>CAHIKZ030002722.1:307500-322500 GCA_903632075.3 Acanthosepion pharaonis | reverse complement strand
GTGGAAATGGCTTTGATAGATTGATGGAGGAGGAAGGTTAAAACAGTCTAGGTCAATATCAAGAGAGCTTCTTTTTTGTGAAAAGAAGGAAGAAATCAGAGGGAGGAAGAATGAGATCAGAAAAAAGAAAAAAGAAAAAAGAAAGAGAGGAAGAGCTGAGAAAAACAAAAAGTAGCAGGAAGGTGAAAAATGGAACGTAAATTAAAAGAAAGAAAGAAAGAAAGAAAGAAAAGAAAAAAAAAGAAAGAAAAAATTAAAGTCTGAAGAAAAAAAGAAAGAAAGAAAGAAAGAAAGAAAGAAAGAAAGAAAAGAAAAGAAAGAAAGAAAGAAATGACTGAGTTCGAAGGAAAAAAGGTTAGAGATCGTACGGAAAGAGATCAACGTTAGAAAAGAAAGAGAGAGAGAGAAAGAGAAAGAAAGAAAGAAAGAAAAGAAAGGAAAAAAAAGGACTGAGTTCGAAGGAAAAATCAACGTTAGAAAAGAAAGACAGAAAGAGATCAACGTTAAGAAAAGAAAGAAAAAAAAGGTTAGAGATCGTAGAAAGAGATCAACACAGAAAAGAAAGAGAGAGAGAAAGAGAAAATCGGAAAGAAAGAAAGAAAGAAAGAAAGAAAGAAAGAAAGAAAGAAAGAAAGAAAAAATGTAATTGGTGGAAAATAAGAAAGAAAAGAAAAGAAGAAAGAAACAAAAAGAAAGAAAGGAGTGTGTGTTCTGTACGAAAGAGATCAAAATTAAAAAGAAACAAAGAACGAAAGAAAGAAAGAATGAAAAGAGCTGACGAAAGAAAGTGATTGCAGGGAAATGAATAAGAAAGAAAGAAAGAAAGAAAGAAAGAACGAAGTTAGCAGTCGAGAAAAGAAAAAAACATGGGAAAAGAAAAAAAATAAATCGGAATTAGAAAGAAACAAAGGAATAAATAAAAGACAAATATGTGATAATGTTACGCTTCATTCATTTTTGACACGCTCGGGATGTTATTTGCTATTTTTATACTACTGTGAGAAACCCCGTCGAAATTATTCCCAATCCCTTTTTTCTTTTTTGTGAATCAAACGAGTGATACCATAAATCATTGAAAGTCCGAAACTGATTGCAATCAGTAAACGATTCATTGATCTTCCAATTGCTGTCAGCAAGAAATGGCGCTCAGATTACCTTTGCTGTAGGTTTCGGTATAACAACAAAAGCACAAAGAACAAACGTCACCAATGCGAAGCAGTAATGAAAGTTTAAACTGAAAACGACGTAAATGAAAATGAGGACACTAACAAATTTCCGCCCGGCTTTTGACAGAGAATTGAATAATTTACAACAAACAAGTAATCACGTCTTTGATAATTAATTGCTTCCTAACAATAAGTAAGAAAAACAAAACAACGCGACCCAACAATCAAAAAACAACATAAAACAAAATAAAACAAAACAAAAAACACACAAACATATAAAGAAAGTAGACGGTAAACGGTGCAATTTAAAACTGAAAAAGCACTGTCTAGTAATCTTAACCTTCCGATAATTAGTAATAAGGAGTTTTCATACTCGTTATAATCTGTATTAAACAGGTTTTGTAAATGCTAACATCAAACGTTATACACAATATTCCTCTCTTGTCTGCTGTGAATATAGTGCAAGGAGCCCAGCGAATGCCTGAAACCGTGGATACTACAGAAACATATATCCCACGGACAAGATCTGTCTACGCAACGATTCAGGTCCTTCCAGTATACGAATCAAAAAACGTCAAGAGTTAGTCAAATAAATTTACTTACCACACTGATAACACCCGTTCAATAACAGTGATAACAATTTTACTTTTTATTATGTCCTCAAGGACACATGGCACAGTGGATAAAGGCGTTGGTTAGATCCAGTGACAGACCCAAAGAAGGTGAGTTCAATTCCTAGTTAAGGCAGTGGAGAACTAGGGAAAATTAGCAGGACATAACTGATAACTGACATCCATCAAACATGGCACGTGGAACTAGAACAGTTTACCCCAGTGATCGAAATAAAGGGTTCAGTTCGAAATTCCAACCACCTGAAGAAGGCCGGAGCGTACAACGGCCGAAACGTTGTGACAAATATGGCGACAAAGATGAGGACAATAGTCCGACTAATGTAAATACTGTTTTTATTATATGTTTCCAATTTACGAACGAGCTGGTGTATATCGGGATTGAAGTTATGAATAAATTGACCACAATTAATAGTATTTCTTACTATATTCAAGTACTTTCGATTATCACAGGGATTGTTTTTAGTTTCAGAAACTGGAAGGAGAAAAAGGATAACAGTTGAATTGCAAAATCTTGTCGGTGGAATATATATACCAGGTACAACAGCAAAATTGTCCAAATTATGTAACAGCAAAATTGTCCAGTAATTATATTAAGCTTTGAACCGTTGTATCTTAGAAATGATTAAAGATATCTTACTGGAATTCTCCGAAGTTTTTTGTAACACTATTGGACTCTATTTGAGCAATAACATTGTATTTAGCTGTAAGTTGAACTGAGGATTCTTGTTGCTGTTTTGACCTCCTGATTCATTTTTCTTCTTTACTGTTTCCTCTTTTTTAAAATTTATTTACCGTTCTCTTGATGGTTCTTGAATAAACATTGAAGATGGAATCCAGAGTATGAATGTTTGCACCATTACTGAAGGCCTGAATTATCTTTTTCGTTTCACCATTGTTCAGTTGGGAAGATATAGTGGGGCTGACACAAAATGATTTTAATCTGTTTTCTTTCTAGTTCAATAAATCAAATGTTTTTTTTTCAGTGATTCTTACGACAAATGGTGCCAAGATGACTAAACGTCTTATCTGATAACCTGGATAAAAGAAACTCAATTGGTTTAGTGTTTTTTTTTGAGTTATGAAATATTTTGTGGGATAGACAAATATCCTTGTTGTTACATGATTTGTACAATTTTGCTGGTGCAACGAGTACATATATATATATATATATATATATATATATAGATAGATAGATAGATAGATAGATATATTCATCATTGTAACTATTTTTATTAAAAGCTACATAAAAATTAGTGCTTTTTACCTTCATGTTCATTAATACCATTTAGATATGCTTTGAGGCACTTAAGAATTTTTCATTTAAAAGTTTCTTAAAAACAGTTGTACTTTGGTATCCTTTATTGTTCACATAAAACAATTATAAACAAGTTAATATTAAAGAAAAGCAACAATTTTTAGGGATCTGAATGTGAAAAAAGAGACTATAAGTTCAAGGTAAAATTTAATAATAATAAATGATCAAGACAATGCTATTCCATTGATTTACTTTCATTCTGATCTGTGAAATGACATATTTTATCCTACTATATATAGATATATATAGATAATGTTCACAGAATCGACAATAGGTCCCAACTTGGCATTTTGGTTTCAGTCACATTTCCATCGCTGTAACGTGTTCACAGTGTTTATATCTACAAACGCTCTCTTTCCGATAGTGGACACTTTTTTAATATATGATATAAGACATCTTAAACAACACACACACACACACACACACACACACACACACACACACACACACACACACACACACACACACACATATATATATATATATATGTATGTGTGTGTGTGAAAAATATATAGAAAATAGGAAAGAACTCGTTAGGTAAATAATCCAAAGTTCTTTAGTATTTTTTGTTATTATTTTTTTAGAAAATAGTGCTCGAAACAAAAGTAGAGCCTAAATATAATTATTTATTTAAAACATGTTGGAATCATATTTTTAAATAAATACTTATATATATATATATATAATATATATCATATTTTTTTAAATATATATATATCATATTTTTAAATCAATAATATATATATATATATATATATATATATATATATATATATATTATAAATTAATTGATTTAAAATATGTTTTTTTTCCGCTACACAGTTCTAACCATGTTTCAAAAATGGAAGCTAAAAGCCACGAATTGAATTTTGCAATTAAATTAAAGACATTAGTTCCATTTCATCCTCAAACGAATTTTGGAGTCTTACTGTTCTTTATATATATATATATATATATATATATATATTGTGTATTTAGACAGCAATCCTCCATTAATGCATGTTTCATTAAAAACGACAGACAATGTACTACGATTAAGATTTTTATTTATTTTTTCTTATGTTCGAGGAAGTGATTTCTTTTTTAGACACAGAATGTGTAGAAACTGTCCAAATGTTCTATAATTCCGACCGGTTTCGGCTGTACTTTCAGCCATTATCAAGGATGGTTTTATTTTTTCAGTTTAATTGAGTGTGTGCGTTGTGTGTATGTATTTAGTATTATAGAGATGTTTTATTTTCCGAACACAGTCAGCCCATTGTGGCCGTGTTCATAGTTAATATTAAGTGTTGGCTTTTTATTTTTTATTATTGAGGCTTATATAAACACATGCATACATACATTGTTATTTTAGTGGATACCTATATTTGAGTTGGAGTTCATTTACTTATTAAACAGTACATTTATTACATATATTAATAATCTCTCTCTCTCTCTCTCTATATATATATATATATATATATATATATATATATATATATATATATATATATATATATATGTAAGCAAATATATGGATATAGATCCGACAGTATGAAGAAAAATATACAGAAAAAAACAAACAAAAATCTTAATATGCAATTATGCTGTATTAATGTTAATAAATGTTAACATCGGATGTTTCGGTCTATTTTAGACCATCATCAGGACATATTCATAAAACATAATTAACATTAGACTATATTGAAATTCAACATGAAAAAGACGTGATCATATTTAAATTTCAGCTATCTGTTTGGATTAGTCGTACTCTTATGTCCATCCTTTTTTTTTTTAATAATTGCATATTAAGATTTTTGTTTGTTTTTTCTGTATATCTTTCTTCATATATATATATATATATATATATATATATATATATATATATATATATATAAACACATGCATACATACATATATATACATTTAGCACATTGTTATCACATTGTTATTTTAGTGGATACCTATATTTGAGTTGGTGTTCCGTTTACTTATTAAACAGTACTTTTATTTATTTTCGTCTACCGGCCTGAATATTAATATATTAATAATATTAATCAATTAAAAACCCATTTCTTTAGAAATTAAATAAATCTAAAATGAAATATATAAATATATTGTCTAATAAATAAACGGCGCGTTTACTCAGAGACGGGTATCTACAAAAAATTACGTTGAAAGTGATAAAATTTCTCGGATTAATATATAAAAAACCATTAATCTTTTGGAAATGTATATCGTGTATTTAGGCAAAAATTTAAAATGAAAACAGGTATTTTGGTACAATTGCTCGCGATTCATCTTTAAAATGATGAGCCCTAAATGCGATTTGCAGGTCGGGAACACTAGAATTAAGCAAACCCGGAAGTTTAAATATCAGTAAATGCGACGCTGAGATCTGTAGATGTATTGAGATGGCCAAGGACGCATTCCCAAAGCCGGCAGAGTATTGCAAGACAGGAGGATTTCTTTGGTAAAAGAATACTCAGCTGTTACGTGACGTCTGTCCTTCTTTACGTCAGCGAATGTTGGAAGATTTCCTCAAAGATGAAGAAGAGACACGACCCAATGGATATGCGATTCTACAGAAGTATGCTAAGGATGTCATGGATCGAACGTGTGAGCAACGATGAGGTCTTAGAGAGGTTTCAAACAAGAAGGAGGATTATACTTAATATCAGGAAGAAGCAGCTGAAGTTTCTGGGACACATAATGAGGAAGAAGGGCTTGGAGAATCTGATACTCACGGGTCGGATAGAGGGAAAGAGAGACAAAGAAAAACATTGCGTGACTTACCTAGCATTCTTAAGCAAGAGGATGGCACAACCTGGTCTGGGGGAGATAGCAGAGGGAAGGAACTTGTTGATCGCTTAGGTCCCGAAAGTACATGACATATAAAAAGATAAGAACTAGCGGTTCATTTCACATGTCGCAGTATTTCTTGTGTTCAACGTTTTGATAAATAGCTACTTTTCTTCGTCTGTCACAATTTTGCTTTAAAAAGTAACATGTTTATGAGATTTAAATCTCAAATCGCTCAAGGAAGCCACACATCAAAGCGACTAACATAACCAAGCTGCTGCAAATTGTTATCTGTGGTTTATTTTGATATTTTCAGTATGTCTTGTGCAGTATAGATTCAATTATTCTTAAATAACATTTTGATTTGATCATTAAGAGTCCCAGTTCTTCTCTTCAACCATATTCTTTTATGCGCCGTGTATCTTTAAGGCGTAGGTGATCGTGACTCTCCCTTTGTAGCTCTAAGCAATATCTTTTCTCTTAATATTATTTTCAGTCCCACTTGTATTATTCATTTAGAAAACCTAGTTTGGTAGGTTACTCGATAAGTCTATTTGTTTTTTTTTTTTTTTTCAATATCCTGGGAGTGTCATATTCGCTAAGCTTTATTGCCTCATTATGCATCCCAGGTTTTTCAACTGACACTTTCTGATTCTAACTGCTTGTTCTTTTTGTTTCCGTTTTCATTAAAATTTTCTAGTTGCTCACATACTCCATCCATGGTATCCTCAGCATCCTTCTGTTGAATCACATCCCAGTTGCCTCAAGCCTTTTCCTCATCTCTGAGGAAATTATCCAGCATTCACTGCCATGTAATAATAGCCGGCTAGTCGTTTCCAAGTACTCCAGCCTTCTTGGGTGGCTAATGAATCCCTGTTGCAGACACTTGCCCAGGCACATATGTTTTTGTTCAGCAATACTAATGCTACCGCAACCATCGACGCCCCACCTCCGAACAGTTCCGTCTGCCCAATTTCACACACATAAATTGGGTCCCATCCGTAGTATGGTTAATAAGTACTTTATGTGTAAACATTTCAGAACAATTGTTTTCAGTACAACTTTTATTCCAGTATGTCTTCAGGGAGATATCGTTTAGTTGAGAAGCCTCGACACTTTTCAAAAATTCACAGAACTTTCTGGATGAAATCTTTTTGTTTTTGTATTTGATTTTTATTCGAATCTTTCTTATAATACAAAAAGCCTAACATGCCCGACATCCTGTTTATTTACTGTCTTCAATGTTAGACTAAAGAAATCAATGTGATAAATGTCTTAGAATTAAATTAAACCTAAATTCACTAAACATAGAACGATCTTTTTGGCCAAACCAGTATTTTCCCTCGAACAAAAAGTGTAAGCATTTGCAAAAGGACATGCGTGGGTGTCTAATACCTTATTTGCATAAGCAGCAGAGAATTCGTGTCAGTGGAGAGCGTGTTTTAACGGATTAGATCTGAGCGAGTCGACAGATAAAAAAAAATGTTGATTTAACGATTATTTCAAACATGGGATTATGTCTGAAAGCTTAAACGATTTGTTATCGCGTGTAGCAAAATTCGGCCGACGCTTCGACTGCCATCTGATTTACTGGTATTCATCTCCAAGGAAAAAATGAAAGTGTGATTTCACTTGCAATTTAGAAAGTTTTGTTTGGGCTCATGACCCAAATCCTTTTTTGTTACCTATTTCGTCCATTATTTATGAATTTGATCGAAGGTTAAGGCAATTGTGTCGTTTCCAATGGCGTTAGTGGTTAATGTTCTCGCCCAGATAAAAAAAACCCCAAAAAACAGGATTTTAAATGGTTTCCATATAAAGCAGATATACTTCTTTTTGTCAAACCTGAACGTACCTATTCTATTATTAATAGACTCTCCCACACATAATAAGTAGTAGTGGTAGTAGCGGTCGCCAGTTGTAGCTCAGTGGTGTTGAGTGAGTCAGTCGATGTCGGACATTGAAGTATCACCATCACAACTAGATTGCTGCGTCATTAACTAATCATTGCAAGTTCCTAACGTTTTGTACGTCGAACCTAATTTAGGACGACTTATTGAAATACAAGCCTCCACTGTGAAAACTAATCTACAGCACTTTTGAAGGCTAACTCAATCTCCCTATCATATTTGATTACACCAGAAAAAGTTAATCTTAATACTATTTCGAAACTGAGTATACTTAATTGGACATCCCTTTTTAAAAGCTGTCATGGCTTTCCAGCGTTCCCCCAAAATTAAGGACAAGCTTTGTTTTGACGTCTAAATTAAAGGTTTAAAATTTGAGAAAATGTTCAAAGCAAATTTGAGTTTTTGAAGTTTATGTTATTAGAATAATAACTTCAGACAGACTAGTTATTCTAAGATTTTTCTTGGCATTTTGGATGTAAGATGAACACAACACGCCAAATGCACACAAACATTTTTAACCAAACCCTAATCCACTTCTAAAATTGATTATTTCATTATTTCATTGACCAAACATTGCAATACTAATTTTGGGAAGTGTGAAGGATCGAAAACTTTTCATTTTCTCTAGTTAAGTATATTTAAATATTAAACTGCGACAGTATTCAACCGCACCTTTGCATGTTTATTATTATTATTATTATTATTATTATTATTATTATTTTCTTTGGTTTCTGGCTTTTACACATTTCTTTCCGGGTCCCGCCCAGGGACCTAAGGTTAGAAATGGCATCATGACACTTTCCACTGACAAAAAAAATACATAGATAAAGTCCTTCGTAAAGTGTGGGCTGTACTTGTCAGAACAATTTTTTGTATCTCTTTGAGGCCTGGACTTCCATGAATCCCTTCAATTAGTCTACTGGAATCTTTTCCAACCAGTCCTAGGGCTCAAACTACAACAGGTATTGTTGATGTTCCCATATGCCACATTTTCGATATTTTTATTTCAAGGTCCTTGTATTTTGACAGCTTTTTGAATATCTTCAAAGATACATTGCAGTCAGCAGGGACTGCCATATCAATAAGGAGGCACTTTTTTGTTGTGGTCTTTAATAACAATATCTGAGCGGTTGGCTTTGATTGTTCTGCCAGTGTGTATTGTGTAGTGCCATAGAATTGTAACATGTCCTATCTCCGTAACCGGATCTGGGTGTTATTATTATTATTATTATTATTATTATTATATTTCCTTTGATTTCTGGCGTATACTCATTTCCTTCCGGGTCCCGACCTAAGGTCAGAAATGGCATCACAACATTTTCCACTGAGCAATTTAAAAAAAAATCACACATATTTTACATAGATAAAGCCCTTCGTAAGGTGTGGGTTGTACACGTGAGAACACTTTTTTGTATTTCTTTAAAGCATAGGATACCTGGAATGCCTTCAATGAGTCTACTGGAATCCTTTCCAATCAATCCGAGGGCTCCAACTACAACTGAAATTGTTGATGTTCTCATGTGCCACATTTTTGAGATTTCCATTTAAAGGTCCTTCTATTTTTGATAGTTTTTCAAAGATCTTCAAAGATGCATTGCGGTCTACAGGGATTGCCATGTCAGCAAGGAGGCACTTTTTGTCTTTGGGGTCTGTAATCACGGTGTCTGGTCGATTAACTTTGATTGTTCTGTCCGTGTGTGTTGTGAAGTCTCATCAAATTGTTACAGGTTCTATCTTCATAACCGGATCTGGGTAGTGTTCATATCAGTTTCTTGCACGTTCCTTTCTGTAAATATTGCAGATTTTCCGGTGCATTGGCCCACTCCGTTTCTATATCCAATGGGTGCCAATATCGCGCAATCTGATATAAGATGCTCAATTGTTTCTGGATATTTATCATTGAATCTGTATTTTGATCTAACACAATTTTTCAATGTGTTCTTGATAATTTCTAGCTATCTAAAATTGATCCTGTGCAGAAAGAATAAACTTATTTTCTTCTGGGTACTAACCATATACTTAAGAACAGAAATGGTACTTTCACTGAACGTTTTTTTAAAACTAAGACCACACATTTTACATTACTAAAGATTTTCGTAAGGTGTGGGCTGTAACTGTGATACTTTCTTTTTTTATTGTATTTCTTTAAGGCATAGGCTTTTAGGTATCCCCTTCAATGAGTCTATAAGAAACTTTTCCAATTTGAGAGTCCCAGCCATTCAAACATCATAATTACAATTATTATAAATATTTCTAGGAATAAGTTTTTGGCAGCCGATTACGAAGATGGTATTCGAGAGATAATTGTTACAGTGATTTCAGTCTGGAAAAAAATGATCTAGGAATTAAAATTGTTCCTGAGTATATGCAAGACGTAATTTGCCAGACTGTCTCTAATTTCCTGTCTTCTACAGAACTTCAGCTTCCATAACACGTGACGTCATTGACACATTGTTCCGTCTTTTCGATAAGCTAGTAGCGTGTAATAATAATTTTTTAATTTATTTATTCTCTCTCTTTTGATCTTTTTAGTTTTTTTTCTTCTATTTAACGAAAGAGATTATCACGCGACAGAATATGAAATTCCTTTTTGTCATTGATATCTTTTTTTGAGAATCTTATTTATGGGATCAAATCTATTCCTGCTGCCGAAGATGGTGCTGAGCACAATTACTGTAAACAAGAATTAGTTACATCTACAGAATATAAGCTTTCCTTTTTTGGTAACTCTACGTGATAAATTTTCAGCGCGCTGTAGTGATGTAGTGGGTAACGCTACAGAATGAAAAGCTGGAAAGCCGAGTTCGAATTCCAGTCGGTCTCGGTACGCTTACAGGCAATGTTGCAAAGCCATTTTTTTTTCAGAGGATAAACGCAGTACAATCTTCTTTGACCATTCGATTTTTCATGTTGAATCTTTATTTTCCATATCGACTTTTCCATACGCAATCTTCAACTCAGGACGTCTCCACTTAGAAAAGTACAGCTTTTCGAAGTTAAGCAAAGTCGAGCTTGGCCAGTACCTAGACGGGTAACCGCTTGGGAATACCAGGTGGTTTAAGTTTGGATATGCGGGTGTTGTAATGGATAACGGCGTCTAATTGGAAATTGGAGAAGCTTTGTTTCAAATCCAGTCAGGTTTCGATATATAAATATAATGTAAATACCCTTAGAAAAGGTATGAATTCATTTCATCTCCCCACCCCTCTCCAGTCCTTGTTTGAATAGCATAGCAGACGGGGTCCTATAGACTTGGTTGCCAATTGGTCTACAGAAAGAAACGGCAACCTACTGTGGCTAATTATCTGTCTAGTCAGTCACGAATCGAAAGAGACATGATCACGTATGGCACTTATCTGACTAGATTGAGAGGTATGTTTCATTATTTTAATGTTGGAATTACTAGATGTAACCATAGGTTCGATGCTAATGTTTTTTTCTCACACTTCTCGGCTGTGAAACCGTCCATCGGTTCTTTGTTTTACTGTCAATTTTTCTTTGTTCAAAATTACAATTCGTCCGTGTATTGAATATTACTCTCGCATCTGGTCTGACGCTTCTGTTATGTATTTCGAGATTCTTGTCATTACACAAAAAAGAAGTTACCTTTTCTGGATTGGCATATTGGCCTCAATCCCTTTTGCACCGAGGAAATGTAGCTTCCCGGTACTTTTCAATAATATTTCTTTCAGGGAATGAACTATCCACTTTGGTACTTCGAAATCACGAATTTAACCGCAGTGCGAGATTCCTTGGTCTCGTCATTTCCCTAGTGAAATTGCTAGGTGTAACCGTAAGTTCGATGCTAATGGTTTCTTATCTCACACTTCTTGCATATGGAACGCTCTTTCGGCTTCTTGCTTTCATGCCAACTACGATCTTCAAAAAGTTAAGTGCAATGTCAATCGTCATCTTCTTCCTTCTTGAATCATGTTCTTTTTTGGTCTTCTCGCGTCAGTAACGTTTTCTCAGTTTCCTTCATTCTTAGTACTCCCCTTGTGTCTTAGTGGCTTTGTCGCCTTGCTTGGGATTGAATGATGTTTTTTTTAAATCGTTCATTAGATTAAAAATTTAAACTTCAGAAATTTAATGTAGGTAACATAATATAGAAACTGAATTTGGCTAAGTCCCATACAAAGTAACACATATTTAAGTACCATGCGCGGATCAATCCCATGTGATTAATGGTATGATGAACATCATTAATCCAGAAGATAGTACAATGCTTTTTCGCAGAGAGATGATGCCAGAATTTAATTAAGGAATTTGTATATATTTATTGTTTAATTTTTAAGAAGGATCATGTCCAAGAGAAAAACAAGTATCCTACGTGGGATCGTTTACTCAATCGTAACTTGCATTTTTGTCTCTTTAATATCACACCTCTTAAATATTTTATAATTGTTAGCACCATTATTAATACATGTTTAAATTTTTATCCTCATTGGGGATATTTGTCCTCTTTCATCTGTGGTTCACATTCGTTTAACTTTCCCGATCAAGCGAAGAGAGCGGTACGAAAACCGGCC
Organism: Acanthosepion pharaonis; assembly: GCA_903632075.3. Lineage (NCBI taxonomy): Eukaryota > Metazoa > Mollusca > Cephalopoda > Sepiida > Sepiidae > Acanthosepion > Acanthosepion pharaonis. The sequence continues at coordinate 310,167 of CAHIKZ030002722.1, read as the reverse complement.
AACTTTCTTATTTTTCCTCTTGTTTTTCCTTTCTTTTTCTTCCATTAAATTTTGTACACCAAAAAAAAAAAAAAAAAAAAATATATATATATATATATTTATTTTTATTACACAAGCGTTATTTTTAGTGGATACTTGTATTTGAGTAGACGCTCCGTATATTTATGAGTATACTGATTTATTTTTTACAGGCCTGCTAAGATTTCTCAAATATCCAGGCAAGTAAACGAATTTAAATAAATATACTGTTTAATATATAAACATTATTTACGAGTATTCGCTAAAAATAACGTTGAAGTAATAAAAATCTAATAAATTTAATAATAAAAAAATCCATCGCTTTCTTTACCATTATATATATATATATATATATATATATATATATATATATATATATATATATATAATATATATTACAAATGTTTGAGGTACAAAATTTATATACAGTTTTAAAACTAGGAATTTATTGATTTTAATGTTATTAGTCTCTAAGGCCCTTTCAACCAACATCTCATCAAGAGACAGTCGTTGGATAATTAATTAACGAAAAACAACAGTAATGAAAATGAAGAGCAAAAAAAAAAGGGGAAACACGCTAAAATAACAAACAAGTGTATATACTTGTAACGAGGGAGGAAATAACGTGTAAATAAATTAGCGAGGGACAGTTAAAAATAAAATATCCCCAATAGATTAAGGGACTTTACAAATTCTTTCTGACGGCAGAGAGAAGGTTTCCTTAATCCTATACAGACTGATTCCAAAATCTTCAAATGATTATTGGACCCAGCCGTATGAATGATTTTAAACCACTCTTTTTTATACGACTTGGCGCAGGCTATATTCTCAACTAAGTGTTGAGCAATAGCCGATTTCATATTTATGGGGGGAAGATAACACATTTTATCTATTTTACCAAGTCGTATTTTGGAAGGTACATGCTGATTGATTCTAGTTTCAAAATGCAAGGTTGTATGCCCCACATAACTAGCAGCACACTGGCAATTAAATTCATATACTAAATTACTCAATTTGATGTAGGGCAATTCATCCTTGCGAAACGACGGAAAAACAGACCTAGTTCGAAAAATGCAACGTAAAGCAACTGATGGAAAATAACCAGAAGCCGACTTGCTAGCTTGCTGGACTTTAGTGGAATGAAATTCCTTAGTCTTCTTACTAATAATATAATCAATAAGGGCCTCCAGGTAGACATTACTGAGGAAAATCTCTCTAATGTTCTCAAATTCACGGTCCAATCTAGTAGGAGAACAAATTTTGAGTGACATGTACACCAGTGATTAGCAGTGAAATTTTTACCGAATAAAGTACAAAAATTTGCACCCTAATCTTTATTCGGTAAAAATTTCATTGTTAATCATGCATTACTTTTTAAGTAGATATTTACTTGACCCCCCACTGAGTCAGGATGTGACACAAGGTCAGTTTTTAACGTGGGGACCCGAATGCTTCCACTCGGGCCGCTGGTCCAAACCTGGTCTTAACTGGTCATAGCTTGTCCAAGCTAGTCAGAGCTGGTCTAAGCTAGTCATAGCAGTGATACTTACCAGCCCGGGGACGAGCCCTGTGCCAGGTAAGTAATAAACATATTTATGTCTTTGTTGTTTCCGTTTCTTATATTAGGTTGGTGCAAAAATAATGACGTAATAATGTCGTTTTTTGACGTATTTTTTAATAAAAAACTTCAATATAATTATTTGAATTAAATTGAGTTAAAATGGCTCTGTTCCATCATCAAGCGAAATTTTTTTTGGTTCCAATGGTTCCAAAAAAAATTCGCTTGAAGATGGAACAGAGCTACTAACTCAATTAATTCAAATAATTATATTGAAGTTTATTGTTTTGAAACATGAGACCTCTTATGTCGCGAGTTGGAATCATATTTTTAAATAAATAATTATATTTATGCTCTACTTTTGTATCGAGCACTATTTTTAAACAACAATAACTAAAATACTAAGGAACTTTGGATTATTTACATAACCAGTTCCTTCCTATTTTCTATATATTTTCACATATTATATATATATATATATATATATATATATATATATATATATATATATATATATATATATATATATATATATATATATATATATATATATATATATATATTGGTCCGACGGCTGTTTTCGCTAGTTCCCAAACTGCATGAATTTAACCGTGACCCTAGGTCGGCATCTCAGTCCCACCCTTTCACTGTCGAAACGGTTAAATGTAGCCGTCTCCTCTAACACAATAGCTTCATGTTTCGCATTTCCCGTGTGTGGAACTCCCTTCCTCTTGCTCTCCGGATAGCTATAATCTCCAACTATACAAATGCAATGTCAATCGACATCTCCTGGTGCCTTGATCTATGCCCCACCCTTCTCTTCATCCTTTCCACTTTCTCTCCTCTATAGTTTTGCTTCCACTCTTTGTAACCCCTTGCGTGCTACTAGCACTCCCACCTTTTGCTTGGGGTGAATAGTATAATATATATATATATATATATATATATATATATATATATATATATATATATTTACACTATTTTCGCATCTTTCCTGTTGTTATCGCAACGTTTCTGCCATTGTACATCTACAGCCTTTATCAACAGTATATCTTAACGCAAAAGAAATGAGAGAAAGAGAGGTAGAGAGA
>CAHIKZ030002722.1:217500-305000 GCA_903632075.3 Acanthosepion pharaonis | reverse complement strand
ACTCAGATCAGGACCGATCACATTGCATAACCGTCCCTGGATTTTGTCTAGAACCTTGAGACGAACAACGGGGGCTCCAGACCATATATGCCTGCAGTATTCCATGCAAGAGCGAATGGTTGATTTGTAGATTTCAAGGATGGACTCAGGCGAGAAACACTTTCTGACTCGACGCATAGAGCCAACTTTCCTTGCGGTAGATGAAGCCATAGATGCAATGTATTTGCTCCATCTCAGGTCAGCGGACAGTGTGAGACGAAGCAGGCGCAGAGAGGCGCTCTCGTGGAGTTGAGCATCAGACATTCTAATGGGAGGCAGGGAGGGTTGTATGTATTGGGTAAAAGAGAGCAGTTTTGTTTGCAATTCGTGATAGTATATTCACATTTTTTTAAGCATTTCACCCCAAGCAAGGCGGGAAGCCACTAGGACACAAGGGGTTACAGAAAATTTAGAGCAAGATCAGATAGGAGTGATAGAAGAAAGGATGAGGGTAGTGGATAGATTAAGGCAACTGGAGATGTCGATTGACATTACACTTGAATAGCTGGAGATTATAGCACACAGGGAACTAGGAGAAGGGAAGGGAGTTCCACAGGCAAGAGGTGCGAGATATGAAGCTATTAGAGTAGAAGAGACGGCGGAGTTTCGACAGTGAAGGGGTGAGAGCGGGATGCCAGCCTCGTAAGGTGCTGGAACTCATGACGTCTGGGAACCAGCGAATGCAGCTCCTCGGAGCAATTTCCATGAAAGTATTTGTAGAACAGACAGAAGGAGGCGACGGCGCGTCTGTGAGAAAGCGACTGTAGACGAGACGCCAAGGCAGGGCCAACCATATTGCATATTTGCCTCTGGAGCCTATCAAGAACCCCGAGGCAAATAGAAGGGGCACCAGACCATATATGGCAGCAATACTCCATCCAAGGGCGAATTGTGGATTTGTAGATCTGGAGGATCGACTCCGGGGAGAAAAACTTCCTCGCGCGGCTTAGGGAGACAACTTTCCTCGCAGTGGACGAGGCAATTGACTCGATGTATTTATTCCATCTCAGGTCAGCAGTCAACGTGAGACCGAGAAGCCGCAGAGAGTTGCTCTCGAGAAGTTGAGCGTCAGACATTCTAATGGAGGGAAGGGAAGGCTCTCTGTGGTGATTAATAGAGAGCAGTTTTGTCTTCGAAGCGTTGAAGTTGACCAGCCAATTCATGCCCCAGTTCACAATCGATTGGAGGTCCTTTTCGAGACTCACGGCCAGGTGAGTTTTGTCAGCGAGACTAGATTTGTTTTTGAGGCAAGAATAAATTGTGGTGTCATCCGCGTAGATGCCAACTTGGGAAGTTACGGCGTCAGGAAGGTCATTTATGTAGATAAAAAGACACAATGTGTGAATAACTGCTCCTGAAATATAGTTTTGGTATCATTGCTTACAGTCAGACTAGTATCGTCAACGTTGTTGATATTGTCACAACGTTTCAGCTGTAGTTATCTCCGACCTTCTTTATGTGTCTGGCGATTCGAGCAACCTTCAGGAAAATTCGAACTGAAATCTTTATTAAATCTATGGGTGCATATTGTCCTCATAATTTCCTCTTAGAACTGGTAGCCATGCCTTTTTACGTTTATGTTTTTTGATTGATTCATTCATTTTATGCGTCTTTGCAGGTTATTTAAAGCCAGAAAAATACATTGTAAGGGCGGGAGGAGAAGAGTTAGCTTCATATACTTTTCCAAGATGTATTTGCGCGTAAATGATGTAACTAACCCAGCTGGAATTGGAACTCAGCTTTGCGATTAACAATTCCGATCCATTATCAATTACACCACCCGCACATCCAAGTTTACAGCACCTGGTATTCACAAGCTGTCACCAATCTAGGCATTGACCAAGCTCAACGTTGCTTAACTATTTTATGTGAATAGTCTCTTGAGGATATTTCGGTGATATCTGTCTCCCGTGCCTTCAGTTATTAGGGGAGGGATCAATTTCAAGAGGTCTAACCCCCCCGACTTTTTTTTGTTTTTTATTTGATTTATTTCAAGAGGATGATAAAATAATCCAGAATTTCTACCAAACTGCTTGCATATGGATAGAAAAGGAATTAAGTAGACAAAAACAGAAATTGGCATAAGACAAGGATGTGTCGTCTCGCCGGATTTATTCAACCTTTATAACGAAGTTAACCTAAAGGAGCTGGAGATCCTACCAGGATTTATTATCAGCGACAAATAAATATAAGACCTGATTCGTTTTGCAGGTTATTTAAAACCAGAAAATATTGTAAAAATGATTTGGAAATAATAATAGTTTAGTGATACTAGTTTTACTAATCCTACGAGGGTGGCATCCCGCTCTCACCCTTTCACTGTTGAAACTGTTAAATGTAGCCGTCTCTTCTACTCCAATAGATTCATAACTCGCACCTCTCGCCTGTGGAACTCCCTTCCCTTTTCTTGTTTCCCTAAGAGCTATGATCTCCAACTATTCAAATGTAATGTCAATCGTCATCTCCAGTTGTCTTGATCTATCCACTATCCTTCTCCTCATCCTTTCCTCTATCACTCCTATCTGCTCTCGCTCCAAATCTTCTGTAACCCCTAGTTGCTTCCCGCCTTGCTTGGGGTGAATTGATTAAAAAAAATTAACCCATAGTTAGGTAGGAGAAAATGTGGACTCATATCTTTTTTTTAAGGGTATTTGCGTGTAAATGAATATAACGAACACAACGGAAATTGGAACTCGGATCTCCGATTAACAATTCCGAGCTATGATCCATTACACCACCCGCACATCCAAGCTTACAGCAATAATATTCCCAAGCGGTTACCCATTTAGCTACTAACTATACTCAATGTTGCTTAACTTTGATGATCACACGGGAATCGGTGTTTCAACGTGATGTGGCCATAATCCTTAGACAGTGTAGTAAAGAAAAACGGAAGAAAGGACTAACTATAAATTATAAGAAGAGAGAATGTATGATTATTAGCAAGAGAAAGCCCTAAAAATTCGAGCTACAATGTCAAAACCAAACAAGTGCTTAACTTTCAATATGTGAAAAGTCTTTTAACGGATAACGAAAAATATGACACCGAAATCAGAAGCGGTCACCCACCTAGGTATAGACCAGGTTGTTTAACTTGGGTGATTTTCCAAAGTAATATGGCTGTAAGCCCTTTCTTCTTTTACTGAAGTTCACCAAATACAAGGCGTGAGAGCCAATAATGCTAGAGGTTTACTGAATTAAGAGTGTCATGAAAATGCAACTGGAGATGGTAGAAAGTGATGATGATCAGAAGAAGGAGTATAAAGATCGACCTTTAACATGAACCCAGTGTTTTCAGACTTGGCGTATATGTGTATTATCCGGCCTACGTATTGAAATCACAATTACTACGCAACTAAATTCAGTAAACAAAGTGCTCCTAAACCTAATGTTCTTCTTACCTTCGTTGCTGAAGCCTTGCTGTGAACGTTGACTACCTCCGCCGCCGCCATCTTAGCTGGGCGAGAGCCATTATATATTGATTCCTTCAGATGTTCTACGCTATCTAGTATTTTTACTTTTCTCCGCTGTTCGATCTATACATGATCAAGAATTAATTCCATTAAAACTTTCGAAATTCTCTAGCCTTACTTTTAGGCGTTGGCTGGTTTCGCCTTTGTATTCCTTGGAATAACTGCATGAGTTGGAATACAGATTTCTCATCTGTATTTGACTCGACTTGGAAGAGATTTTTTTTTCGCAAGGCTGAACTACTACTGAATATTCTTCCCGCAGATCTTCTTTAGTTTTTTCCGACAAGTAAAATTCATAAATATATTGAAAACATGTAAAAACCTACCACAGTTTCACCACTCGGATTTTCAGGTAGCTTTATATATATATATATATATATATATATATATATATATATATATTAATTAATTATTTAAAAGTATGTTTCAATCGCTACATAAGAGTTCTCATGTTTCAACAAAAATACAAAAGAACTTTGGATTATTTACCTAACGAGTTATTTCCTATTTTCTATATATTTTCACAAACAGAGAGATAGGATCAGGGATAGTAGTTGTGGCTTGTGGAGACACAGTTCTATGGGTAAGGGGTACTCGGATGAGTTATATCACGGAATTTGTGAAGAGCGGCTCTTTGTCGTGTCTAGTTCGTTACCTCTTCCACACCGAGGCCCGTTGGTACATATGGTTTGACGCTTGCATTTATCGTAATGGTCTGGGTTCAGTTCTCAATAGTGGATGCGCACTGCTGATGAGTCCCAAATATAGATCGAAGCGGTCGTCCTGTGCTTTCTGCATTCTGCTGAGGTTTCTTCTAGAATCGATGAATTATGATATATATATATATATATATATATATATATATATATATATATATATTAAGAAAAAACATAACTATCCATATTCGTTAATAATAATAAAATATTAATAAAAATAAATATCTATTATATAATGATAATGGTTTTATATGATGATAATGAGTCACTTATATTACCTCAAATTGTAAACTTTGACACTTTGTATGTCTGTTTGGATATATTGATCCCAATTCAGAAAATTTAGCCGGTTTGTTTAGATGAATCTCTATCTTTAAATAGCATGATGCGTGTGTGTAACAAATGCACGGCCGCAATTTTCGACAGATTTGCATCAAAATTTACATGCACATGCTCTAAGTTAGCGGGAAGGCCAAGACCGACTTTGCATTTCCCAACTCCCATCGACAGTGGACATAATCGATGTTTTCCTGCCTCTACCGCAGTTTTCATGTAGTTTGCGGCCATATAGCTGGCTGCCACGAATAGGCAGGAAGATTCTATTGGCCAGAGTGAGAGCCAACAGCTGACTGACACGAATGTTAACTAACATGCTAGCATGCAAAAAAATCGATAGCTTCATTCGTCACAAGTGGGTAAAATTTAAATCTGCATGGCACTTTACTCCAATTGGCTCATTCGCTTGCTTAAACTCAACGTTGATTCTGATTCCGCAGAACTGGGTTGGGTGTGAAAAAGTATTTTGTAAACTTTTTTCATTCGGTTTTTCCAGTTACGAGTCCTTTTTTAAAGCTGATCGTTTAGTGTTCATTTTGTTTAGTTCTTTTTTCGTAACAGATTTAATGTTTAGTATAGAGCTTAGAAAAAATTCGCAGTGTGAGATAGGCAAGAAGTAAGGCATGTAGCAACATCAGCACGGCGAAGAGCACTCCTTTAAAGGCAAGGAAGGACAAAAATATTTTAAGTAAAGTGATAGCAATTACTGTATGAGTCGTACGATTTTTGAATCAAGCACGGGCAACGCTAACACACTGCTAGTATACCTATATTCATCGAAATATTTTTTTTGCCGAATAAGGATTTTTAAAGTTTTTCGTAATTATTAATATAATTTGGTCTGTATCATATATTGAGCTCTCATAGACTAATACTCCTTTTTGAAATAATCCCTACCAATTACCATTATATATATATATATATATATATATATATATATATATAGATATTGTAAATCTATTTAAATTGGGTGGGGCAAATAAATTGGCATCTGAGGAAAAATGGAAAAAATAAGAAAGCACCAGAAACGCCCGAACAGGGTAAAAGAAATCCTCCAGTAGCTTAACTCTCTGGTACAAAGAAAAAAATAAGATACACTAAGTTGAGCAAAAGTAAAACAAATAAATCCTAATGAGCCAGATACTACCTACCTAGGTTTCACTATTGGGGTTCATCCTGATATATATATATATATATTTATACTTCTGTAAATGCTTCGCAGAATATGAATTAGGAAAGATAGCGAAAAGACAAAATTTACTAAGGACAGGAAATTTTGGAGAGCCACCATTGCTCACGTCCTAAGTGGACACGGCACATAGAAGGAGAATATTACCAGACTGTCTGTTTGTGTTGAAAAGCAACTCAAATTTAGATTAAACAATAGCTAAAATGAATAAGGGTTGACGTAAAAAAACAATTTAAATAAGATATTAATTTTAACATAATCTGCAATAATCCGAGATAAGGAAAAGCATAATCGTGTTGCCGGAATCCTCGAAGTCAAGAGAGCCTACTACATTTAAAAATCAGCATTCAAACAGCCGCTTTGGAACTAAAAATAAATACTAATCAATGTACCCTAGATTGTGGGAGATACAGAAATCTTTAAGAATGCCGTGATTGATTTGTAATTTATTTTAGTGACGGAATGCTTTCCTATTTACGGGTGGACAAACAAAGCAATTTGAAACTAAGAGATCAGAAAGGAAGAACGAATTGTATTTCTCATGATCTGTTGTATTCGATTGATTTTCTGAGTTCGATTAAATTTTAGAATTTCATTCTATGAGAAAAAAAAAACCATATAAGACCTACAGAACATGTCCCAATCTGTTTCGCAAATGCAATTCATAATCCAATTTGTGATGTTAAAAACGAATAAGACTAATTCAATCATAATTTGAAATGAGCTTAATTTATATTATTTTACATGGAACAAAATTACAATTTCACTTTCTTGTACAAATTCGTAGAATTTTAAGAATTTTACAACCAATTTTAAAAACAATCGAATCTCGATTTGCTTTTGTTTTCAGACAGCTGTTACCAATCATTCAGACAATCAATAAATAATCAAAATTGGATGTTTTTTTCAATTATTAAACTCTAGTAATAATAATTAAAAATTATTTTGGGAAGCTATGTGGGTCGAAGTTCCGTGACTAAATAATTTTTAATCCTAAGTACTGATGGCACGAAAATGCATATTTAAAAAGTGAATCTGCAAAGTTAATGAGTACTTAGCTTTTAATAATATATATATATATATATATATATATATATATGAAGAAATTTTGAAAAAACAAACAAAAATCCTTAAATGTAGTTAAAATGAAAGAAAAACAATTTTCTTTCATTTTAACTACATTTAAGGATTTTGTTTGTTTTTCAAAATTTCTTCATTCTGTCGGATTTATATCCATTTACACTTGCTTATATATATATATATATATATATATATATATATATATATATATATATATATATATATATAATATTAAAAAATGTTTCCATCGCGACACAGAAATTACTGTTTAGAACCTAAAACTCAAGTCCTAAAGTTTAATTTCAAAATTAAACTTTAAATTTAGAGCACAGTTTAATTCTCAAGCGATGCTTAGAATAACTAACTGAAATGTTTTACTCAAATATTATATATATATATATATATATATATATATATATATATATATATATTTTTTTCAGATAAGTCTTGATACTATTTGTTGTGAGAATCACCGAAAAGCCTTTTGAGTTATTCAGCGAAAAAGAGAGTAGTTTAAGTGTTGGACCCACTGTCTTCCCAACTGAACAATGGTGACAGGAAAAAGATCATTCAGGCCTTCAGTAATGGTACCAACATTCATGGCTTCCATGTTCAAAGCCCTTTCAAGAACCATCAAGAGGGCGGTGAATAAGTTTAAAAAAGAGGGGACAGTAGAGAGAAAAACTTGATCAGGAGGTCAAAACAGGAAGAGGGATCATCATTCCAACTCAGAGCTTAAAAGATCAATTAGAAAAAGATCAAACTCATTCCATAAGACGTTTGGTACCTGAGAGAGAAGTTTCAGCTATGACAGTACAAAGAGCAGTGAAAAAAGACTTGAAAATAAAATCGTACGTGAAAAGTATGAGATAATTTATTACTTCAGGACATAAATTCAGAAGTTTAAAGTGGTGAAGATCATCATAAATAAGTGGGAAAATCCTTACTGAGCAATGGTGAGAAGGAAAGAGGTTATTCAGGACTTCATTAAATGTACCAACATTCATACTTTGGCTTTTATCGTGATTATTGTTTAAGGTTAACGGACACGCATGTCTTAATTTGTTTTTTGTTTTTTTTTGTTTTTTTTACGAATTGGTCAAACCCAAACTCAAACAAAAACATTGTTTTCAATCGTTATGAGTCTACTACCGATTGAATAGAATTTTATTATAAACAATTGTCTTGTAAATGGAATTTTTAAAGCATTCTGAATATTAAAAATAAAGAAAAAAGTGTGCAAGAGAATGAGAAACACTACCTGCCAAAAAAAAAAAAAAAGTGAATTTTTGTTTTATCGGCTGAAAAATGTAGGAAATCCGATCCCATATTTAAAGGAACCCACACACACAAACAACCCGATGTGAGTTGTCCCCCTTTCATTCTCACGATGTCTCTTAATCGTGTTTTCAAATTGATTTTGTGCAAAAACAATTGTATTTTCCCATTTTTGGCGCTGTTAGAACCACCACAAGGTAATTTTATATCGTCTTGTGAAGTTTTGTTGAAATCGGTTGAAAAATATAGGAAATCCGATGCAATATATAAACGTTACACACACACACACACACACACACACACACACACACACACACACACACACACACTGCGTTTTATAATAAGATTATATATATTTATCCCATATATATGTAAAAAAAAACCCAAATGTTTGCTAATTATGACAGTTTTATATCCACAAAACCCTTTCAGGAAAGAAAATGAAATAAAAAAATCAAAAAAATCTCCATAGACACTTAACGGTTAAGCAGACTAGACGATGTCATCTTCTGCTTTAAATTTAGACAACCCAACCCTACCTTAACTTGACCTTTTTGAATGTAACTGACTTATTGATACAAATTATTAACCCTTACGCCCCTTATTTGAATAATTGCTCTAGACGTTACCATAGTAATTTTAATTTTAATAATGAATATGCATAAATTTCTAGAAATAGTTATTCCGAAAATTTCGCTTGAAGATGGAACAGAGCTTGGTAGTTTAATTCAATTTAATTCTAATAATTATATTGAAGTTTTCAGCTCTTGTTTTGAAACATGAGAACTCTTATGTAGCGAAGGAATCATATTTTTAATAAATAAATATATTATATATATATATATATATATATATATATATATATATATATATATATATATGCACGTTTCATTGAATACGACAGACAAGGTTCTTTGATTTGATTCGGAAAGAAAGAAAATTGGACAGTTTTTTATAATTTCACCTCCGAAAAAAAAAAAACTATAAGATCACATGAGAAATTGTATAAAAGCATTCATTGAAACATGCATGAAAGAAGGATTGCTGTCTAAACACACACACACACACACACACACACACACACACACACACACACACACACACACATATATATATATATATATATATATATATATATATATATATATAAAAATGTAAATATAAAAGTGAACATTGCAGTGAACATTCACAGGCTGTGTGTGTGTTAGCTTGAGGAATGAAGAAAGTTATTTGTTTAAGTCTCTTTGTATCGTCTGTCTAGCTTCCGTTAAGAACTTGAGCATAAGTTCTTATAAGAGCTCTCAACTTTTATGTCATTCTTAAAGAACGTTTTGTGGATTGATTTTTGAAGATCATTTTTGGCAGTAAAGTAAACAGCCAAAAAACAGTTCCACAATTGAGACTTGCGAGAGAAGAAACAATCAGCACGGAACGCCCGCTTACCTTTTAGCGATTTCCTCAGTAACTGATGAGACCTATATGTCGACCTAATACTGTGTTTAAATCCGTAAAGGCGAGCTATCAAAGAGGATGGATTATCAGAACGATTTCCGTGAAATTATTTATATAAAAAGAACACTGAAACTACCTGCGTTGTCAACGAACACTCGTTTGACACATTTGTAATGCCAACGAATACTCGTTGTCACTTTTGCAATGTTTGTTGTAGTAGAGACTTTGTAATCACAGATACAACTATAATAAGTCATTGAGCAATACTGGTGTCAGACGCCTTCGAATAACACTCGCACTAATTATAATAATCCGTATAGTGAAATAGTATAGAGAATAGCGGTCCCGTATAGTAATAGAGGATAGAGTATGAATGGTGATCCATATAGTATAGAGGATAGACTAGGAATAGCAATCCTAACAGTAATAGAGGATAGACTAGAAATAGAGTTCATAAGTCGTCAGCTACTTCCTACATATATGCGTTTCCTCTATGGTCATTTAATTCAATAATGGTATCGCCTGTGTTTGCTTACTGGCGATCTATGTTCAAACTCAAGTGTCGGCAGCGACCGTTTATTCCTATATAACACTTAAGTAGGCGGAACAGTGATTGCTTGCTCAGGGCCGATAATATTGACTATTCCTCTCTAGATGTTATCAAAACTCTATAGATACATAGCAGAAGCACCAGTCCAGATGTGCCAGCAATATTTGAAGAACAAACGTAAATGGTATCATCTATAAGAGTCGGGAACATTCTGGATTTTATTTGGACACTTAAACACCAGAAAATGTCAAAGGAATGGTTTAGTAAATTTAGGAAATGCTAGAAAGGCAGGCGACACCATTAACATAAACCGACGAAACCAGGCAATTTCACTCAAATTCCCAAGCGCATTCCTTTTCAGATTTTGAAGGGCACTGTGTAGAACCTTATCACTTGTCAGTCAATGCAAGTAACAGAGGGAAATAAATCCTCATAGTGTCGCTCGAAGAGATAAAACTCAATCGAATTTTATTGAAAGAATTTGATATCAGCTAGACAAGTGGCCAGTTTACAACAGAAAATAAATTACGGAAATAAAAACAAAGATAAGTCCTTATCTTAACTCTGTCAAAGTTACACATTATCTGTTGGAATCTTAAGAAATGATAAGAAAGAATTGCAAAATTAGAATGTAAACTAGAACTCTGTTACTCTATTGGACAGTCGATAGGAAAATTTCAATATACAATATAGCTCATAAATAAGTATCACTTTTCCTCCCTTTATAGAAAAACTTCATTTTAACCACATAAAGCATTATGTTTCTTATTTCTAATTGAACATTCAAAACGAATATTAGCAGTTATTATTTCTGCACATTCAAAACGAATATTAGCAGTTATTATTTCTGCTACTAAAATTATGAAAAAGATTATTTAAAATATTTAATTGATGTGGCCATCTTTATTTTCTATTAATGCTTGTAGTCTAGACGAGATTGATTTCACCAGATTTGTACAGTCATTTAATCTATTGCTAATTCGACATTCCTTGAAATATAAGAAGTTGGTTGTTGAACTTGCCCCTCCTTCAGTACATTCCTCGAGTGCTCAATGGGATCTAAATTTGGTGAATCATTAGACCAGATTTTTGGAGTATTTTGGGTCAATGTTATGCTGAAATACAGTTCTTCTTTCCAAGGGTTTGATTGAAGGAAACATATCTCCTTTCAATATGTTGCAATAAGATTCAATATACATGACTCAATCGATTAAATTCAACTCAACAATGTCAGTGGAGCTCATAATTACTCCCAACCTTGAGCTTTTCATTTCTGAGCAGAGCTCTTAATATTTATTGCATTACAATAGCCAGAAATGCGATACAAGGTCTTAAATGTGCGGAGCGGAAGTAGGGAGCAGAGGGCTCTCGTTAAACGACTGAGAAATGATTCTGTGTTCAACTCTTGGGTGATACCTAAACTGTTTTCCTTGTATGACTTGTTCTGAAAATGATAAACACGTTTGGCGCCATCAGACCCGACTAGATTGATTGATGTTTCATCTAACCTTAGTAAAATTACCGAAAACGTTGAAATGTCATTCTTATTCTACTGTACAAAATTCAAGTTTTACGTTCAGGATTTTATTGGCGGTTTTAATGCATCCATCGTCCTTTGCGGGATATATTTAATTTGTAGAGAAGAAACATTACGGCAGACACATCGTTGATAATACAAGCAGATTTAGTTAGGTTCTTATTTGCCAAACTTCGACATAAAATTATATGGCCGACTTGATCATTCTATACACGGCCGACATTTTGGTTTTTCTTATGACCCTACCCGAATTTACTAACAGTGTTTTTGCGCAGCTTCCGTCTTGGAAATAGTTTTGTAACTATTTTTACGTGAAAGTATTGCTAAAATTCTGTACACAGCAAAATCTGAATATAGAAGTATTATTTTTATCATTGTATAGATCTTGTTTAGTCTATGAAATAGTTTAAATGTATATAATATGAAATACAATACCAATTTAGTGTTATAAACTAATAATTGAATAAAAAAAATGAAATACAATTTCCAATAATATTTAGAGTTATAAACTATAGAAATTAGCGTACTTAATCATGGATCATCTCTCTCTTTCTCTCTCTATATAGTCATTCACAGACAGACTGTTTCGCTGTATCACAGCTCATCAGTGTGGTTAGATGTCCGTTTTGCCTCTAGCTAGGATCTAAACGTGGCTGAATTGGCGTCAGTCGGAGATGCTACCACTAAGCCGTTGGAGTACGAAGAGGAATGAATGTGAATTTAAGCGTATTCATTTTTAGATAAACATACAGTGACTGAGAGGACTCAATTCGCTTTACCGAAGAGTCTTGCTATATTAACCGTAATAGTCACTCTTTACAAAGCCACACTTCCTCCCCAAGAAAGTTCAACTGAAAAAAGTTTTTTCAGGGAGCATATATATATATATATATATGAAAAGTATATATATATATATATATATATATATATATATATATATATATATATATATATATATATATATGTGTATATATATATGAAAAGTGTATATATATATATATATATATATAAAAGTATATATATATATATATATATATATATAGAAAAGTGTGTATATATATATATATATGAAAAGTGTGTATATATATACATGAAAAGTATATATATATATATGAAAAGTGTGTATATATACATATATGAAAAGTGTATATATATATATATATATATATATATATATATATATGCAATTTATTATAGATGCAATTCATTATATATATTATTTATATATTATATATGCGCGGTACTTATTGGAAATCGCTCAATAGCAGAAATAGACGTAACATATTTAGTTGGATCACTTCAACTATATATATATATATATATATATATATATAAGATGTATAGCAAACAATCTTTCAAACTTGTCTGGTTTAAAAACATCGACAAGTTCTGTCTATCCAATCTTTATTAACTTTTTAAAAATTCCGAATTATTTAGCCGTTCTAGTGCATATTTATTTCAGTTTATTTTCCCTGTGTACTCGCGAATGTCGCTACATTCGTTTTCAAGGCTTGTCTTAGTTGTACATGTCGTAAACATACAAAACAGGAATAGGCTTTTTGTAAATGTCGGTGTTATCGCGGTTACCGGAACCAATTTCACATCACCTAAGGTGACGCTATTTAAACGGTCAAGCTGGGATTTTTTATACAATGCAACCTCGGTTCCCAAATTTAATTCATCCCTGAAGCCCGTTTGTAACCCGAAATGTTCGTAAACCGAAACTATTTTTCCATTTGGAACCAATGTAAAATAGATTAATCCGTTGCTGATCCCAAGATAATTGTTTATCTAAACTTTAACAACAGTACCTTGTGTACAAGTTTATACTCAAAACTGATGAAAATCATTAAATCTAAGAAATATATAAATAAACTCAATACTAAACAGATAAAATATAGACAAACACTTCAATTTTACCGTACCTGTAAGTAGAAGAGTGCAAGTGGGTTAGGAAGAGATGTTATTGTCTGGAAAAGAGAAGAAAAGACATGATCGTCTCTTTATTTATAAGAATGGTATAGATCGTTGATTTTTCCATATGAAACTGAGTAGGAAGAGACAATATCACCATCATAGGGACAATACAATCAAGGATTGTTTTTCTCTTAATTTTTCTTTTTCCTTTACCAGTATCACTGCTAGCTTTCTTTGGAACCACGACTGAGGAGTAATGAAGGGGAAAAATGGCACAGTACAATAAAATTGGTAAAGAAAAGCACACGAACGTATACATCACGGCGGTTGACTAAGAAATGATTCTGTTCGGGTTAACTCGATTCGGCAGTGTTGTTCGAGAACCGACATTTTGTTTGATAACCGAGGCATTTTCATCTCGAATATTCTTTTCGAAAACCGATTTGTTCGACATGTGAGACGTTCGAGAACTGAGGCTGTACTGTATGTATTTTAATTTTTTTTTGGTACACACTTTAATATAAAATACCCTATAGACAAAGGAACTTATTGTTTAGCAGAAGGCCTAATTGTAGAGCATTTGTTAACAAGTTAATCTCGTAAAGCAATTATCTCTGTCGTTAGTCTGATCTGTCTACGCACATCAGTGGCCTCCAAATGGACAAAGTCAGGCTTAGTGATTAAGACCTGAAAAAAGGTTTAATCTTCACTGTGTGTTCCGTACCTGTGGCCTTGTACCAATCAAAACTAATATTAACAAATATCTATTTGGGAATTTTATCCTGGTGCAATGGTTAATGAGTTAATATTTATAAGTATTCTTCTTTTATGCATCATATCATTTCAGGGCGTGAGCGATCGGGGTTCTCCATAACTTTTTATATTTTGCAGTTCTTAGCAATGTCTATCTTTTGACTGCCCCTCTCATTCCCCATTCTGTCATTCATTTAGACAAACACGTTTGGTTTCCCTCAGTCGCTCTTCACTTTAATATTTCATATGAGTATCAAATTCCTCAAGCCTTCTTTCCTTGTTATATGTCTCGGTATTTTCAACTGTGAATTTTAGTTTCGAAGCATAAGTATCATTTTTGTTACTAATGCAAAATGAGTTGGATTCTCACTTAGTGTCACTCATTTGGGATCTTGGAGATGACTAAAATAGGTTTTGTAAATATCTGTTAAAACTGTGTCGAAACTGATTTTATTGTGTCGATTGCCATAACTATTCCGATGCCAGTCAAGGGAAAAGAAAAGTAAAGAAGGGAAGATGTAGAGAGTAATTAGAAATTCATTATATAAAAATGGAATCTTTTATGCAAGACAATCTTTAAATAAAACAATCGTCTTGAGCGACTGAAAACTTATTCTAACTTCTTTCTGTAAATATGGGCTTGAGGCAAGTGTAGATGGCGGGGAGTTTGGTACCGAGAATACACTTTGGACGAACCCTGGCCAAGTTCCGATGAGCTGACGAACATTTTTCCCTCGCCCCTGTCTTTCCCGCTGGGCCTAATCATCTGCGCTCGAGACACAACAGTCCCCGGATTCTGACCTTTCACTTCCGCCGGAAAAGGATGTTCATTTGGGCCCGCGGCCAGTGACGGCATCATAGACGCCATCTTGGAATCAGTTCAATTTGTAGATTCGAAGCAGTTGTGTATTTTCCAAGTGCAAAGTAACACAATTAAATTTAAAAGTCAAATTTAGTAAAATCTTATTTTTTTTCAATTCAGAGTTGAAATCTTTATATTTGATATGCTTCTTGTATACAAACACATCTACAAAATAAAAGTTTTACATTTTTCTCCGTATTTTCCTGTTAATTGACCAAGTTTTCAATAATTTAGAGGGTACCAGGAAGCAGTCTCTAATTCTAAAAATTCAATTCCAAAAGGAAACAAAACAACATTCAAAATAAGTGATATTTGAAGCAACATTTGTCAAACTACCAACATAAATTCACTCACCAATTGAAACTTAATACAGAAATGCACCATTTTTTTATGTATATGACGCACAATATTTGTACCCCAAAACTGCAGGATATGAAGTGGAAAGTTTATATTGGTTTAAATGCTAGCTCGGCTGCAAGGAAAGTTGCCTCACCATGTCGTACCGAACAGTTTTTCGCAACAGAATCTATATTACATCTT
The DNA here is from genome assembly GCA_903632075.3 of Acanthosepion pharaonis. Lineage (NCBI taxonomy): Eukaryota > Metazoa > Mollusca > Cephalopoda > Sepiida > Sepiidae > Acanthosepion > Acanthosepion pharaonis. Next base: position 289,278 of record CAHIKZ030002722.1, on the reverse strand, counting down.
TATAAATCTACCATTCATCCTTGCTTTTAATATTGCTACCACATCCGGTCTGTTGCTTCTGTTACATATTTGGAGATGCTTGATAAAATCCAAAGAGGAATCTGCAATGCATTGGTCTTGACCTGGCATCTCAGGTTCAGTTACTTTCACTGCATTGTAACGGAGCTTCCTCTTTAAATGCTTTCATGGTAATTGTTCTAATGACATTTCTTATGTAAATATTCATTGAAGTTTCATTTTTAATTTTTCTATTCCTACCCCCCCTCATTGTATATCTGAAGATAAGGTAGGACTTTATAGAGACTCTGAGGCATTGTGGTGGCTGTGACACGAATGTACTGTTTTTGTATAAGAAATACTATGGTATATTTGGGTCAGTGATTGTGGCTAGCTAAGTCTAATTATAAGACAGATGAAGATCAACCTTCCCCATTAACCCTTTTTGGCGTTGTGGCACATTTGTTGTACTCAACATAAACATGATTCCTAGACTTTATGATTTTAAGCACAGCACTATATTGGCGGAATGGTCAAATCATTTTACAGCTGAAATGGCTCAATGTAACTCTTGTGGAACTCTTTTCGGATTTCTTACTTTCCAGTCAAGATTGACCCTGAAAAATTTTAATGTAATATCTTTTGTCCAACTAATTTCTGTTATTTTATTTTTCTCTCTAATTAATATTTTTTCTCATAATTGTATGATTATTGTCTTTAGAGATACATTGCGAATTTGCTCAACCATCTGTGGTTTGACGTCTCCCTCTCACATACGGCTTGAACATTTTGTGCCAACAGAAATCAGATACTCGGTTCATATAAATTAATCCATGAGCAGCCTGGAGCATTTCATTGCATTTTTGTCCAGTTTACACACAAAACTTCATTGCATAGCGAGCTTCCAAATTGTCTTCACGTCCTGACTGCATTCTGTAAACTTGTTCGCAGTGGCAAGCAGTGTTTAGTAGGGTGTCTTTAAAGAACATTTACAAACGTCTTCAATCTGGAATAAAACAAAGTTGGCAAGTCAACTTATTAGATATATAGTAAGTATATACTAAAAGTACAATAATTTAGCAATGTTATAATTGCCTCCCCTCCAAAATGTCTGAAGACTTCTTGAATGGCTCTCATATGTTGAACAAGTTAATACTTTCTTGTGTAACTCATTGGTCTGGATTCGATGATCAGATGTATCGCCGAATTCAGATAGGGTTGATGTATTCTAGAGGAAGCAGCAAAGTGAAAGTGAAAGTGAAAGTTACAACAACTGGAATATAACATATTTAAAACATCGCCAAAAACAAAAATCTTATATGGTTATGATTTTGAACCTTTCTACCTTTTAGACTGCTATATTATTACAAAGAGCAGACATGTTTACAAATTTGGGGGTAAGAAAAATAACATAACAAGATAAGTGATATTTTAGTGTTGATCCAACAGGCGCCAGATGTCGGCTTTTGAACCCAGGTTTTTTCGTTAGATATTCTTTTCGATCTGAGAAATTCATATTTTGTCTCAAAGGCAACTGGACGCATCAAGAATATTTTACTATGGCCCCTATTAGATGTAAGAAAAGAATGAAGCCCGCTCATGCGTTTATGTGTGAGAAGAATTAAGATGGAAAAACGAAAAATGATCGTAATTAAATCATTTTAGAAATGGGTTATCAGTGCATGCCATTCTATTTCATCATAATATTCGATTAATTCCAAGAGGTAAATAAACCAAACATGATTTTGTAGGCTAAGAAACCGTAAAAGATTCTTTTATTTGCTTCACATTATTTTTCATGTTTTGAATTATTTTGTTTTAGAACAATATTTAATAATTTTAAAGTATCAGAGAGAATTTTTGTTTCGCAAAAATCTCATTATTTCCATACTCACGGACACAATTCTATAAGAGAATACGGAACATCTATGTTCAATTCATTCTATAAGTTTCAAGTTTCGGGTAGATAGTGCTCAACTCCCAGGGGCATAGTCTATCTAGAGTAGTGGATCCCAAACGGTGTGGCCGGCCTAATAGATGCGGCGGAAGAGGATAACAGTTTGTTTTTGTTTGGTTTATTTTGTTTTACGGTATATCAACCTCAATGGGTTATTTAATGCAGACAACCTTTTTAGGATAGATTCGTATGAATAGAATATGCATTCTTTGGTTTAGATTGGTTTGTTTTATTTTGTTTTACGCCATATCAACCTCAAATGGTTATTTAATGCCGACAACATTTTTAGGATAGATTTGTATGAATAGAATATGTATTCTTTGGTTTAGATTGGTTTGGTTTATTGTGTTTTACGGTATATCAACCTCAATGGGTTATTTAATGCCGACAACATTTTTAGAATAGATTCGTATGAATAGAGTATGTATTCTTTGGTTTAGATTGGTTTGGTTTATTGTGTTTTACGGTAGATCAACCTCAATGGGTTATTTAATGCCGACAACATTTTTAGGATAGATTCGTATGAATAGTATATGTATTCTTTGGTTTAGATTGGTTTGGTTTATTGTGTTTTATGGTATATCAACCTCAATGGGTTATTTAATGCCGACAACATTTTTAGGATAGTTTCGTATGAATAGAGTATGTATTCTTTGGTTTAGATTGGTTTGGTTTATTGTGTTTTACGGTATATCAACCTCAATGGGTTATTTAATGCCGACAACATTTTTAGGATAGATTCGTATGAATAGAGTATGTATTCTTTGGTTTAGATTGGTTTGGTTTATTGTGTTTTATGGTATATCAACCTCAATGGGTTATTTAATGCCGACAACATTTTTAGGATAGATTCGTATGAATAGAATATGTATTCTTTGGTTTAGATTGGCTTGGTTTATTTTGTTCTACGGCATATCAACCTCAATGGGTTATTTAATGCCGACAACATTTTTAGGATAGATTCGTATGAATAGAATATGTATTCTTTGGTTTAGATTGGTTTGGTTTATTGTGTTTTACGGTATATCAACCTGAATGGTTTATTTAATGCCAACAACATTTTTAGGATAGATTAGTATGACTAGAATATGTATTCTTTGGTTTAGTTTGGTTTGATTTATTTTGTTTTACGGCATATCAACCTCAATGGGTTATTTAATGCCGACACATTTTTAGGATAGATTCGTATGAATAGAATATGTATTCTTTCGTTTAGATTGGTTTGGTTTATTGTGTTTTACGGTATATCAACCTCAATGGGTTATTTAATGCCCACAACATTTTTAGGATAGATTCGTATGAATAGAATATGTATTCTTTGGTTAAGATTGGTTTGGTTTATTGTGTTTTACGGTATATCAACCTCAATGGGTTATTTAATGCCGACAACATTTTTAGGATAGATTCGTATGAATAGAATATGTATTCTTTGGTTTAGATTGGTTTGGTTTATTGTGTTTTACGGTATATCAACCTCAATGGGTTATTTAATGCCGACAACATTTTTAGGATAGATTCATTATGAATAGAATATGTATTCTTTGGTTTAGATTGGTTTGGTTTATTTTGTTTTACGGCATATCAACCTCAATGGGTTATTTAATGCCGACAACATTTTTAGGATAGATTCGTATGAATAGAATATGTATTCTTTGGTTTAGATTGGTTTGGTTTATTGTGTTTTACGGTATATCAACCTCAATGGGTTATTTAATGCCGACAACATTTTTAGGATAGTTTCGTATGAATAGAATATGTATTCTTTGGTTTAGATTGGTTTGGTTTATTGTGTTTTACGGTATATCAACCTCAATGGGTTATTTAATGCAGAGAACATTTTTAGGATAGATTTGTATGAATAGAATATGTATTCTTTGGTTTAGATTGGTTTGGTTTATTGTGTTTTACGGTATATCAATCTCAATGGGTTATTTAATGCCGACAAGATTTTTAGGATAGATTCGTATGAATAGAGTATGTATTCTTTGGTTTAGATTGGTTTGGTTTATTGTGTTTTACGGTATATCAACCTCAATGGGTTATTTAATGCCGACAACATTTTTAGGATAGATTCGTATGAATAGAATATGTATTCTTTGGTTTAGATTGGTTTGGTTTATTGTGTTTTACGGTATATCAACCTCAATGGGTTATTTAATGCCGACAACTTTTTTAGGATAGATTCGTATGAATAGAATATGTATTCTTTGGTTTAGATTGGTTTAGATTGGTTTGGTTTATTGTTTTACGGTATATCAACCTCAATGGGTTAGGATAGATTCATATGAATAGAATATGTATTTTTTCAGTTTAGATTGGTTTGGTTTATTTTTGTCTTATGGCGTAACAATCTCAATGGGTTATTTAATGCGACAACATATTTTACTGCTGGTAATATTATTCCTTCAAAATTGTATTGCTGGAAATAATTTTCTTTCAAAAGTTATTGCTGGTAATAGTTAACTATTTGCCCATAGCTGGGACCCTAACAGGTACTACCACCCTGGGACAGGGTGAACCTGGGAACAACAACAATTTAAAGGTGGTACCACGCTCCTCAAAACCTCCTGATCAGGGTGCCTTGCTACTGGATGTAGTTTATTGTCTTATCCAAGACGCGGATGTAGTTTAATGTCTTACCCAGGACGAAAGAGGATAGCAGGTGAGGAGGAATGATTGAAATGCAATCAAGGATTTAGAAACAGTTATAAACAATTCATATCCAACAAATAAATATGATTTCAAAATTTAAAATATTATTATGGATTAATTTTAATTGCATTTATGAATTCCTGTCTTGACCGAGTCTATCATTGTGATATTTTTGCATTATATCAAGTTTTAATAATATAATAACGTGGATCCGCAAATTGGAGGAGAGAGTTATCAATGATAATGTTCTGACTTCGAATCCGCGGTTATTTCCCTTTAAACCTCTCTCCCTGTTTTTTTTGCCTATTTTTAAATGTACTTTTGATCACATAAAATTTGTTGAGGCGCGAGCAAATTTTTATTCCGAAAATGCGGGCCAGAGAAGAAAAAAATGGATGATCTAGGGGAAGGAAAATCCTGATTTTAAACCTCCGCTGCCTTGTGATCATATCCAAACAAGGAAAAAACTATGGAAGTAAATCCGGAGAGAAAACCTGAAATTGAGCTCCGATGGCGGTTGAATGTCAACACTGACAACTTTCCGGTAACTCCTGTAATCCAGCCCGATTTTTTCCGGTACGGCTGAGAGCGGTGTCATTTAGGCCGGGCAGAACACGGTCTCCATATACCATCGCCCAGGTCTTCCCCACTGGAAGGGTCACTCCATTCTCACCACCAAACGACTGACTCTTGACCAAAGAGGGCGCTACCTTTATCGCGCAAGATAAACGGATGTCTACTAAGTTTCAAGCGGACACAGAATCTTTCAGGTTTATTATTTACATTATTTACGTTTCGTCTGAGACATCCCTAGACATAGGCAATAAAATGAGATCAATCTACCTCGTAAATTAAATAATTGGTTTCGTTCGAAATTCCCTCGAGGTTACTTGGATCGACATAAACTTGATGAAGGCTGAAGAGCGCAGCGGTCGATACGTTGTAATAACAACAAAGATGAGGTCAATAGTCCGCATCCAGGAATTCAGACATAAATTTGAGGCTTATATATTCGATTTTCATTTTTCATTGAAAATACTCTATTTTAGAAATACGTTTTCACAACATCGCCCACGTGACGCCGACGTGATCATATTGAAACGGAACGCTGATCTTGAACAAAATTCAGTTATCTGTTTTGATTAGTCTTATTCTTATGTCCATCGTCTCTTCATGTTCAATTAAATATAGTCTAATGTTAATTATGCTTTATGAATATGTCCTGAAGATGGTCTACTAGACCGAAACGTCCGACGTTGACATTAAAACAGCATAATTGCATATTAGGATTTTTGTTTGTTTTTTCCGTATATTTTTCTTCATATTCGATTTTGTAAAAAAAAAATGTTAAGCACAAGCTACAGATAAAGCACGAATTAACCCCTCAGTTGAAAATAAGCAAAAGACATGTAAGTTATAAGGACTTACATGGGGCACTAATCTCACTAGATCAGTCACGACTGAACCCACACTCGGTGCTCCATATGTTCGGCCTTGCTTAGTAAATAATTTTATTGTTATGGGGGCTTTTTGCCGTGATGTAATGGTTAATAAACTTGAATCCTTAGATCAATCGCGACTGGGTGCTCCATTCATTCGGTCTTATGCCCCACATCTAAGTTACGCTTAGTAAAACATTAAATTCTTCTAGGAGCTGTTCTTCGTGATGTAATGGTTAACAAACTTATCTCCCTAGATCAATCGCGACTGAATAGTGATTTGGGTCCTCACTGGGTGCTCCAGATATTCGGCCTTATGCCACATCTAAGCAACGCTTAGTAAAACATTTTATTCTTTTAGGAGCTCTTCTTCGTGATGTAATGGTTAACAAACTTATCTCCCTAGATCAATCGCGACTGAATAGTGATTTAGGTCCTCAATGGGTGCTCCAGACATTCGGCCACATTTAATCTACGTTTAGTAAATCATTTTATTGTTTTGGGGGCTTTTCATCGTTATGTAATTGTTAGCAAGCTTGTCTCTCTAGATCAATCGCGACTGAATAGTGATTTCGGTCCTCACTGGGTGCCCCAGACATTCGGCTTTATGCCACATGTAAGCCACGCTTACTAAATCATTTTATTCTTCTGGTAGTTCTTCGTCGTAATGTAATGGTTAACAAACTTGTCTCCCTAGATCAATCGCGACTGAATAGTGAGTTCGGTCCTTACTGTGTGCAACAAACATTCGCCCTTATGCCACATGTTTGTTCTGGTGTAATGTCTAGCAATCTTGTTTCGCTAGATCAATCATGGATGAATAGTGAGTTCTTTCCTCACTGGACGCTCCACGCTTTCGGCCTTATCCCACATCTAAGATACGCTTAATAAATAGCGAAAACGACTAACAAGTAAATATAAGTTTCTGTTCACAATAAAAGTTATGATTAACTACCTAACCTTAAACCATGACCCTCATCCTAATCCTACCAGTTCTTTGGTTCGATTTTTACCATTTGTTTAGGAAACGTGGACAAACATTGACAACTGGTTCCAAACGCTTATGAATTTACAATAGTGAAATCTGAATAGGGAGTTAAAAACTTGCGTATATATATTTTTTTTTACTTTTATTTTTGTTGCATATCATTTTGGGTGTCATCAGAGGATCAGTCGTATTTCTAGCATCATTGCATGCATGTCAACAAGCTCTGTTTTTTTACGGACAGTATCAGATATGACAATTTTCAGAAAGGCGACTCAGAACGAGGCTGAGAGTCACGAAAGGAAAACAATGTTTTTCTATCGCGCCACTGAAGCAGTAGATCTCGATGAATATTGATTGGCGAGGTTCGTTAAGTTTGGGACCAAAATGTATTGTTAGGAGGGAGAAGGAAGCGAAGACGTGTTACCGAATCCATGAGTCTTTGTCTCGATTGCTCCGAGTCAGGAAAATTATTCTCTCGAGGGTAGAATCGGGTGGACAGTCCATAGATAACCAGAATGTATATCGATCAGAAGAAATCTATTTTTTTAGAGGTTTTCTCTTGTTTAAGCGAAGGATATTCAACGTGAAGAATATTACTTAGCTATTTCTTTAAAAGAAGAAAGATTCCTTTAATATTTGATTCCTGAAAAAAACTTGGCCGGATATGAATTGTGAAAGTGGTGTAATGCAAAGCGGCTACAGACGAAAAATGGGCGTGACGATTTCGAATTCTGGTCGCGTTCCTTACCTTCACATCTACCACTGGGAAAATTATAAATCTGTATCTTCTGACCCAGCTATGGATTAAATTGGGTTCTCTATCCATTGTTGGGTTAGGGCTAGTATCTGGGAAGCCTCTTGACAGAGGACGGTAAGTGGGACATCGAGATCCGTAGAAGTAGTAGGGTGGCCAAGGACGCATTCCACAAGCTGGGCAGAGTATTGTGAGACAGGAGGATTTCTTTGGTCACAAAGAAAAGAATACGGAGCCGTTACGTGACATCTGTCCTTCTTTTTGGCAGCGAATGCTGGACAATTTACTCAAGGATGAAGAAGAAACTCGAGGCAATGGAGATGTGGTTCTCCAGAAGGATGCTCAAGACTTCGTGGACCGAGCGTGTGAGCAATGATGAGGTCTTGGAGAGGGTGCAGACAAAGAGGAGGCTCATGTTTAACATCAGAAAGAGGGAGCTGAAGTTTCTGAGACACATAATGAGGAAAGAGGGCCTTGAGAATCTGATACTCACAGGTCGAATAGACGGAAAAAGAAACAAGGGAAAACAACGCGTGACATTCCTGGCTGGCTTGAACAAATGGATGATAGAACGTAGTCTGAGGGAGATAGCAGAGAGAAGGAGCTTGCTGAGAGCTGCAAGGGGAGTGGGAGTTGGAGCGCCATGATCGCCTACGTCCTGAAAGGACATGGCACATAAAAAGATCCATTGTTGGCAACCATTCTATTTGATCTTCAAAAATTTAAATCAATGCGTATCATTCCCTTCTTAATTCCTGTTCTTTTAATATTCTCCCTCTTTAATAGTGTTTTTTGTTCCTCTCATATTCTCTAACACTCAGTAACAGCTTGCATCTCAGTGGCTTTGCCTTGCTTGTGGTGTAAAGATTAAAAAAAAAAAAAACTCTGGGAGAGAGACAATTCAAAATTCGAAACTATATGTATTCTTGGAATTTACAATCAACTGTGGTCGTTGTAATAAATATATGAATTGAAATTAAGCTACGCGGTACTCATAGAAGCAAAAGAAATGATATTAAAATACTTTTATAGGTTTACACAGAGGCGCTTTTAAATGACAAGTCCTTTCAAGACTTAGGCAATTATAGCTGTCTAGAGATGCCATTGCTTTATTATTATTTGCCAAGGATTCTTGGGAAAGACAGGGAAGAAGACTCCGTTGCTTTTAGGGTTCTGAATTCAGAATGGTTCTTCTAGAATGTTGCCACCGAAGACAAGGAGTTAACTATACCCAGCTATTTATCACATAGCTAGGAAGGGGTACGCGATAAAAAAGGTACCACCCCTTTCCTAAGGGCATTAGCACGAATATAAACGTCACTGACTAGGCTGGAATTTGAACTCGGCTTACCGACTGAATTTTACGCGCCAATGACCGCTTCGCGCATCTACAGAAGCATGATGTAAATAACCAAATATTTTCAAATTCTTTTTGTTGTTTCTACATTTCATGTTCTTCGACAATCCGGGCTGGGGTAGAAGAGATGGATTCATGCCTTTCCCAAGCTTATTTTTCGCGAAAGTGAATGCAACGGATCGAGTCGCTACTAATTACACCATCTCCACATCCACTGGGATAAAAAAAATGCTGAAAAAAAGCTCCTTTTTTTTTGGTTATTCCAATCAGTAATCTTTGTTACTGTCAGTAAAAGCCTATCTTTGCATCGCTTCATGTCGCTTCCTGTATAAAAAAAACAAAAACAAACAAAAAAAAAAAAAAAAACTAAGACAATGCAATCTTACATTGCATATTAGCTGAGAGATTAATTAAAAGATTTAATGTTGGGATTAGGATTATTCATTGATTACAGCAATTAAAAGAGTGCGAGAAAGTGAGTCAGCGGGAGTGGAGAGAGAGTGAGAGAGAGACGGGAGTGAAGAGAGAAAGACGGGAGTGAAGAGAGAGAGAGAGAGACGGGAGTGAAGAGAAAGAGAGAGAAAGAGAGACAGAGAGAGAGAGAGAGAGATGGGAGTGAAGAGAGAGAGAGACGGGAGTGAAGTGAGAGAGAGACGGGAGTGAAGAGAGAGAGAGAGAGAGAGAGAAAGACTGTGTGGACATAAAACAAACATTGTGTCGTGACACCGTTTCATAGCTGAAAAGATCTTCAGACTATTATATGGTCGTGATCACAATTTTAACTTGAAAAACGACGTTATTGGTAATAAACTTTCTCGATGCTTCTTCCTACTTCCTGTTTCTCCTGGTGTTTTATAACATTCCCTGGCTACGCGAAAACAGAACTAAATCAGAAAAGAAATTCTAAACAAAATCATCAAATTTACGAGTTGCTTTTCAGAAGTTGTGAAACATTTTTCTGGAGAGACATTTATTAATTTTAAAGAAGTAGTTATTCCCCGAGACGAAATTCTGCCTTTCGCTTGTGTAATTGTTTTTTCGACTTCTTGCTTCCCAGTCAGATTTGGTCTCAAAAATTTACATACTATGTTATTTGTTATCTTCTGTCTTTTTAATTCCTGCTCTTTTGTTGTTCCTATCCATAATAATGTTTCTTTTTCTAGGGAAGGTTACTGAATAGAATAATCAAATGAAGGTTGGTAATGAACGATAATACTTAGGACAAGAACAAGACATAAGTTTCGCCAACGGCGCGTCGAAGTAGTCAACTGCTAGAAGTCAGTCAAGTGAATTCCACTGTGAATCTCCAACTACAGGGTATCTACCAACCTCCTCATGCGGTCAATGGGTATAAAGTCCGAATTTAATGTGGGGTATCCGAGGCCGTACGCTCGGCCAAAAATTCTCCGTAAACCCCGTATAAAACGTGTTCGGGTAGCCGTCTCGAGACGAGATCTTCGACATAGCCTCGTCTGGGGATCCACTTTGCGCGGAGGCAGAGAATTTCACCAGCACGGCTGGAAACGAATTTCCAACTGCAAGATATTTACCACAAACCCCATGTGGTCAGATGTAGGATAGGGGCGAATTTAATGTGGGGTATCACAGGCCGTAGGCTCGGCCAATAATTCTTCGTAGACCCCGTATCAAACGGGGTCGAGTAGCTGTTTCGCGAGATGAGACACTGCCTTTCGACATAGTCCCATTTGGGGATCCTCTCTGCCCGGAAGCAGAGAGTTTGACCAGCACAGCTGGAGACGAATCCCCATCTGCAGACCAACATACAGTATTTACTACTGTATTTACGTGAATGGGGACATACCCATTATCGTCCGTATGTATGCTACAACAAATACCTTGGATGCTGGGAAAACTTTAGACAAAATATGTAAATCTGGAGATATGTAGACAGTTAAAATGTCTGGCCATATTCTGAGGAAAGAGGGCTTGGAAAATTCGAATCTCACAAGACATAAGGTTGGCAGAACTAACAAAAAGAACTATCATGTAACGTACCTAGACTGCTTGGGTAAATGGATGGTAGAACAGGAACAGGGAATGATAGTAAGGAGACAGATATTAGGGTGACAGAGGAGAAGAATTTGTGTAGAGCCATGATAACCCACATTTTAAAGAAGTACAAAACTCTAAACTCCTTCAAAGTAGGATCCTTTAATTTCAATGCACTTGTTGTAGATCGCTAGCCACTTCATTTAGGCCAATTGGACGTCATCCAAAGTGAGGGTGTCCAGGAAACTTGTCCCAGCCTTTTTCATTTTCTCAATGCCTTCAAAACGACTGTCCCTCAGATTCTTCTTCAGAGACAATACAAAGTTTCAGGGTTCAAGGTCTGGACTGTAGGTAGGGTAGGAGACACTTTTGATGCCCATCAACCATCAACCAACTGTCACCAACGGGCCTTTTCTTTTCTTTGTCACTGAGCATCCTGGAAGAAATTTTGCACAAATTCAGATCTTCATGAATAATTCTGTGTACAATTGCCACACCAACACCAAACAATATGGTTGTGAATTCTCACAAACATCTTTGTTGTTCTGACGTCTACGTCCATATTGTCTCCCTCCCACATCGACTCATCGTCTCTCACATATTCTTCCCCGTCCTTGAACCTTTTGTGCCAGCAGAAATCTGATACTCGGTTCATATAAGTTAATCCATAAGCAGTCTGGATGTGGAGCATTTCATAAGTTTCTTCAGGATTTTTGCTCAGTTTAACACAAAACTTTATTGTATAGCGAGCTTCCAAATTGTCTTCAAGTCCTGATTGCCTTCTGTAAACTTGCAGTGACAAGCAATGTTTAGTAGGGCGCCTTCAAAGGGCATTGCATTTACAAATCCCTTCTACAATCTGGAATAAATAAAAAAAGTTGTCAACTTATTAGATATATAGTAAGTATATACTAAAAGTACAATAATTTAAGTTATAATTGGCTATCCTAAAAATGTCTGAAGATTTGTTGAATGCCTCTCATATGTTGAACAAGTTAATACTTTCTTGTGCAATTCATTAGTCTGGATTCGATGATCAGACGTATCGCCGAATTCATTGAAGGATTCTGGATGAAGCGACAAAATGGACGTGGAAATTACAACATTAAAACAACTGGATTTAAGATATTAAAAACTTCGCCTAAAACATAATTTCTATATGGTCACGATTTTGAATCTTTCTACCTTTTAGACTGCCATAATATTAAAAATAGCGGACATGTTTACAAATTTCGTGTAAGAAAAAACATAAGATAAGTTACATTTTAGTGTTGATCCGACGCCATATGTCGGTTTTTGAACCCAAGCCTTTCGATAGATTTTCTTTTCCATGTGAGAAATTCACGTTTTGTCTCAAAGACAACTGGACGCAGCAAGAATATTCTGCTACGGCCTCTATTAGATGAAAGAAAAGAATGATGTCCCATTTTCTTTTCGATGTGAGAAATTCATATTTTGTCCCCATAACATTACTGGATTATGTTAAAACAAGCAGCTTTAACACCTCAGTTCGCCGATTGTATTTGCGACATAGATAAATTATATATATATATATATATATATATATATATATATATATATATATATATATATATATATATACTAATAGATCTGTTATACTATGTTGCGCACTATTTTATTAACGCCATCATTCTGCGTGCGATATATATATATATATATATATATATATATATATATATATATATATATATATGTATAGTGTATTGGTGCAGCAGACCCTTATTTAAACATATATTATTAATTATAACAAACAATGAATGTTTATTATGTCTGATCATGAGCCGTTTTAATGTTTGCTTTAATTTCTGGGTAAGTTTGAAATTTAATTTTGTTGAGTGTGGGTTTCAAACTAGTCACAACACATTAGTTCTGTTGTAATTCTTCGGTCTCTCGCGTGGCATGATCTCTGTCTGCTATTCCGCCATCATTATCGTCGCATAGCAATCTTCTATATCAAAATAACAAAATATCTTTAATGGTGGATACCTTTGTGTCATGTCTATATAACCACTCTTAGGATGACTCATGTGAGCCATCCTCAGAATGGTTATATAGACATGAAAAAAATATCCAATTGTTGGACAATTTTTGTCTTTATTTTCGCCAGAAATTAAAGCAAACATTCGAACATTATAACGGCTCATGATCAAACATAACAGACATTCATTGTCTCTTATATTTAATAAGATATATATATAACTTAAGGCCGAGGCATGATAAAAGCAGAAACTCCTCAAAAATACTTTCTAAACAACTGAAAATTGCTGCACAAGAACTACGCAACCACCCTGACATTATCGTAAAAAAAGCTGATAAGACCAATATTTTTGTCATCCTAAACAAATTGGATTACAACAAAAAACTTGACCGCATACTCCATGATCACATAAAGTTTAAAAAACTTAACAAGAACCCGACCACCCAACTAAAATCAAAGCTTAATAAACTTTTAAATGCTAATAATGCTGAACAGAACTCTTTAAAACTCCCTAAAATTGTTGGTGATTATATATCTTTAAAACTCCCTAAAATTGTTGGTGATTATATACGGCACTATAAAAACACATAAACCTAACTATCCTCTCCGTTCTATCATAACAAATTTACTATCGCAAATTCCATTTCGCCATACAAAAAACCTACAAGCATAAATTCATGTACACTTAACTACAAGAGCGAATGCCCATATTACTACAAAATAGCAATTATAAAGAATCTAATACATCGTGCAGAAACTAATTAATCCACAAAACAGATTTTTTACAGTGAACTAAAGAATATAAAACAGACACTTATTAATAATAGCTTTCCAAACTATATAGTTGATGAACAAATAAGATGCTTTCTTAGAAATCTCAGTACTAAGCAAATTGTACATAATACTGATTCTACTGATCTCAAACATATTAATCTCTTATATCGTAATCAAATGCATACTAATTATAAACAAGATGAAAATATACTAAAAAATTTAGTAAATTCTAATATATCAACTACAGATCCTAGCAAAAAAATTAAATTAATAATACACTACACTAAATCTAGTATATCCAACTTAATTCTTCGCAATGATTCTTCCCCCTCGGTTATCGTTGCTTAGAAATCATCTATGTAAACAATGACAGACTATCATCACTGTCTTGTCCTTATATTATGTTGTAATTGACATCTTTGAAAATGGCTTATGTAAGCCGAAAGCTTAGATTGTATTAAATAAAAAATATGGATCAATACTGTGAATTTCTTTCTTCGTTCAACGATAATGTTATTAAACTTATCAGATTTTACGAAAAAAAATTACATAAAATAAATAGACAACATATGTCTATATTATTTAATGAAACGTGTGTATATATATATATATTTATTTATTTATTTATTTATATATATATATGTATATATATATTTATATATAGATGTGTGTGTGATAAAATATAGTTTTAAGGTATGCTATATTTATGGGTTTAAGTGTTCAATATGAGAAGAATTGTAGAAAAATGCAATTTAGATGATATCAATAATAAAAAAAATAATTCTTTACATTTTGTAGGATCTGATTTGAATTTGTATATTTGCATATATTAACTAATCAACAACGTCATATAAAACGTGCGATACTCTTTGAATTTTCTAACAATTTATATTTGTTGTCTGCTACTAAGTTTTGAAGGGTCACTTCAGAATAGTATCAGCAATATTTTCCCTCCTTATTAACGAATCTAATTTTTGGTTTAAGCGGAGCCGATACTTCGTTATAAAAGCGATTATTTCAGTTCTCAGGATAATTTTCAGTTAAATTTTGGCCAGAGACGTTTATTTGTTATACAAGCTGAAATTTTCAAACCTTAATTAATTACTCACATTTTCGCATATTTATTCGAGTATACTATATTATAAAGAAGGCTTAGCTATGTTGACACACAAAAAAACATACTGACTGAGTTTGTTTACAAATGCAAACAGTAATGTTAACATAGCTCCACCTGCCGTTTTGGCTACCTTCTACCTGCTTAATTGTGTACTAACACAATTGATTCAGCTGTGTTTTAAAGAAGATAAGAAAAATATTTTTGTCTCGTTGTTTCGAGAAGAATTGGTTTCTTTCAATTTGAAAGAAAATTATACTCAATAATAAAAAAAATAATTAAATTTCTAGAGCCGTGTTGAAGATCGTTTATTTCAACTTTTATTCACTCATATTCTTCCACATATATATATACATGTATGTTTATTTATTCAACTCTGTATATATATATATATATATATATATATATATATATAATAATTATTTTCTTTTTTAAAAATATGATTCCGTCGCGACACAGAAATTTCTATGTTTCAAAACTGAAATTGTAAATTTGATTATAAAAATTAAACTTAAAATCCAGAGTTTCGTTCCATTGTGAAGCGATGCTAGGAATAACTTTCTATGAAATTTACTTAATTTATAAGCTCAGACAATCTTAATATTTTGAGTTGTTAAGGTTAAGGAAAATTCAATCTATTTTGATTAGGGGTGGTTGGGTTTTAATTTCCCAAGACAACTTCTGTATCAAATATATGTTACTTACAAAGTCTGGTTTAATTTAGATTGGGTAGTGGTGCCTGCTCACAAAAATAGACATCCGTTATTCAATGTGCCGCCTTACTTTTTCAATGACAAAAATTTTTAGCATATATATATATATATATATATATATATATATATATATATATATATATATATATATATATATATAATAATGATAATATATGATAATATAATTTAAAAATACCTGAAAATTAAGAGAATATAAACTTTTTTTTCAGGCCAGAACTACTGCGAAAAAACGCTCAATAGATAATTAGGTCTATAATGTTTAATAAATCAAGAAAAGTTCAAATGATTTACCTAGTTAGCTGACGAGAGTTCCACGTCTAAACAATCATCCAATTCATTAAACATCTCATCCTTATGAACTTTTCGATGGCAGAAACTTGAGTCGGCTAACTAGATAAGTCAATTGAAGTTATTGAATATTTATAAATATATGCATGTTCCTGAATCACAAATGACAAATTTTCACAGTCCTTATTTTAGGTATTCAACCAAAGGTTTATTGTGAAGCTTATTATTTATATGTACATATGTATAGATGGGTCAGTTTTCAGCCCGAAAGGGGTTTCAAAATATATTCTGATGATTGGTTATTGGACAGATTTCGGGAAATCGGTCGGACCGAGTACTTTTCAACATACTCTATATATACCTATGTATGCCTCTCTCTCTCTCTCTTTATACATACATACATACATACATACATACATACATATATATATATATATATATATATATATATGCATACACACACACACACACATATATATAAAATATGTTTATATGTGTGTGTGTGTGTGTGTGAAAGAGAGAGAGGGGGAATCTGTATGCGTGTATGTTTGGTTCGCTGTAAACACAAACACACACTGATTCATACGCATATATGTGTAAGTTATTTAATTATATATATATATATATATATATATATATATATATATATATATATATATATATGTATGTATGCATGTATGTATATTTGTATATGTGAGTGTATAGATGCATATATTCTCAAAGCGGACTTCTAATACATATGTATGTAGATTATAAAAAAAAAAGCATTGATTCAGAAATAGCCTAAGAATAAGAAGTTTCTGTCCAAGCAAAGCAGACAATACGTCTTTTGTTCCCATCTCCATAACAGGAATATCTTTATCTGTCCTGTCAGCCCCGATGGAGCCGCTCTCAAGAGGTGTGGATCCTACCAGACTGGGCCAGCATTGTCACCGAAGTGGTTGTCGGAAAGAAGCACAACACTTAACAAATCAAATATATTACCAAAATTAAAAACATATGCGACTAAACAAAGAGATACAACAATTACAAGATAAGTAAATACACATTTCTACAGCACGGGTATCGTATATTTTACAAGTACATGACTATACTGATTGCAAAAGGGATTGAAAATTTGATGCTTAAAATCGACTGTTACTTTTGAAAGATGAACACTTAACATTCTTTTTTATATGTTATTTGACTACCACAGCTAATAGTAAAGTCACTACTGTCTTAGCCACTAAGCACATCGTATAGGATAAGTGTTTGTGAAGTTTTTAGTGTAAGTTCAATTGATTGAATACGGAACAAGTAAAAATAATTTATATCAATGCCCCGTTATTTATTAAGCCGTATCAGACAATTTGGAATGGAATGGTTCGGAGTTAATAATAAGTAATAAGTTTCGCAAAGTGAATTCATTTTCATTGGGTGCCCCACGAAATTTGACCCTTAGATAAAGGGAGAGTAAGAAGTTTGCAACCGAATCATCTGGAGTGAAGAAGGAAAGCGGCGTCGAATTAATATTAGAGTCCGTATGAAGAGTGTTTTGTCAGTAATGGCCGGCTTCAGACAAGGTCCTTCTGGTGGAGCTGAAAATTAAACCAATCAATAAGTCTAACCTTGTGGCGTGTGAATCCACGTCTGAAAGTAATGAAAAAGAAACAGACACGTTCTAAGACACACTAGTAAATGTCGAAGATATCATTATCGTCATGAAGGACTTAAGCGCCAAAGTAAGGTGGAAATAATGGAAAAAAAAAGTTTGGCAAACATGGATCACGTAGGGAACATTGAAAACGTAGGTCATGCAGATAGAATAGCCAAAAACATTTGGTTCTAAAATATCAAAGTCCCTTGCGGACTTACGGGATGAAAAAATACGAACTAGATAGACTATTTGATAATCAATAATGATTTAGAAATGCTGTTTGTCACTCTAAAAAAAGTCAAAGCATTGATCGTCATTGGCGCATAAAGTGCAATCCTTAAGCTGAGTTCAAATTCCAGCCTAGTCATTGACTGTGGCCACCTCTGAGTTATACCTATATAAAACTCCGTGAACTTTGAATCTTGTATGTTTGCCAGAAGTCATATATAGAGAGTGGGGAAAAGAAAGATATAAACAACTCATATATAGACACTTGGGAAAAGAAAGATGTAAATTTATTGTCGTGTAGTAAGTAGGTGATGGAGCTAATTTTCTTACGAGAAAGTGTATAAAACACGCGAAATCCGGCCCCAAACATGATACGCACAGCTGTCATCAAGGTCCACGCCACTCTCGCTTGTGAATTGCACGACCTCATGCTAAAAGAAACACTCTCCGCAGTAAGAAACAAATTCTATCTCTTGTATCCTCTTTACTATCAACCACGCTCAGACGTGTTGACTTTTTCATACAAACACACATATTGTTTCTCACATACGTACACAAGAGAATTTATATTTTATTTCAGAATTTTATTAACCCAAACAAAAAGACATTGCTTTCCAATCTATGACCAATATCTTGTATTCTTGTCATTATATTAAATTAATGTTCATTTATTGAAACTACGTTGTCTTTTCGACTGGATTTTATTCTTTCAATGAAAATCGTTTGATTAATCTAAATGGCCGAATTACACGGAGCTCTGCAACAATATTTTATGTCATTTTATCGAATCCCAACTTTCCGAATTTTGACATTCCAAGCTCTTATTGTTCAACTTTCTTCAAACAGACAATTTTCTTAACGTTGAAAACAACTTAATTGACTGCAAATATTTTAAAATATCTCTACTTTCACAAACTCTTCATGAAACTAAATGTAAACAGTTAATACAACAAGGGTCACGGTGGTCTATTATAAATTAAAAATGATAGCGAAAATTAAAGAAATGCTTAAATTACAAAGATGACAATTTTTCGACAGCCATTAATCTAAACCTTAACCTAAAATCTCTGAAGTAGCCTCTTCAGATCGAGGCTTTCATATGGATATGGCGCTGAGCGCCAAACTTGTTCAGAAGAAAAACCCTAAACAGTCAGCTGTTTACAACTTCTTTCTCAGATCGATGGTTAATGGTGGACTCACCCGAATGATGTATCCGATGAACTCGCACTGTAGAATCACAAACAGAAATTTTACCAAATAACAGAAACCACATCACTTGAGGATTTTCAACAACAACAACAACAAGAACAACAACGACTTTCTATGTTCAATGATTAAGAATGGCTTAGACTGAAGGAAGCGTGTAAGTCTTAAAGAAGACCAGCGAACCTTGGTGCTACGAAATTACAATGTAATTTACTAAATAATAGAGACCATATCACTTGAGGATTTTCAACAAACCGTCCTGGGTATGACGATAAATTACATCTACCAGCAAGGTCTCTGATCGGGAGGTTTTCAGAAGCATGAGACCACCTCTTATAAAAACAATGCAGTTTCGTTTTGGAAGCGTTAAAATTAACAATCAGTTGCTTGCTCCAGTTAACAACAGCATGTACGTGATTTTTTAGATGAAGCTATCCATTTGACTTTGTCAAACCAATCAGACTTACTCTTAAGACAGGAGAAAATAGTTCTGAAATCAGGATAGATACCGAATAAGAATTGATTATATTAGGAATGACCTTGGTGAAAATAAGGAACAACCTATGTGCAAGTATAAAGTCCTGGGGGACATCTGAATTAATACAAAAAGATCTAAAATATTCTTCACTTTATGTATTGTAACGTACCTAGATTGCTTGGGTAAATGGATGGTAGAACAGGAACAAGGAATGATAGTAATGCGACAGATATTAGGGCGACAGAGGAGAAGAATTTGTGTAGAGCCATGATAACCCACGTTCGGGAAGGACATGCTAGAAAGAAGAAGAATATGTTTTCATTAAATGTCTAGTTTCTTTCTATTGAAAATATGATGAAAAACATTTACTGCTGAAATTTTGGTTTGCATCATTAAAAATCCTATTGTTAAATTTCTTCTTTTGTTACTTAAAATTGTGAGGAAAAACATAAGTTTTCCCAAAGCAGGCGACATAGTAATCATGTCCAAAAATAGGACTTTTTTTTGTTGCAGTCATTTTCCATATGAGGATTATTCAATTTAAAACGAATTCTATTTGGTAGACGCTCAACGAGATGACAATTAAGAGAAAATTTCGTAAACATCTGTGTTTTTTTTTTTTTATTGTTGCATAACTTGTATTCCAAAAGACAGTGATACACCATCCCCAGGAGATTACACGACTAATCTTGTTAGAATTTCTTTACTCTTTCTTGAAAATTGTCTCACAGTTGTTTTCAACGCTTAATTAGAATCAGACACCATTTTAGTAGATATTATAATAATATTACGTATATAATTTAATCAAAACTTTTTCCCTACATCGACCGACAGTCTGTCTATAACTAAATCGGTGTAGGTGCCGTTTTTGATGTTTATTCTTATCAGGTAACGACTTCATGAAATTTACGAAAATAATATGGAATAACACAAGAGAATGATGAAATATATCAAATATTACAACTACCAAATAATAGAATACGGACTTTAGGAATTGAATCGAAATTAGATCTTTTCAAAGCGCACTATTAAAATTAATGTTTTAACTTGAGAATACCTGCTATTTTGTAGCTGAAACATTACATAAATAATGTAAACGTATATGATATAGCCACAATTTAATATGTGGTTAACTACGTGGCTCGAAACAGGGTTTGAGGATCAATTTCGTTGTTCTGTAGTAGGTCGGGTCAGTTATATTGCAACGTTAGTATCAGGTTAACTGTTTCTGTCTTATAGTGAAAAGGAAATACCATATGATAATAGCACAGCGCATATGGGATTTATTGGCTACCTTTATTGTCCCTATTAAGGAAATTTCCCCGAATATTTGTTAGTAACGCGGAGGGAGATGTGAATAAGAGCGACTTCCAAAATCAATAAAATAGCAGCCTAAAGGGTTTCTCCGAAGCGAAAATATTCCGCGAAAATTTTTTAAGGGGGGAAATCTGGTTTCGCTAATTCATTAATTCAGTGGTCATTGAAAAGACACCCAAAATCGTCACATACTTCATATTTTTTTCCGTTTTGCAGGACCGCCAACTGATACTATGAAATATAACGTATTTCAGAATTATGATAATTTGTCCCACAACTTATATGGTTGTTTATACGTTAGGAGAACATTTCATAGAACTCTTTTCTCAGCAAATGAGTGATTCCAAATAGTACTGCTACCTGCAACGGGTAATGATGTCAAGTGTAACTTCAAGACGTCCTGCGAGGCAGCATGATTACTGGAAATAACCCCGAGTGCGCCAACCACAAAGGAAAGAACTGAGCTGCTGGTTGGTGGTACATGCATCCAATTTTTCTTCACCATATCTTGGCACCTGTGTATTTTCACCTGCTGCGTCTTCATGGTGTTCTTATCCCAATGTCTAGCAGGGTTAATTCATTGGCTGCTCTTGTACATACGTTTGATATCATGACCAGTGTTTTCTGTAAGCGCTTGTCAGTCTAGAATGTCGGAAAATTATGCTGCCGGTACGCACAAGGAAGTTATTATTATTAGGTTGGTGCAAAAATAATGACGTAATAATGTCGTTTTTTGACGTTAAAAAATACGTCATAAAACGACATTATTACGTCATTGTTTTTGCACCAACCTAATATTTCCTTGGGCTTCTTTTGTATTCACATTTACTTCCGGGTCCCAACCAGAGAACTAAGAGCAGAAAAGACTTCATGACATTTTCCACTGATAATTTGTTGTGTATTTAATATTATTTTTGTGAATTTATTATTATCATTTGTCGATATTATGTATCTTGCTTTGTATCAGGTACAGCCGGGGACAAACTATAGTCCTTACAGGAGAATTTTCATTTAATTGATAGCAATTTTCTTAGTATATGGGATGTTCCTAGTAGGGCGATATTCTGGGAAACTTTAATTGAATGGGACATTGTTAGTAAAATATTTCATTCCTTTTCTCATAGGCCTAGAGCCCCAGTTACTATTGGTATAGTCTCAGTCTTCATCTCCCACATCCTGTTAATCTTGATCTCCAGGTCCTTGTATTTTGACAGTTTCTCGCTAATTTCCATGGAGGTGTTTCTTTCAGATTGTACTGCTATGTCAATAAACATACTCTTCCTGAATTTCTTGTCTTTTATGATAATATCAGGTCTGTTGGTTTTTATTTCCCTGTCACTTTGAATTGGCATGTCCCAAAGGATAGTTACATCTTTATTTTAGGTAACTGTGTCTAGTTTGCGCTTATACCATCTCTCAGTGGTTTCGATTTTGTGCTTCTTGTATATCTTCCAGTACACATATATCGCTACCTTGTTATATCTCTGGGTATATTCATTTTTTGCTAGTTCCGGACATCCTGAGATAATATTGTCGATAGTTTCATCATATTCGTATATCCTTCATTTCGGGTTAGTTCCATCCATGATTATGTGACATCGATAGGATCTGGTTGCGAGGTTTTGATCCTGAGCTGCAATAATTAGGCTTTCTGCCTCAGCTTTCAACCCGGTGCTCCTCAGCCAATGATGTGTTTTCTGTTGGTCCACATCTGCTACTTTCGTTCTCTTTAGGTATTTGCCATGCACCGTCTTATGCTCCTGGTTTGATATTTCATTTTGCCAAGTTATTTGGCGTAGATGGTATATGCGCTGTCTTTTATTGGTAGGATTTCAGATATATTGAGCTGTTTATTGAGTGCAGCTTCTTTATTGAAGGGGTGGATTTGCTGTTTTACTATTTGTAGGAGAGGCTCATTGGTTTTGCCAGGTATACTTTCAGTCTGATTCTTGTAGTTTTTAGAGTGAGTTGAAATTGCATTAGACCTCGGGAACCTAAAGCTCTTGGTACGTCTATGAACATCTGGTTTCGGGTAGTGTATCCTCATTTCTGTAAGCATTTTTCTGGTCTTCGCTTCCAGTCTTTTAATGCCATTCAACTTCAATTTAATAATGTTGAAGTCGTATGTTATGCTACAGCTTAGTTGTTGATAGCCTTTTTATTTTATTGGCCCCGTTAAGTTTGGTTTCTAGTGTCAAACACCCTCTTCTATAATATACTTTTGGGATCTTTTGCTTCATAATTGAATGTTGTATTCCGTATCCTTCATTAATTTCTAAGTATTTGCCTGTACCATCTTGGTCTAGTTCCTTAATCTTGCTGTTGATATCAAAGTCTAAATCTTTAGCTTTTGTTAATTTACCGCCTTTGAAAGTGGCTTTGGCACATTTGTTGATTCCGAACTCCGCCCTAATTCTTCTGCTTATTATTTAATTTCTTTTTTCGCGTTGTCTGCCAGTACAGCCATTTTTTCATTACAAGACAAGCAACATTTGTACAAAGACTTATGATTTTGTAGATTTATATATTTTTTATATTTGAAAGCGTTTTTTTTTAAAAATGTAACCTAAAGAAGACAGAAAGACTGTCGAAATATTGTTTAACATTGTTTTTTCTTCTTTTTTCTTCTTTTCTTAAATTGCGATCTTCTCTTAGCTGTTGAAAAATATTGGAAGTGTTACATCAATCATTTTGTTTATTATTATTATTATTATGAAGCGAAGACATTATTATTATTTTTTTCTCATTATTATTTCTTTTTATTATTTCATTTCTTCTTCTTATTTTTTACGTCTTAATTTTGATCACATCTTAGACCGTCATTCTACAGCTATTAGAAAAACAACTAATAATATTCTCTTGAATTATTATTACTAATATTACCATTTTTAAGGGTGGGAATGAACCTTCAGGACGTAAGCAATTATGACTTTACACAGATTTCTTTTCTCGTTCAGTTGACATGGATTCTTGAGAATGTTAGTGTAGTTATTTCCCCTTGATTTTTCCATTATCTGGTATTCAGCGTTTTCGAACAGATTGCCCCCTAAAGCTCGGCTACTTAAACAATACTTTGGGACTCAAATCTTTAACTATTATCTTTTTAATTTTAATTTCAGTTATTTTTCCTTGAAACAACATCAACCGTAATTCTAAAGTTATTATTTCTTCTTCTATGTGGCGTGACACGTCAAGACGTTGGCGATCATGGTTCTTTCCTGTCTTTTGTAGGTTTCAATAAATTTAGTCTTTTTTCTTTTTCTCCAAATCCTCCTTCCACCACCCATTTACTCAAGCTTGTAGGTTATGCGTTGTTTTCTTCTGTGCCTCTTGTATTGTGAGTCTTAAATTTTCCAAGCTCTCTTTCCCCATTATGTGCCCCTGAGATTTCAACTGTCTCTTCCTGATGTTTTATATAAGTATGCTTTTTGTTTCTATTTCTTTTAAAACGTCGTCGTTTCTCACATTTTGGATCCATTGTATTCACAATATCTTTCTCTAGGACCAAATTTCTATTCTTTGATGGCTTTTCTTCACGTGTGTCGCATTCACTGCCATATAGGGGTGGGGGCTGATATTAAATAACAATTATGTACTGTTTCCCCTCGTCTCGCCTCGTCTCGGGAGACTGACTCCGTTTTTACGTGGTTTATAGGGAATTTTTGCTCGAGCCTACGGATACTCCTCTTTAAATTCGGCCTTGTGCCGCATCTTGCTGTGTGGAGTGGCCTGTAAATAATTATTTGGAAAGCTGAAAATGTGAAATAGTCAACAGTGACGTCATGTATGATAGCTTTTGCTGTGTTCTTCTGAAATTTAAATAGCTTGAATTAAAAAATAGTTAGATATCTCAATAACTTAGTTAACTCCCTTGACCTTACTGCCCGTGTATGTTTGCGTCATAAAAATGTTTCATTCACAAGTAAAAAAAAATTAATATTCAGATGAACACAGTAATTTTTGCCTTTGCAAAAACAAGACCCTGAAGATAACATTGTGCTAATGTCGAAAGAACTCGGGAATAAAATGGATATACATCAACATGGTAATTTCCTTTCTTCGTTTAATAAGGATACTAAGAAACTCATCTGTAAATATGAGAGAACCCCATTAAGAATAAGTAGACTAAACTTGTCTACATGTGTTTTCTTTTCTGGATTAAAAATGTGTCAAAACTGTCCAAAACGTTTCTATAACTTCAAACACAGACATAAAGCACCTGCACATTCAGTTAAGAAAAAACTGTCATGATAATGGCTACTGTCAAATATATATATATATATATATATATATATATATATAGAGAGAGAGAGAGAGAGAGATAATATTAGTGGTTAATATGCAAAGATATATGATTGCATACATATGCAATCATATATCTTTGACTCCCCTCTTTAAAATTTCTCTCTGTTAAATTTTAATACCCCTTCATATTTAGACCTTTCTGTTCTTCTTTCGTCTGTTACCCCACCCCCACCATATATAGTTTTCATTTACTCTAACATTCGTCCCACACTCATACATACATTCTCACTGAATTTTATTTTTTATTCCTGGAGTTGTTTTTCTGTTTTCTTTTTGAATTTGTAGGTCTGATGAATTGGATCGTATTTACGTTTCAAATCGAATAAATTATGACCATGGAATATTATGGATTATATATATATATATATATATATATATATATATATATATATATATATATATATATAAAAAGGGTGTTCCAATAACTTGGACCTATTTTAAATGTGAATTAAGTTCAAGCGTCTAATGATTTTTTTCTTTTTCTTTCTGATTTTACAACTTAAGTCTTAAAGGGCTCCAGAGGTACATGTGAGAAGGAGTTTGATTGTTAATCTTTCCATGGTGGAAATTGCCAAAGACTTGGTGATGGCAAATCTATAGAATCGCCATCAAAACCATCTTTCTGAAATTATTATATATCACATGTCCAAAATTAATTTGTAATGCAACAGACACACGCTTCCTATCTCTGACAACATATTCCATCTTGCAAAAGATCCTAACAAGATAAAAAAATAAACTAAAATAAATGCTTGATAGTCGTTACATGATTGATAATAACAATTAGTTTTATTATTTCGGGATACAAAAAAGTACCAGGGTTAGCTATTATCATTTTAACTATCAAAACGAATGCCCTAACCAATATGTGATAGTGGCCATGAAAAATCTTATCCACCTCGAAAAATTGATCTCTTCCATTATATAACAACGTTCATGAAATATCCAGTATTAAAAAAAAAATACTTAGTAATAATGGTTGTTCTCATCGTCGATTATATTTTACAGACAATTAATCATAGCAACATATATAATTAATTTGATGTAAGCTACACCAAAATACTTATTCTACTGTACGCAGATTCATTTCAGCTACATAAAATAAGAAACAGTAATGCAAAATATAATCCAGAGATATGTAACCGTTGTAAATAGTAAGAACCATTAGTCTTGTTCTATCAATAATAATAATAATAACTGTTCAGTGGTAAATGTCATGATGCCATTTCTGACCTTAGGTCTCTGGAGGGGATCTGGAAAGAAATGAGTATACACCAAAATCCAACGAAATAAAATAATAATAATATCACTGTTAAGGATGGAACTAACCCGAAATGCAGGATCTGTGGAAGATATGGTCAAACTGTCGACCATATTATAACAGAACACGGTGGCTACATATGTGCATTGGAAGCTATGCAAGAAGCACAAAATCGAAATCACTGAGAGATGGTGTGACTAACAACCAGACACAGTTACCCAAAATAACGATGTAACTATCTTTTGGCACATTCAAACTGACAGAGAAATAAAAGCGAACAGACCTGATATTATCATAAAAGACAAGAAATTTAGGAAATCTATGCATATTGGTATAGCAGTACCATCTGAAAGAAACACCGTACGAGAAATGTTTCCAAATACAAAGACCTGGAGATCGAGAAAGTGGGGAATGAAGACTGAGACTGTACGAAATTGTCTTCGGAGCTCTGGGCCTCGAGAGAAAAGTAATGGACAATATTACTAACAGTGTCCCAGGTAACATTAACATACAAATAATCCAGAAAATCGTCATACTATGAACATCCAATATAGTATGAAAAGTGTTATGAATTAAATGACAATTATATCGAGTCGAAGGACCGTAGTTTGGAGCCGGCTCGACAGAATACAAAGCAGGAAATATAACATAAAGAAATAATAATAATATTATTATTAATAATAATAATAATATTTTTTCTTTTGTCAGTGGAAAGTGTCATGACGCCATTTCTAACCTTAGGTCCCTGGGCGGGACCCGGAACGAAATGTGTACACGCCAGAAATCAAAGAAATAATAATAATAATAATAATAATAATAATAATATAACAAATGCCCGTACCAAATAAGCTGATGTTGACAACCCCACCCTGCGCATCAGTGGAAACGTAATTCAGGGTTAAAAGTTGAAACCGAAGTTTTTATCTTGCTGCCCAGGAGCAATTTTTTCTAACTAGAAATTACCAAGGACACATACTGAAAAATTGCGTTAAACCTAAATGAAGATTCTGTGATAAATATGCAGAAACACTTGATCATCTTGTATCAGGTTGCACAGTGTTAGCACCCACTGAATGTATAACTCAGTATGATAGAATGGCCAAATATCTGCACTAGCAAATATGCAACGGGAAGGAAACTGCAAGGAAACATCACCCAGACCCGGTTACAGAAATAGGACCTGTAACAATTTTATGGGAGTTTACAATACACACAGAGAAAGCAATGAAAGCTAATTGCCCAGACATCTTGATCGAATACCACAAGAACAGTATTATGCTTTCAAATTGACATGGCAGTCATTCTAGATTGGAATGTATCTATAAAAGTCTTCAAAAAAAATTATGTAAAATCTATAAAATGTGGTATATGAGGACATCAGTATTTCCAGCTGTATTTAGAGTCCTCAGATTGATTGGAAAAGTAGCCATGCCTTAAATAAATACGAAATATTGTACCCACAAGTACATCTCACACATTACGAGGAGCTTTATCTATGTAAAATGTGTGTATCTTAGAGGGGTTGATTTTTTTTTTTACAAATGCTCAGTGGAAAATATCATGAGGTCATTTCTGACCAGAGGTCCCTCATTAGGACCAGGAAGCAAATTTCTAATCAATAGAAATAAAAGATAATAATATTAATAATAATACACAGACAAAACAATCAAAGCTAATCGCCCTGATATCGTTAAAGTGCTTCCTTATTGATATGGCAGCCCATGCAGACTGTAACGTATCTTTGAAGATCTTCAAAAAACTATCAAAATACAAGGACCTTGAAATCGAAATCTCAAATGTCCCACATGAGAGCATCATCAATTCCAGTTGTCGTTGGAGACCTCGGCTTGCTTGGAAAAAACTCCAATAGATTTATTGAAGGGATTCCTGGAAGCCCATGCCTTAAAGAAACATAAAAAAATTGTTCACACGAGTACATCCAACACCTTACAAAGGGCTTTATCTACGTAAAATATGTATGATTTTTTTTTTAAAGTTGCTCAGTAAAAAATGTTATGATGCCATTTATGACCTTAGGTCTCTGGTCGGAAACCGAAGAGAAATGAGCACACACCAGGAATCAAAGGAAATAAAAGGATAATAGCACAAACAAAAACGTCACCATGTTTTAGACTCCTCCCGAGAAGATTGATCTGTAATCTCCCCGTGCTGACTGCAATATGAAAACAAGTAACATAAGCTTATGTTAGATTTTTGTCCACAATACAGCTATACTGTGCCGTTCTAACAGCCATCAACGATTAAAAATTCTGGGCAGCCTTTATATCAAAGGACAGCAACACATTGTCAATATTTTTCAAGCTCGGCCAGAATGTGTTAAAATGCCTTCGAACATTTTATCCACATTATCCTAAAAGCTAGTTCATTGTCAAAGCAATTGAAAGCACTTTTATTTCAGACTTTGAAATCTTAAGATAAACGTAACTTTCTCTCCTTGAAAACGACCAACAATAGTCGAAAGTACTCGGAACATAGCTCACAATTTTGGAAAATTATAAATTTCCACCGAAAATATCCGACACTATGAGAAATTTAGCAAAAGGATTAGTCTGTTATTAACTATGCAAGAAGTGCTTTGTTAATATTAAGGCTTTTGAAGCGAAACTGTACTCTATTAATCATCTTAAAGAACTTTTTTTTTACCTTCCATCACCATGGCTGATGCTAACTTCCAAAAGAACAAACCACTGCGCTTTCTTGCTCTCACCTTTCCCACTGACATGGAAAAGAATGATTATAAGAAATCAATTGCTAGTTTTACTGCTAGGAGAGTCAGTTTACTACGTTGTGCTAGACAGTTTTTCTCACCAGAATCTATCTTGTAGATTTATAAGTCTACCGTTCGTCCGTGCCAGACACATCTGCGCTGCTGCTTCTGTTGTATATCCAGAGATTCTTGACAGAACTCAAAGAAGAATCTGCAACTTTATCGGTCCTGACCTGTCATCTCGACTTCAATTACTTACCGGTCTCCTTTTGTCTCTTCTATCGCTATTTTCGCGCTGTTCTGTCAAACTTTCCTGTTCCGTACTTTGACTTTATGAAATTAAGCGCAGTACCAGATTGGCAGATAGGTCTCATAATTTCACTGTTGAAAATCCTAGTTGTAACCATAAGTTCTTTGCTAATGTGTCTGGATCGCAACCAATGATTTTGGTGTGTTGATGTAGGCACCGAACGATCCTTTTCTTTACACTGTGTAAATGGTGAGAATTAAAGTTGAGGTATTGTTTGGTGAATGATGGCTTGCGATATACGGATGTCTCGGATCCATTCAGAAGTGCCTTCATTCTACGGAGAAATCTCTGTTGGAATTTTGGGGTACCCTGGTGTACTAGTGAGCCAGCCAAAATGAGCTGACTCATTTTATAGTTCACCAATAGAAGGGTTAACCAATCAGAAGGCTCAAAATATTCAATGCGTATAAAGGCGGCCATGTTTTTCCCGAATATACACAGCCAGCCTTTGATATCGAAGACTGAAGAATTACGGAATGGTGGTATTGGCGATATAGTCAGATTCAGTAGAGTGCCTGAATCGTGAGTGTTAATCTTTAACGTTGTTTCATTGAACAGATTACGTACTGCGCTGTATTCTATATTCATAGACTATGGTGAACATGGTCAACAAAGGTTATGAGCCCAATGAGAATATGAACAGAGTGATTCTTCCAAACACCTTCTTGATCCAGGGCAGCGCTATCTCATCACGACACTTGATGTAGGCCTGTGTACTGAGTCTGAGGCCTACTGCTACTGATGCGTACTGCGCTGTATTCTATATTCATAGACTATGATGAACATGGTCAACAATCTCTGCCGAGCCTAGCCTTACACGAAGGTGAATATGACTAAGAACTATGTTTACTGAATTCTTTGCAGTCTTGGCTAAGAATACAAACGTGAAACAAGCCACCCTCTGAAATTAATGCAGGAGGAACATCGAAAAGCCATAGTGAGGGATAAGAGAACGAAATCGGGCATAGCTGATCCTGTATGGAGGAAAAGACGTTGTCATCAGCTTTTGTAGAATGAAGTGAAAATACTGGACAAGAAGCACATTGGTGAGTTAGACTTCTGAAGAGCCGTTAATAAAGAGAAATGACAGCAGGATTTCAACTTCAGCAGCAGCAGAAGCAGTTGTAACAAAAGAAAAGTTACAGTGAGGCGTCATCAACCACTCCGATCAGCAGGCAGACTAGGTTTAAGACACCAAGTTCTTCCCTACAGAATAATTCCTAATAGATTAAAGCGTTGGTTCGTGAATTTGGTGACGCGGTAATTGTAAATATAATCCCTGGAACGGGAAGTGTATTTGGTTGCTTGCTTGCTTGATTTGTTTTTTTACGGTCTATCAACCCTTTGCATGTTATTTGAAGCCGGGATATATTTTTAGATTGTAAGAATTATTTTGGAGATAATAATGATTTATTTAAACAAGTTCTAGTAATTAAACCATAGCTGGGTAGGGAAGTGGTGGATTCATATCTTTCCCAAGAATATTTGCGCCTAGGAGAATATAATGAACCTCAATTAAATTGGAAGCCTTTATCCATTACACCACCAGCACATCCAAGCCTACTGTACCTCGTATTGTATGCGGTCACTCATCTAGGTACTGATTAGCCTCAATGTTCCTTAACTTCGGTGACCGTATGGCAGTGTACTTGAAGACGGGGCGAACAATAACTTAGTAGAATTAAAATAAGAATTATATATCCCTAGACACGGGCAGTGGAACGAGAGCAGGTTACCCTCTAGATTAAATAAAGGATTCACTTGGAAATTCCATGTCGGTTACCCGAATCGACAGAGGGCACAACGTTGTGATAAAGCAAACAAAGATGAGGACAATAGTTCGCATGGAAATAGTATAAGTAATTATGATAATTCCTCATCCCAGAAATTATATTCTATGACATTAACAAAAATAAAAATATTTTATAATACATTTAGGAAACTTTACAACATATTTTATATTAAGTGAATAAAAGTTTCCAATGTATATATAAACTATTACTGCTGCTGATGCAAGGCTCTTCGTTAAGACGAATCGAGTCTAAATTCACCTTCACCCCTGCCATACGTCAATAGCTTAGGGGTAAAATCTCCGCCTGATACCAAATCTTTCGGGTTTCGACCCCAGCTTGAGGCAAGCGGACGAATAGCCACAGGGATAAATTGCGAACTATTTTGTCTATGGCTGACAATTTATATATATATATATATATATATATATATATATATATATATATATATATATATAAACTCGACCATTTCTCTTACATCACTACTCGCTACCTTGTCTGTTAAATTACATAAACTTAATACTACCCGTCAAAATTGTAGATTTTCATTTCACACTTTGGAAGTGATGTCTGATGATTCAAGGTACTTTAAACGGTCTCTAGTGAAATAAAGTATTACAAAAGGCCTTAAAGTTGTCTGTTTTTCTTTAAAGTATTGACCTCTTAGGATTTCGCCCTCCTTGGGACTACCTATACGGAATACCAAGTTTTTCGTTACTTATATATATAATATTTGACACATTCAATATGCAAAAGCCTCAAGCAATTTCAGAACCTCTGAAATCAAGCAGAAAAAGAAAATTTACAGAGCCTTTCATGATTAATCCGAAGAGGAAAAAATATTAGAGACCCCTGCGAAGTAAAAGCTTAGGAGGGGAGTGTCATGGGTCCTTACCTATAACTACAGAATTAACTCTTCCTAACACTATGTATACAACGCCTCTCAAGAGAGAGGGTCGAATCAAGCCTTGACGGTCGAACTCTCTGCCTCTGAGTAGAGAGTAACCCGGACGAGGCTCCGCCGAAGGGCAGAGTCTCGTTCGGGGAGGTTGACCGACCCGATCGCGTTTATAAAACTCGGCCTTGTGCCACATCTTTCACTCGTGGGAGGGGGCAAGTAAATATCGAATCGAGTCGAGCCGATAGTTGTTGACTCCAAATCAGACAGATAGTCATACTAACACCTTCCACATCTTGTATTATTATTTCGTGTAATATACCTTCGTTATTTCTACTCTTGTGTTTTTGTTGTTCTTCCTTGGTCCTAACCTGGACCATAATATATATATATATATATATATATATATAAAAAATTGCGAAGACTTTACAACGTATTTCGTAACTTAAGAACAATTTCTCAGCATATGTCATCATAAATTAAGTAAATTTCTTAACGAATTAAGAACATAATTCTGGATTAATTAATAATTTTTTCCTATGAAGTTTCCATAATATATATCATATACCCACATCAAGGTGCACATGTTTAACATGCTTTTATCCTAGATTGGTGGCGCACCTTTGTGTCTATGTGCCAGACTAAAAGTAGTATAATAAATACGTACATATTGAGTTTCTTTTTCTCCATAAATATTGGGTGGGGTGCAACGACTTGTAATTTGGTTGGTGTCGGAGAAGCAGTGTTGAAAGCAAGTCGATTACATATCGGAGAATTTCAATCTAAAAAAAAAAGTAGCCGACTAAAATGGGTCGATATTACTCAAGTGCCAAGGAAGTATGTTAAAATTCGTTCTTATGAAATTTTAGCTAAATAAAAAAGGTACATGTCTTGCGTATTATTAAACGTAGAAAAATGTATAAAATATGCTCAGTTGTTGCGCGTTTCCACAGGAAATTTTACGAGGAGCAACTGAGAAAATAACTAATGTATTTTGTTGATGTAAAAAAAAAAAGTTTTGTAAAATAAAACAGCGAAGAGTTTGATTGCTTATCTTGGCCTAGAATATAGTAGGAGCGCGCTAAATTCTCCAGTATTTTTCAGTTATTAGAAGATGCATTTATTTTAGCGTTTCAAAAAAAATGTGCTAGGAATCTTTGCATATACCACAACCCTATCTTAAACAAAATGGAAATTCCTACAACTTCAGATTCGCGAGATAAAGGTAGCTCTCGAACTCTCTGTCTTTGGGAAGAGAGGAACCAAGACGA
Source organism: Acanthosepion pharaonis (assembly GCA_903632075.3). NCBI lineage: Eukaryota > Metazoa > Mollusca > Cephalopoda > Sepiida > Sepiidae > Acanthosepion > Acanthosepion pharaonis. The sequence goes on along the minus strand of CAHIKZ030002722.1, from coordinate 255,787 downwards.
GGCCTTGCCGAAGGGCAGAGTCTTGTCTGGGGAGGTGGACAAACCCGACCCCGTTATTAACTGGGTAGACGGGGAATTTTTTGCTCGGACCTACGAGCTCGGAAAAAACCCACGTTAAACCGGGCTTGTGTTACATCCCGCGCTGTTGGGAACTCAGGTAAATACTAAGATCAAAATTCAGTCCTTTGGTGGTGAGGCTGAAGTGACCTCTCCAGGAAGTACGCCTGGATGATAGTATGGAAAGGCTGTACACTGCTCAGAATGCATTATCCCCCTCTTGGTCGTACCGACAAGATCCAAAGGAATACATTTGGGTCCGGTTTGACTGCAGGAGTTGACGAAAAGTCGAGGCTTCACTCCGGGTTTACTGTCTGTATTTACTTCCATAAACCTTTCCCTGTTTGGATATGGCTGAAGGGTAGCGGACGTTTAAAATCAAGGTTTTCTCTCCTCTGGATAGACTGCTTTCCGGGACTGTCGAGTTCGTCTAACCGAACTGCAGATATTACTACACTCAATATAGACGACGATTTTTCCTGTACATACTTTCCAAAATTTAGTTTGGTTTTGTTGTTTATGTTTAACGGCATATCAACGGGTATTTGTTGATATGCCTACCGTTGATATCTAATTAAAAATGAAATTCATTATCTGTCTATATTTCTGAGATGAGGTATTATGTGCATTATTTACATTATTCGGACTATTGTCCTCATCTTTGTCGCCATATTTATTACAACGTTTCATTGAGCGAAATAAAGGGTTCATTTCGACATCTGAAGAAGGCCGGAGCGTACGTACAACGGCCGAAACGTTGTAATAAATATGGCGACAAATATGATGATAATAGTCCGAATAATGTAAATAATGAAATTCATACTTTATAATTAATTCATGACAATGCCATTATTTCAGGATTAAATTATAATTACCTAGTTGCATTATTTTACCAAATAGTCTTACAAAATCATACGAGAAGTGAAAAACGAGATTAATCATAGAAAAATTGTTTTTTTTTTTTTTGTTTTGTCAATTTATGCAATGTATGTAATTTTACTATAAAATGGATTGATTGCCATAAAATATATTGTTGGTCATTTTGCTATAAAATATTTTTCAGATCTTTTTGCTTTATTATTGGCAATTTTACTTTAAAAAGCATTGTTGGAAATTTTTTTTTTTTATAAAAATTCATTGTTGGTAATTTCACTACAAACATATTGTTGGTAATTTTTCTATAAAATATGTATTGCTTGTATTAGGTTGGTGCAAAAATAATGACGCAATAATGTCGTTTTTTTGACGTATTTTTTAACGTCAAAAAACGACATCATTACGTCATTATTTTTGCACCAAGCTAATAATTTATTTTTAAAAACGAATTCAATCAGTTACGTGTCATGTGCGATACAAGCTTAGGCGATGATGTATCTTTCGATACATGACAGATTTTTTCAACCCCCGAAGAAACCGGTCTGTCTTGTTATTTACCCATAGCCTTAAGAAGAGGATTCATACCTTTCACAAGAACGTATTAGAACGTAAGTGAATGTAATGGATTCGACTCAAATTCGAACTCGTCTCTCCGATTATCTCAACCCGAGCCGCTATCCATTATTCCACCGTATTAGTTTTATGCTTAGCATAAAAAATGTATTTTTATATTTTATTTCATAGTGTTTTGATTTTTCTTTGGGGTTCACTATTTGCCCATACATGGGAAAATTCCAAATGCTTAAACGTCTCTGTTGATAGAAACAAAAACTTATTTTAAACATTGGCGATTAAAAACGTATTTATGAGAAAATTTGAAAATAAAGAAACCCATATCTCGATACAGAAATGTTATCAACACTTCAACCTAGATACAATTTTGAAGTTGGGACAAATGACGTCAGCATTATATTTTGCGTAACGTTGCACATATCCTCGAATTGTCTTTGAAGTTTTAGCAGATTTTTTTACATAACTTGAAAAGTATTAAAAAGAAAGTATTGTGAACGAAAATGCTGCACGAATATGAAATGATAACCATCCCATTTGAAAATGAAAGATATTGCCTGTATCAAAATTCTTTCTCCGACATTTTTTTATGATAATGCCGCTTATCAAGTGGTAAATGGCCCTGGAACTGGTATCGGGAGTCATTCCACATTCCAAAAGATCTGTTACCTACAAACCATCACAGGCTTTCTTCGATCAACATTTGTAAAAATGTTAAATTTCCACCACATCTTAGTTCTTGTACCAGACAAAAAAACGTAGTCTAAATTTTAAATCAAGATAACCATTGCGTAAAATTACAAAAGGAAAAACGCATTTATTCACAGTTTACACTATTAACGAGCTTGTACAAAAATTTGTGTTCTGTGGGCCTCAGAGGCAGGATAACAATTTCAAGTATTACCAGCGAAAAGTGGAAAATTATAGCAGAGGTAAAACAAAGAATTTTGTAAAGGTCCAAAATATAAAATAATACAAGAAGGCTGTAAAAAACAAAAGGTTCACATATCTTTGAGAAAAACGAAAAAACTTACTTGCACAGCAGTTATTATGAAAAAATGGGCCCCATTTAAATTTATACAGCTCATGCTTTATTCAAAATCTTTTCGTTTCAGGTTGTCCAACCACAGGAGAATTTTTTTACTTGAAATTTTATCTCCGCGATTGGCTAGTAACTGGTTCTTTCTTTGATGTATTCTTTTTGATGACAAATGGCTTCTTTGATGTTGATGTCCAAAGTATTATCCTTGTGTGTTTATGACTCCCTCGGCCGGACCATTCCTCTTAAAATTTGCGCCAATACATTCATCCTCGATCGTTAATAGTTTTCGTCAACGGTTCATTCTTCCTGTCTCTCACCTCATCCGCTGATAGCAGCCATTTTTATTGAAAATAAGGACAATCATATCGGCTCAAGTGCTTCAAAAAATCGGCTCTCATTGGCCAATATATATGAAACCCTTCTCCAAGTATTCGACAAACGAACCCGTGACAAATAATTTTGGTGGTCAAACGCTTGAGGCATAAAACATGATACAATTTTCACGCAAAACCATCTTGCCTTCAGAGAAATACACAGAAAAAAAGATGTATTAAAAAAACAACCTTGAGACGATTAAACATAGAAGTTTAACATTTTTAAAAATAGAAATTGGCTGGTTAACTTTAATGCCTCAAAAACGAAACTGCTCTCTATTACTCACCACAGGGTACCATCCCTGCCACCCATTAAAGTGTCTGATGCTCAACTCCACGAGAGCACCTCTTTGCGACTGCTGACCTGAGATGAAACAATTATATTGAATCAACTGCTTCATCCACTGCAAGGAAAGTTGGTGCACTGTATCGCGCCAGAAAATTTTTTTAGCCTGAGTCCATCCTTCAAATCTATAAATCGACCATTCGCCCTTGCATGGAATACTGCTGGCATATATGGTCTGGTGCTCCCGCTGTTCACCTTAAGGTCCTCAAAATATCCAGAGACGGGTATGCAATGTGACTGGTCCTGATCTGGCATCTCATCTACAGTCGCTCTCATACAGATGTGCTGTCATCCCACCTCTGTCTTTTCTAGAAATACTTTCACAGTAACTGCTCTGACGAGCTACTTTAGCTAGTTCCTAGACTGCATGAAATTAAGCGTGCAACTAGGCTGGCATCACGGCCCCACCCTTTCACTGACGAAACAGTTAAATGTGGCCATCTCTTCTATTCCAATAGCTTCATGTCTCGCACCTTCCGTCTGTGGAATTCCCTTCTTATTCAGATATAATGTCAATCGATATATCCAGATGTCCTGACCTAAGTCCACGTCCTTCTCTTCGCCAATTCCTCTATCACGCCTCTTTACTCTTGCTCCCACTCTTTGTAACCCCTTGCGTGCTAGTGGCATCCTACCTTTTTGCGGGTAAAATGCTTCCTCGCGAGAGATATCAGTAATCTCTATGTGTTCTTCATTGACATTCTTTTGAACCGGAAAACCGACGGTATTAATCTATCTTTAAATTGAGAAGTTTTACATACATATATGCATATTTATATAGACATTGATGTATCTGACACTGCTATATACAGAAAGAAAAGAAATGGCAGTTCAACCAAGCTGCAATTTTTTATTTTACACTCGAGTCAAAAAGTAAACATCATTTTGGTTTACTTTTGTGGCAAAAACTATTCATAAGCTTGTTTTATACTTGAGTCAAAAGTAGACATAAATCCAATAAACTTGAGTCAAAAGGTAAATCTATGTTCATATTACATTTAAGAAAAAGGTTAAATATAGGTTCGGTTTACCCTTGCGTCAAAACTTGATCATTGTTTGTTTAGTGGCATATCAACAACTTATGGGTCATTTAATGTCGAAATTTCATTTTCTTGGGAAACTAGTCATTTTCTTTACAAAAATCTATTGCTAGGACCCTAACAGGTGCTACCACCCCGGTCAAGGTAGACCTGGGAACAACAGTAATTAAGAGATGGTTCCACGCTCCTCAAAAGCTCCAATCTCCCGACCAGAGGCCTTGCTGCCAGATGTAGTTTATTGTCATACCCAGGACGGGCATGCTCATAGACCCGGTTTATAATTCTGTCAAGAGGTAGACTTAGAACTGGTTTATAATGAAGTCAAAACGTAGACGTACGTGGGGTTTATACTTGAGTCAAAAAGGTAGACATATTTCTGGTTTATAGTTGAGTCGAAGTGTAAATATAAGTCTGGTTTAACCTTTAGACGAAAGTGAAACATAGGTCAGGTTTACATTTTTTGTCAAATGATATACATTAGGCCGGATTATTTATCAAGATATTCAAAGGGATGTCGATTTTATAACAGACTAGCAGCATGTCCCGGCGTCGCCCGTGCTTGATTGAAAATTGTACGACTCAGACAGAAATCACTATCACTTGACTTAAAATATTTTTGCCCTTCCTTGCCTTTAAAGGAGTGCCCTTTGCCGTGCTGATGTTGCTACATGCCTTACTTCTTGCCTATCTCACACTGCAAATTTTTTCTAAGCTCTATACTAAACATTAAATCTGTTACGAAAAAAGAACTAAACAAAATGAACACAAAACGATCAGCTTTAAAAAAGGACTCGTAACTGGAAAAACCGAATGAAAAAAGAATGTTAACAACAAATACTTTTTCACACCCAAACCCAGTTCTGCGGAATCGGAATCACCGTTGAGTTTAAGCAAGCGAATGAGCCAATTGGAGTAAAGTGCCATGTAGATTTAAATTTTTCCCACTTGTAACGAATACAGCTATCGATTTTTTTGCATGATAGCTTGCTAGTTAACATTCGTGTCAGTCAACTCTCACGCTGGCCAATAGAATCTTCCTGCCTATTTGTGGCAGCCAGCTATAGGCTCTCACTCTGGTCAGTACAAAATGGCTGCAAACTACATGAAAACTACCGTAGAAGCATGAAAAAATCGATTATTTCCACTATCGATGGGAGTTGGGAAATGCAAAGTCGGTCTTGGCTTTCCCACTAACTTGGAGCATGTGCATGTAAATTTTGGCGCAAATCCGTCGAAAATTGCGGCCGTGCATTCGTTACACACGCACATAAACATCCTACCTTTTATAGATAGAGATTTCACAAAGCTTCAGAAATGTTCCATATGCGCACCACCGGTGACACGACATAAAAGTCGGTGGTACAGCTCCTGCTAAACACGCTGTAGCATGTCTTGCGTAACATTCTCCAGCAACTTAGTGATTCTCTGCTTAAATTTCGTAAGGCCTGTAGGAAGAAGGGGATATAAACCTGTCCGTTTACATAGCGCCAAAGAAAAAAAAATCACAAGGTGTCCAATCACGTGAACGAATCGAACCTGTATCCTATACGGAACCGTCATATAGCCTGACGTGCTTTTACCGATTTCGCCACAGAGGAGTGTTCCGCAAGGTCGATTTGAATGTTTTTAAACTACAATTTTCCATGATTTTCTCACGTACATTAATATCTGCACGATGCGTATCCAAATGTAAACAAATGGCATCACACATTATGGAATCTATAAGAAAAAGAATGTATAAACATAAAAATGTCTTAAAATAATTGTCGGACTTTGTACTCCAATGTATATCGCACCTCTCGCCTGTAGAACTCCCTTTTCCTGTTTCCTTGATAGCTATAATCTCCAACTATTCAAATGTAATGTCAATCGACATCTCCAGTTGCCTTGATGTATCCACTATCCTTCTCTACATCGTTTCATCTATCACTCCTATCTTCTCTCGTTTCCTCTGTAACCCCTTGCGTGCTAGTGGCTTCCAGCCTTGCTTGGGGTGAAATGCTTAATATATATATATATATATATATATATATATATAAAGAATGTATAAGCATAAAAATGTTTTAAAATAAATATAAATGTCAGATGATATTGTTTTGATTTATATTTCAGTCGAAAAGTAATACATAGGTCCGGTTTACACTTTGTTCAAAACAAAATATCGGTCCGGTTTAAACTTTATTCCGAATGTAAGCAAAGGCCTGGTTCACAATGAAAAAATTATATATACATATATATGCCCAGTTTACCGTTGAGTAAAAATGTACAAAAAGAATTATAAGTCAAAGATTATACGTTACTCAAGTTTATGCTCAATGGCGTAAGTAGCCATATTGATGTCTGTCTTTCGTCTTAATTTTCTGCAGGTGACAAAGTCGCCGTATGCCTAAGCCCGTCACCGGGACAAAAATACTGACGATATCTATGAGATACCTCATTAAATAATTCTATATGTCGAGCTCGAGTCTAGGGAAAGAAAAAAGAAATAATTGATGGATTTTGCTAAAATTTAGTGTACATCTTTCTTTTTTTTGATCGAAGGAGCACGTGACTTACTAGAACCGCGTTAAATTTTACCATAAATGAAATACTAAATAGATAGATAAAATAATTAAGAAAAAAATCTTAATATGCCACTTTTTGCAGTCATGTAATATTTAACGACAGATTGCCTAATTTTAAGAAATGGTTAAGTTACCTCACTTCTAATGTAGGTACGTAAAAACATTCTTCAACAGATTTGTCAGTCAGTGAAATGCCAGTAAGATCGCACATACAATAAATTCAGATAACTTTTGGAAATATTTTAAATTTAATCCAAAATTACGAATTACAACTTAAGTACAGTTAGAACAAGTCCAGATAGCGACTACGGTTGAGAAATTGGAGAACCGAGTTCGAATTCCAATCAAATCCATTAAATTCACTTACGTGCTAATAACCTTGGGGAAGGGATGAATCCGCTTCTTCTTCCACAGCTATGGGTAAATAGCAGGACAGGCCGGGTTCTATAGACGTGGATGGCAACTGGTCAACCGCAGAAAGAAATGGTAACCTACTGCGGGAAGAATTCTGCCTCGTCAGTCATGTATCGAAAGATACATAATCGCCAAAGCGTGTATCACGAATGGTACATAACTGACTGATACTTAGGCAGGGAGATATACTACTACTACTACTATTATCATTATTATTATTATTAATAATAATAATAATAATAATAATAAAGTCAACCGCCCAGATATTGTTATTAAAGACCACAAACAAAAACGGTGCCTCCTTATTGATATGGCAGTCCCTGCTGACTGCAATGTATTTTTAAAGATATTCAAAAAGCTGTCAAAATACAAGGACCTTGAAATAGAAATCTCGAAAATGTGGCATATGGGAACATCAACAATCCCTGTTGTAGGTGGAGCCCTAGGACTGGTTGGAAAAGATTGCAGTAGACTAATTGAAGGGATTCCTGGAAGTCCATGCCTCAAGGAGATACAAAAAATTGTTCTGACAAGTATAGCCCACACTTTCCGAAGGGCTTTTTCTATGTAATTTTTTTTTATTTTTTTATTTTTGTCAGTGGAAAGTGTCATGATGCCATTTCTAACCTTAGGTCCCTGGGCGGGACCCGGAAAGAAATGTGTATACACCAGAAATCAAAGAAAATAATAATAATAATAATAATAATAATAATAATGAGAAGAAGAAGTAGAAGAAGAAGGAAATAAATAGAAAAGAAAGAGAAAAATATACACCTAGAACAAGCATTTTAAATTGGTGATTTAAAAAGTTAAGAAAACACAGACTTTACACACGAAGACGCGTTCAGATCACAAACGTCTATGGTTAATCGTAAAAGGCTTTTCGCTAAATTGTGACTCACATACATAAGGCAGTGGAGGAAATGACTAATAAGATTGTAAATGTAATAAATGTATCTATCTGTGGACATATATTTTTAAATTAATCAAAAATTAAAAATCTAGCCAAGGCGACATTTCAACCACATTCACAGGGAATAAAGGCGTTAGTTCGATTCAGTGACAGGACCCAAAGAGTTGTGAGTTCAATACCTGGTTAAGACAGTTGAGAATTTGGAGAGAGGAATTAACAGGAGATAACTGATAGCTGACATCCATTAAACAAGGCACGTGGAACTAGAACAGTCTACCCCAGTGAGAGAAATAAAGGGTTCAGTTCGACATTCCAACCACCTGAAGAAGGCCGGAACGTACAACGGCCGAAACGTTGTAATAAATTTGGCGACAAAAATGAGGACAATAGTCCGAATAATGTAAATAGTGTACGATAAGTTTTTTCTTTCAATGTTCTTAGCTTTTCTTGTGTTCTTAGTGTTTGACACTTTTTTTTTTAATATTAAGTTTCAGAAGGTTCATTTTTCAACCTTTTCATAATTCGTAACCTCTTATCGCAGCTATGCAATGGATGTACATGATCTTCCTATTTCCTAGAATTTACCACACGAAATAAAAGTTGTCAGATTATTGTATGCTTCTAGCAGATAAATTTATATGCAATTAGATGAGGTATTGATTCTTCCGGTATGACATAATTTAATGTGCGTTTTTGTGTGAAATTCTCACATAGAAGTTCTTTGTCAGTGTCTTTGAGAGATTACTCGCCTCTGTGAATACCTGTCCGTTAACTCCCTTGTGGTCAGTCGCCAGTGAAATATGACAAGATCAATCTTAAGAACGTAACAAGACGTCACAGGGGACATATTTACTTCTGCCAATTCTACAACACGGCCAACAAAAGACCCTAACCCTACCTCAACATAGATTATTCCCCCCGATTGACCAGATTTTATCAGAATTCTTAATTCCAGTCGGGTGTGGCCAATTTCCGGCGTTCTGTCATATATTTACAGATGTCAGTTTGCGCCAGGCACAACTAAATAAAGTCTTCACTTGTCCAACAGGGCAAGCTTCTTGTCAAAGCAAATTTTCAATGCTAATCAATCTCTCGCGGGGTCAATTTGAAAGGGTACCACCTGTTCATTTTGTGGAAATTTCGGAGATGAATATGGTGTCGTTGAAAGAAAAAGAATCTGGGTGTGTAATAGTTATTGATTCTATGAAACTCAAAATCAAGGGGCGGTAACCTGAGAAAAATATGTGAATACTATACAAAATTTGCTTGTACTGATAATGCAACTGATATCGGTGCGAAAGTGAATTCAGTAAACCGAGTTCAAATTCCGAGTTAGTCTGATACCTTCAGTTTCTAAGTAATATTTTTTCATTTCTTTTCCACCTCCAGCTATAGGTTAAATAGCATGGTAGACTGGAGTATGTAGCCTTGGCTGGCAACCAGTTTAAGTGAAGGAAATCTGTGAATTCTAAATCTTAGCGAAAGAAACGAAAAATCATTCTATTATAGAAAAACTTAGACCTACCTTCCCTCTCACAAAAAAATAAAAAAAAATAAAAAAGACCCCCACCAAAAAAAAAACGAACTATCAAGAAGACGGTTTTTACCTTGACATCGCTATTATTTTAACTACCTTCACTCATCGGATATGCTTATTGCTTAAAAAAAAACAAACTATGATTAGAAGTTTAGTAAAGCCTGAACGCATGGAAGTGAATTTAAACATTTTCTTTGTTCTTGAGAATTGACAAAAATAATAAACAGTTTGTTTATTGGATATTTTATTGGAATGGTTGGAAAAAAAAACATTGATTTCATTCGAACTTTATAAAACGATAAATAATAAGGATCTCCTTAGAGTTGGTCCATATATTTTAATAATTTAATAAATATTTATGAATAAAAAAAGCCGTTTTCATATTTATTTCATTATAAATTGTAAACGATAAATATTGTATTGCACTAATTTTAATACAATAGTATTAGTTTTTAGAATATTATAAATATAAAATTATTCTTCCAAATGAACAATAGAATAAATAAATAGTTTAATATTTCTGTTGTAAATTCTCAAAAACAAAAAAATATATATTATAAATTCACTTTATATGTATGTGTAGGTTTTATGATAATTTAATTCATCGTTTTTTTAAAACATGAAACGTTGTCGAAAAGTGAAGGTGGTTACAATAAATGCGGTATAAATGAAAAAAACGTTCTTTTGACAGTCCGTATTTCTTTGTAAATATTTCGATGTTTTTTTTTCATCACCATGAAGATTTAACGCCGTTTTTGTAGCTTATTTAAAGTTATTTATAATTATTTTAGTTTTCAGTTTAATCCAAATTCTGCAATGTTGTCGTTTTGGGTAGATTTTTTTTTTAAAGCTTTTCACCCCAAGCAAGGTGGGAGTGCCATTAGCACACAAGGAGTTACAGAGAGTGGGAGAAAGAGTAAAGAGACGTGATAGAGGAAAGGATGAAGAGAAGGACAGGGAATAGATCAAAGCATCTGGAGATATCCTCTGATATTGCATTTGAATATTTGGAGATTATAGCTATCAAGGAAGCAAGTAAGAGAAAGGGAGTTCATCTAACAGGCCATTAATATTTCAAAACGCATCGTATATAAATAGCACTGCATCTGTTTCTTTCAAGTGTAAATCATAATATTAGGTTGGTGCAAAAATAATGACGTAATAATATCGTATTTTGATGTATTTTTAACGTCAAAAAACGACATTATTACGTCATTATTTTTGCACCAACCTAATATATGCTATCACATGACACTCTCAGTAAATTTCCGGATTTTGATAGTAAAAATTTAATGATAGTTTCGGTATTCCGCAAACGGCTAAATGACAACAGTACATTTTATCACTATTTATTCGAACTATTGTCCTCGTCTTTGTTGCCATATTTATTACAACGTTTCGGCCGTTGTACGCTCCAGCCTTCTTCAGATGGTTGGAATGTCGAACTGAACCCTTTATTTCGCTCATTGGGGTAGACTGTTCTAGTTCCACGTGCCATGTTTATGGATGTCAGTTGTCAGTTATCTCCTGTTAATTCCCCTCTCCAAGTTCTCAACCGCTTTAACCTGGTATTGAACTCACACTCTTTGTGTCCTGTCACTGGATCTAACTAACGCCTTTATCCAATGTGCCATATGTCCTCGAGAACACATGGCACAGTGGATATATAGACAGATACATTTTATCAACTTATCCGGTCGGTAAATCTCCGAGGTTTGAAAGCGATAGATTGAATGACATTTATCACTTCTAAAATTGTCGAAATGATTACAATAATTTATAGTTTCCTTAGAAAAGAGAAGAACGTTTAATTTAAAAAGAAAATAATTCCGACCTCCACAACGATCTTATTACTTTGAATGTAGGCTCTAGAGGGCGTCGTCAGTGATGTTCTGAATTTGGATCATTGGGCAGTTTCGGGTCTTTTAAACATTATACTACCCCTCACCAAGTCGACCCCATCAGAGCTGATCAGTCTCTGATGCCCCCACCCCATCTAAATTAACAGATTGACTTATATTAGTCAAACCATAACCCTCTATCACCCATTTGATTGGAAGTTAATCAACAGCCAATCACAATGGTGTGAGCTCTATTTAAGTTATTTACGTGGTGATTTTTTACTTTTTCTTTTTTATGTCGATAATCATCGGATACTCGGAAGGTACGATTTTCGACATAGTTCTTAAACGTGTATCCACCGAGGCCTTTGAAATTAACTTCTGTATCTCACTGATGTCTGAGTCGCAGTCGTGCCAACCTTTTGGCAACTGGAGATGCCGATTGACATTACACTTGAATAGTTGGAGATTATAGCTCTTAGGGAAACTAGAATAGGGAAGGGAGTTCCACAGGCGAGAGGTGAGAGACATGAAGCTATCGGAGCAGAAGAGACGGCTACATTTAGTAGTTTCGACAGTGAAAGGGTGAGAGCGGGATGCCAGCCTCTTAGGGCGCTTGAACTCATGAAGTCTGGGAACCAGCGAATGCAGCTCATCGGAGCAATTGCCATGAAAGTATTTGTAAAATAGACAGAGAGAGGCGACGGCGCGTCTGTGAGAGACTGACTGTAGACGAGATGCCAGAACAGGGCCAATTATATTGTATATCCGCCTCTGGAGCTTATCAAGAACCCCGAAGCAATCAAAAGCGGCTCCAGACCATATATGGCAGCAATACTCCATGCAAGGGCGAATTGTTGATTTGTAGATCTGGAGGATCGATTCCGGGGAGAAAGTATCTTCAAAGTTTTCCAACTAACATCTGATCACCTTAATGGTGATTATATTTTGTGATACATTTTCTGATCGGTGATAATGAAACGAAACAAACTTTACTTTTGTGGTAGTGAGAGCTATAAACTATTTTTCTCCGATGAGCTGTTAGAAGACCGGACAAATTTTTAAAAAATGGGAATTGTATCATATACAATCATCCCTGAATTACATTTGGTTGATGGGATGTTTCTCTTTCTTTGTAGGCTTGTAGCCAGATTTAGTCTTATTGATAAGCAGAATCAATGTCAAGATGGCGATCCCGAATAACAGCTGGAATAGCAAAACGCTCTGAAAAATCCCACGATTGATTTTTTTCTTCGGCAATTTCTTTTCTGTTCGATATGAATGCCGTCTTCCAACAAGCCAGGTTGTTACATATAATTGTTACAATCTTCTTAGCCCCACAAACCATATCCATGTGTTTTCGGATCCATGAATGTGGTACAGTATCATAATCTGCCCTGGTCATGGACAAGTTTGTCATGCGACTCTTGCAATTCTTAAGAATTTGTTTGTCAGTCACAGGTTGTCCTATTATTATTACTGTTATTATTATTATTATTATTATTATTATTATTATTTTACTTTCTTTGATGTCTGGCGTATACTGATTTCCTTCCGGTCCCAATCAGAGACCTAAGGCCAGAAATGGCATCATGACATTTTTTTACTCTTGCAATTCTTAAGAATTGTTTTGTCAGTCAGAGGTTGTCCTATTATTATTATTATTATTATTATTATTATTATTATTTTACTTTCTTTGATGTCTGGCGTATACTGATTTCCTTCCGGGTCCCAATCAGAGACCTAAGGCCAGAAATGGCATCATGACATTTTTTACTCTTGCAATTCTTAAGAATTGTTTTGTCAGTCAGAGGTTGTCCTATTATTATTATTATTATTATTATTATTATTATTATTATTTTACTTTCTTTGATGTCTGGCGTATACTGATTTCCTTCCGGGTCCCAATCAGAGACCTAAGGCCAGAAATTATTATCATGACATTTTTTTTCTCTTGCAATTCTTAAGAATTGTTTTGTCAGTCAGAGGTTGTCCTATTATTATTTTATTATTATTATTATTATTATTATTTTACTTTCTTTGATGTCTGGCGTATACTGATTTCCTTCCGGGTCCCAATCAGAGACCTAAGGCCAGAAATGGCATCATGACATTTTCCCTGAGCATTTTTTCAGGAGAAAAAACACCTAAATTCACACATATTTTAGAAAGATAAAGCCCTTCTTAAGATGTGGGCTGTACATGTGAGTACAATTTTTGTATTTCTTTAAGGCATAGTCTACCAGGAATCCCTTCAATGAGTCTATTGGAATCTTTTCCAATCAATCTGAGAGCTCCAACTATAACTGGAATTGTTGATGTCTTCATGTGCTATATTTTTAAAAATTTCTGTTTAAAGGTACTTGTATTTTGATAGTTTTTAAAAATATTCAGTTATACGTTACAGTCTGCAGGGATTTCCATGTCAATAAGAAGGCATCTTTTTTTTTTATTGCGCTCTCTAATCACGATGTCTGGACGATTAGCTTTGATTGTTCTGTCTGTGTCTATTGTAAAGTCCCATAAAATTGTTACAGGTATTATCTCCGTAAGCGGTACTGGATGATGTTCATACTAATAGCTTGTAATTTCTTATCCGTAAATGTTGCGGATTTTCCAGTGCAGATATCGGCCCATTTTGTCATGCAGTGGATGCCAATAACATACAACCTGAAACAACATTCTGTATCTGGTCAATTGCATTTGCCATTGCTTTCTTTTTTAAGGTTTCTGCACTTAGATAGATTATGTTTTACTTGCATTTCTTCACTCACTTAAAAACTCCATTTTGAACTTGTTGGCTTCCTTTATTACTTAATAAAGTTTTTTTTTACCTCTTTTATATTTTTAACACAGATCACCATCCTGTCTTCAGTAGTTTCCAGGTATCTTTGAATGCCGATTGTTGTAATTTTGTAAGACAATTCTGGTTGAACTAATACTCATCCTCCTTCGGGTCTGGGAAAATACTGACGATCAATCTAAGTCTTAAGTCGTATGTGGTGGCAAGTGAGAAGCTTTCTCGTTTTAGCGTTATTTGCTTAATGTCAGCTATGTTCCTGTTAAGTATGTTGAGACTGGATTACACCACAGGGACAGCCAAGGTGTTTATGGCTGATATTCTGTTATTTTGATTCAGCTGCGTATTCAGTACAAGACACACACGCATGCAGTACTGATTCCATACACTCTCCTTCATTTGTGTATGCTGTATTCCATCCCCTTCTTTAATTTATGGGTACCTATTATTAGCTTCTTCTTGTTTCACTTCCCTAACCTTTGTGACAAAATCTAAATCTATCGAGTGTGTTTCTATAATTATCCATTCTTGAATGTTACTTTTTGTTGTGGTAGGATCCACCTAATTTGCATAGTGGAGTACCGACCATATAAATATGGTTGGTACCGGGAAGACGAGGGGAAGGAATCAAGAGATTCAATCCAGAGACTCTGCCCGACTGCGACTAAGTCAACACATTCTCCAGGAACGGTCTTCCCAAGAATATACAAAAGACTATATGTAAATATTGTGTACACTTTCTTGTTTCAATACATTTTGTTCTAAGTACATTTTGTGTTGTATTATTATTCCATGCATTAGTCAAGTTTCAACACTTTTGCACATTTATCTAATCCGAAATCCGTACTTATGTCGTCAGTGAAATATTTTAGAGTATTGAGGATACCCTTCAATTCATTGTCGTCTTTGGCAAAGAGTTTGAGATCATACATGTAGATTATTATTATTATTATTATTATTATTATTATTATTATTTCCTTTGTTCTCTGTTGTACTTCGGGTCCCGACCAAAGACCTAAATTTAGAAATGACTTCAATCATTTTCCACTGATCATTTGTGTAAAAATAAAAACAAGTCTATTGTAAACTAAAATAATGTCTTTAAATCTTTACAGCCAAACTTATTCTTGCCGTCCACCAACATGACTGATGCTAATCCCCAGGAGAGTGACTCATTGTGTTGGGTTAACGTTTTCCACTGACATGAAGTGGAAAGATTATATTAAACCAACCGATAAGTTTACTGTTAAGAATCTTTGTTAACTGTGCCGTGCTATGATTTTGTTTTATCGCTAGAATCTATCTTACACATTTATAAGATTACCATTCATTCATGAGCTGAATATTGCTGCCAAATCTGGCTTTGCGATCCTGCTATGTATTTGGACATTATTGGTAAACTCCAAAGAATCTGCAATATTCGCTTTAGTCACTTTCCCACTGCCGTAACGTAACAGTACTTTTTCTATAAATATTTTCATGGTAATTGTTCTGATGAAATTTCCTCTTTGATATCTAGATTTTATTAATTTAAACGCAGTAACAGATTGGCAGCTAGGTCTCATCATCTTACAGGTGAAATGGCTTGATATAAGCAAAAGATCTTTGCTAATATTTTCTTCTTTTGCTCTCCTCTCTTGTGAAAATCTATCATGGCTTCTTATTTTCCAGTCCATTTTGACCTTCAAAAATGTAATTCCAATGTCAATCATTATCTTCTGTCTTCTTAATTGCTCTTATTTCGATGCTTCCTCTTCTTAATAATGTTTTTTCTAACATTCAGTAACCGCTTGCGTCGTAGTGACTTTCTTGCCTTGCTTGGGGTGAAATGGTTGAGAAAAGTTAGCTGTGTCTTCAGCTTTTCTACACATCCTGGATTTGATCTATTGCGATTTGTCTATCTTTGGCTTTACTGTATTCCTTCTGATGGGCTGCTCCTGTGTTACAAATATGATTGACTATGTTTATATATTGATGAACACATCTTTCACCTAAAGCCACTTATTTTATTCTGCTATGTATTTAGAGATTCTTGATGAATAATCTGCAATGTTTTCAGTCTTGACCTGGCAAATCCAACTCTAATAATAATAATTATTTTTGTTTAACATTTATTTTGGATTATAGAATTTTATGTAAATGATATGCAAATTCGCACATTTCTTTTTTTTGCTTCTGTTGTTCATTACGATATAAAATATGTAAAGATGCAATTATAATAAAAATCATTAATAAAGACTGTGATGATAAGAAAGTGATATATAAAACTTCCAGACGTCATATTAATAAATACATATATGTGTTCATTAAGATATGAAATCTGTAAAAATCAGTTATAATAAATATCAATTAAGATTTTGAAAAGACTCCGATGACTAGAAAGTGATATATAAGAACTTCCAGACGCTTTATTAACAAATACATATATGCATGTAGATTCTTTAAACTACAGGCATGAACGCGTATTTTTTTATATCCGTATTTGAACATTTATTTGTGAAACATAATGTAGACGTTTCCAAAACGACGGCCCATCACTAAAGAGGCTGTAAAAATGTCGGCCCCTTATATAACTCCACTAAGTACCTGACTCCACCTGCTATTATCTATCTTTACAAGAATCATATGAGAGAAACAAAATGGAATATCACTGACGTATCTGTGCTGGAACACCAATCCTCTCATCTAGCCTCATCAGTGTTTAAAAGCGTTTACACAGCTTTGTAGGTGATGAATAATTTTGGAGTCTGTCTATATTTCTGAGATGAGGTATTATGTACAGTATTTACATTAGTCGGACTATTGTCCTCATCTTTGTCGCCATATTTGTCACAACGCTTCGGCCGTTGTACGCTCCGGCCTTCTTCAGGTGGTTGGAATTTCGAACTGAACCCTTTATTTCGATCACTGGGGTAGACTGTTCTAGTTCCACGTTTGATGGGTGTCAGTTATCAGTTATCTCCTGCTAATTTTCCCTCTGAAAGTTCTCCACTGCCTTAACCAGGAATTGAACTCACCTTCTTTGGGTCTGTCACTGGATCTAACCAACGCCTTTATGTGCCATGTGTCCTTGAGGATATCCGGGTATGAACTTCTGAGTGTTATAAACCTAATGTTTTCAGCATCATTTTTACCAGTGCTCATATTTCATTTTTTTTTGCTGTTATCATTGCATGTCTTTACCAGAGTTCATATTGCAACTTTGTTATCATTGCTTATCTCTGGCACTGCTTATTACTGGTTCCCATATTGTATTTATTTCTATGCTTGGTCGGCTCAGGAGATTTTTGTGGCCTAGCATATGTGCTGATTCCTTAAGTTTACGAATTTTTCAATGTTGTTCCCTCTCTATGATCTCAACATGATCCCACTGGGGGTGGTGATCTCCCTTCTCTCTCCATATGTGGTCAGCCACGCCTGATTTTTCTACTTCCCCTCGCGTTACAGATGAGGACAATAGTCCGACTAATGTAAATACTGTACAATGAATAATTTTATTTTCTACACCTCACTTCCCACGGACCGAAAGTTACTACCGACTCGTAAGAGTGCTATTATTTTCATGGTAAATGTTCAAATGAACTCCATTGCTCCGTTTCACAAGTTCAGAACTTGACAGGTAAAACCCGATATGTTTTGTACATAGATACGAACCGTAAACTTTATCTTCGTATTCCAATGATAAGGAAGAAGTTCCATTTAGATAGCTTTTTCCTAAGAGCCACTACTTTGTGAAACAGTTTTTTTCAAGTCGAAGATCAACCATTATCTAATTGATATATCCTCGAAATTGGGTACTTTGATATGGTGTAATGGTTAGCATGATGATCTTGGCAGATAAATTACAATTCAGTAGTGAGTTCGATTATCAATGGGGGCTTCATATTTTCAATCTTGTCCCACATCTAGCTCCGCGTATAAAAATTACTATACGGAGCGCAAGAATTGTATATTTTCGAGGATATATAGTAATTTTTTTACGTGTAGCTAAATGTGGGACAAGATTGAAAATATGAAGGCCCCATTGATTTCAATTTTATCCCTTCACTAAACCTCTGTCTCGAGTGGTTTTGAGACTCCAAAACTAACCTGATGTTTTTAAACTGTTTGAGCGAAACTTTTTGTTTTGCTTTCCACCAACATGACTGATTCTAATCTCCAGGAGAGTGACCTATTGTGTTGGGTTAACGTTTTTTCGCTGACATGAAGTGGAAAGATTATATTAAATCAACCGCTAAGTCTACTGTTAGGAATCTTTGCTTACTGTGTCGTGCTATGATTTTGTTTTATCGCTAGAATCTATCTTACATATTTAAAAGATTACCATTCGTTCATGAATTGAATATTGCTGTCAAATCTGGCTTTGCGATCCTGCTATGTATTTGGACATTATTGGTAAACTCCAAAGAATCTGCAATATTCTCAGTCCTCATCTGGTATCTCAGTTTCAGTTACTTTCCCACTGACATAACGTAACAGTACTTTTTCTATCTTGAGTGGCTTTTGAGCCTTGACTTGCGCGAGCAATCGCGCAAAAAGAACTTAGTCAGCCATACGGTAGGCATTGCAGATATTAAAGTACGTAATATTCATAAAGTGCCATCAGTTCCAGCAATGGAGGATTACAAGTTACCCGAAAATGTTAAGTGTATTGATCCTTTCACCAATATCGAAAGCTTATAAATATAAACAAAAATAGTGGAATTTGATCTTTGGTAATTTAGTGGCTTTGAGGTTAAGCACTCTTGTTTACAGTCCAAATCTCATATTGACTTTTCTTTGGTGTTCTGTTTGAAGAAAGTGTTTCAAGCAGAGTTTATTTACATACGAGCACCACTGAACCTTTGAGCCCCCATTACACGCTTACTTCCTCTCAAATGAAATGAGGCAATGAAAGAAGGGAGAGAAAAAAAAAAAAGGCCGACGCTTATCATCCAAAGTATTGATGGATGATTCATCAGTTGGATTAAATATTGCCGTTTGAAGAAACATTGGTTTCACTGCGATGGCTGCAAAGCCGAGTGCCTGATGGGTTTTGTAGCGGCCACGTTAAATATCCGTTGAAAAAATATGTTAGGTTAGTGGGTCTGATGCCATTTCAACACTTGGGTTATTTAATATCGACTGTAAGTCAAACAGGATAGAAATAATGAATCATCTAAAAATTAGACTCGGGACAAGTTTAAAGCATAAATGAAAAAGGGAGACACAGTTCACATTTGTAATAAATGTATATACTCCATTATCTGTTTTGATATATTTAAGGAACAGGTCATTTCACTGTTATGGAGGGAGGCTTGTCATGGATAAACGATTCATTTTATTCTTTTCACTGAGTGTGCGGGACCAGAAACAGTTGACTGGCTTGCCCTATATTTTCTAAGAGTTAGTATATTGTACATTGTAATGCGTTTAACGGTCTTGCTAATTTCAGAGTCCGTTTTCGTGGCTTGGTCTCCGCCTCTGGCATTAGCGCGGCATCGTCAAACATATTCCCATCTTCTATCAACATTTCTCCAGAAGGTAACTTTGCAATCAAATATCGAATTATCGGTCATTTATGAATCCGTGGCCTTAAACACAGCATATTTTTCTAGATGTCTCCATAGCGTTATTTTCTTTGTTTGAATTTATGAAACTTGCCCGAGGAAAATTCATTTTCAATCTCTCCTTAAATAAAAGATTAAAGAATCCCATTGAATATTGATACTGAATCTGGTCTGGTGTTCCTGCTATATAATTATAGAGTTTCTTGATAAAATCCAAAGAAGAATCTGCAATGATATTGGTCTTGACCTGGCATCTCAGCTTCAATTCCTTTCTCACCGCCATAACGTAGCTTCCCTTGGCCTTTTCTATAAATATATTCAGAGTAATTTTTCCAATGAAAGTTCTGGGTGGTACCTAGATTTATCGATTTAAGTGCAGTATTAGACTGTCGGGAGGTCTCCTCATTTTATAGTTGAAATGGCTAGATGTAACTATAAGTTCTATTGTTTGGTTGTAATGTGGATTTTTTACATAACGAATGAAGGTCACGAGACCGGAAACACGTGTAGCAAAATTATGGAAAATAAAGCATAATATATTTAAAAAAAACATCCACATTACAACCAAAAAACGTTTTGCGGTTTCTCTCTTCTTATATATATATATATATATATATATATATATATATATATATATATATATATAGAAAGAGAGAGAGAGAGAGAGAGAGAGAGAAAGAGAGAGAGATATGTTAATGTGTATATAGGTACGTAAGTATTTCTTGATAGTAGTAATTCTTTTGATTTCGTCTATGGAATTTTTAGATGTCCGAAATAGTGTTTTTTTTTTCTTTTTCTATCACAACAGAATTACAGGTGTGCGCTAATATTGCCATACGAAATCTAAAGTCGTATGCAATAGTATTCCAAATTTATTCCTAACTGCCAGGTATAACTATTATTTAGGGTGGAATATTCCAACATTAATTCGTCCCCCAAAACGGTAATTACTCATGACTCATTTAAGTTTTACCTGCACCCATTTCAGCAATGCACTTTCTTGATCCTAGGAAACGGGGTTCAAGTGATCCA
Organism: Acanthosepion pharaonis; assembly: GCA_903632075.3. Lineage (NCBI taxonomy): Eukaryota > Metazoa > Mollusca > Cephalopoda > Sepiida > Sepiidae > Acanthosepion > Acanthosepion pharaonis. Next base: position 234,832 of record CAHIKZ030002722.1, on the reverse strand, counting down.
CCATTATTCGAATTTAAGTTTTTTAATAATTAAAAATTGATTTGGATTTATCAGATATCAAACATATGTGCCTGAGCGTACACCTTCCGCCAGGGATTTTCAGATAGTAGTTTGCCCACATCTGACCGAACAAAAGCATAAAACAAAACGTCTCAGCAAAAAGCTTTTTGTTTCCCTTAATTATAATTTATATATATATATATATATATATATATATATATATATATATATATATATATATATATATATATATAAAATATAATTAAGTAATTCATCGAGTCTGAAAGAAACCTCAACAGAATGCAGAAAGCAGAAAGCACTGGACGGCCACGACTTCTATCACCAAAGTGCTGTTTCATGCCATTTGTATATCATTGCTTGAACCGGCTTCTAATGCTCAAGTTTGAGCGGCTTGGTGATAGCAGTCGTGGCTCCTGGGGGAACAGTCCTATGGTTAGAGAGAATCTCAGTATAGTTCCACCACAGAATATGTGAGCGACACTTCGTCACTGAGGCCCGTTGGAACAGTTGGTGTGACGTTTGCATGATAATCTAGCTGTCAGGGTTTCAATTCTCGGTAGTGGATGCGCACTGCTGATGAGTCCCAAATATAGGACGAAACGAATTACTTAATTATAATTATCAAATCCTCCTATATATATATATATATATATATATATATATATATATATATATATATATATATATGATTCCGGCTTGAAACAATTGGACGTCTCGCCACACTGAGGAGCTGTGATCCAGCGAAAAAGTCTGTCTGTAGATAACTATATATATGCTCCCGGAAATCCGGTTGAGCTCTCTAGGGAAAGAGTTTAAAAAAAAACAGCGGCTTCTACTGCTATTAAGCATTACTCTTCAAGTAAATTGAATTGAGTTCTATGAGTCGCTAGCGTATTTCGTACAGGAAAAAAACTTTAAAATTCCCTTCCTTTCTGCCATGCGACGATGGCCTAGAGGTTAGATATCTGACTTTCGATCCCGGCTTAAAGTAATCGAACGCCTAGCCTCACTGAGGAGTTGTGATACAGTCTGTCTGCGGATGACTATATATATATATATTGTTATACCCAGACATACTGTTTCGCAGCTTTTCAGTGTGGCTAGACGTCCGGTTTCCTATGGCTAGGATCAAAACCCGACAGAATTGGCGTCAGTTGGATATTCTACCACTAAGGCTTCGGCGCATGAGATGGACGAAGGTGAATTTTTGCGTATTTATTTTTAGATAAACACACAGTGACTGAGCTCAATCTATATGAGTATTAATAACGATGCTCTGGTCACGTACATATACTAGTTTCATTTTCTTGAATCGGGCAAACCATAGAACACTCTGATCAACCCCGTTGCTCAATATGAGTTTTTTTTTCTAGGGAATTTATGTGTGTGCCAATTATCTAAGGCATTATTAATACAGTTTTCTTTCTATCTCGTTCTCATTTTGAAAGCATTTACTCAAACTGAAGAGAAGAAACCATAATTTGTCGAAAAAACACGATTAAATGCGTGATTTTGTTGACGCGAAGGTTCAGAAACGTTTCTGTCTTCACTGCAAAACTGTTCATTTTATTCTTGAATACTCATTGGCATAGAAACGTCTTTTCGGAGTTTTGATGGCGATTTCATAAGCGCAGCTGAGATGTGGCACAAGGCCAAAAGTGTGGAGCACCCTGTGAGGATAGGACACTCAATCGTAATTGATCTAGCGAGACAACCATGCAAACTATTACACAGCGACAACGCTTCCAAATGATATTCTAAGCGTAGCTTTGATGTGGCACAAGGCCAATAATGTGGAGCACCCAGTAAGGATAGAAATCACTATTCAGTCCTAGAGAGACAAGCTTGTTAACCATTACACAACATCGAAATGCCCATGTCTGATATATTTAAAGTTCATATAGTGATTTATTAAGCTTTGTTTAGATGTGGCACAAGGCAGTCATAATTGATCTAGCGAGACAAGGTTGCTAAACATTGCACCATGTCGAAATGTCGAAATGATTTTCTAAGCGTAGCTTAGATGTGTCACGAGGCCGAGGGTGTGGCGCACACACTACTCAGATGTAAATGATCTAGATAGTCAAACTTGCTAACCATTACATCATGTCGAAGTGCTTAAATGATTTTTAAGTTGTTATACCAGAACATTACCTATTCTATTGTAACAGACTCTCCCGCAGATAATAAGTAGTAGTAGCGGTCGCCAGTTGAGCTCAGTGGTGTTGAGCGAGTCAGTTGGTGTCGGACATTGAAGTATCAACCCTCACAACTAGATTGCTGCGTCATTAACTCTTATTTTCAAGTTTTATTTTCAAATAAATAAATAAAGAAAACTTTTTACTCCTACGGAGTAAAGTTTTAGGGGGGTGTTATAACTGAACGTACCTATTCTATTATTAATAGACTCTCCCACACATAATAAGTAGTAGTAGTAGTAGCGGTCGCCAGTTGAGCGAGTCAGTCGATGTCGGACATTGAAGTAACAACCATCACAACTAGATTGCTGCGTCATTAACTCTTACTTCAAGTTCCTAACGTTTTTGCACGTCGAACATAATTTAGGACGACTTATTGAAATACAAGCCTCCACTGTGAAAACTACTCTACAACATAAGTATAGTTTAGATGTAACATAAGGTCAAAAGCATGGTGTACCCGGTGAGGATCGAACTCAATACACAGTCGTAATGGGTCTAGGGAGACAAGCTTGCTAACCATTACACCAAATCGAAATGCCCATGTCTGATATATATATATGTAAAGTTCATATACTGATTTACTAAGCTTTGTTTAGACGTGGCACAAGGCCGGAAGAGTGGAGCACTCACTGAGAATCGTAATTGATCTAGCGAGACAACCTTGAAATCCCTTACACCACGTCGAAGTGTCCTAATGATTTTATAAGCATAGCTTAGATGTGGTACGAGGCCGAAAGTGTTGAACACCCACTGCTGTTCGAACTTACTAGCCAGTCGTAACTGATCTAGCGAGACAAGTTGGCTAAAAATTACACCACGTCGAAGTACCCAGATAATAGCCTTTATGAGAAAAAGAATAAAAAATAATCACCTCCTCCTGATCGTTGGCCTTTTGCGAGCTAGAGATTTTATAAACAAGAATAAGCATGACAAAGATGATTGGATTTCAATGTGCGCTGCAGAAAAAATAGATTAGGAAAAATATATGAAGCTGACAGAAAAGAACTATAAAGAAGTATAAATAAAATGTTCCTTTTTATTTCACTCTCCTTCGCGAAATGGCGTCGAAAGTTTGGCAATAAATAATATGTTGAAAAGTTGGCGAAAACAGTTCTGTGTTGTGAGAACGACACGTCATAAGGGGAGAGAACTTTTTTTTAAAACCCGGCTTCTGAATATTGTAGCAAATAAATAACAACTGTAAACACCAAGATGAAAAATGAGGAGACACATTTGTTATTGATGAGAAACTGGAATATGTCGTTGCATTTCGAGTTTTACTGGGAAAACCACCCGGAGAGTATTCAACCATAACAAAACTTGGACAATAAACTTCCTCAAACATTTTTTTAATGCCATATACCTCTATGATGTAGGCGAGCAACACTTCCCACGGTTTCATTTACTTTTTCCTGTGATTTACCATGACTTCTTCAAAAGGATAGTGAATAAGTTTTCCGTTGCCATCTTTATGGTTTTCCTTCTCTTAGAGGTGTTGCCTCTCAAGGCTAGATGACCCTGTCTACACTGCTAATTAATCCATTAAATGCATAAGAAGAGACAGATTCACGATTCTCAAGTGAACGCCACAGTCTATTACAAAATTTTAAATCTGATTGAGGAATCGGAGAGCCGAGTTCGAATGCCAGTCGGATCCATTACATTCATTTACATGCTAATACGCTTGGGAAAGGTGTGAATCCTCTTGTTCTACCCCTCACCCCTCCAGCTATGGTAAATACTCCTTTACCCAGCTATGGGTAAATAACAGCACAGACTAGGTTCTGTATCTGTCTATATTTCTGAGATGAGGTATTATGTACACTATTTACATTGTTCGGACTATCATCCTCATCTTTGTTGCCATATTTATCATAATGTTTCGGTCGTTCTTCATGTGGTTGGAATGTGGAACTGAACCTTTTATTTCGCTCTCCGAGGTTGTTATGCCATAGTACCTATTCTATTGTAATGGAGTCTCCCATAGATAATAAGTAGGAGTAGCAGTGGCAAGTCTGGCAGAATGGTGTTGAGCGCGTCAGTCGAGATTTGGACATTTGAAGTACCAACCATCACAACTAGATTGCTGCGCCATTGACTCTTATTTTCCAAGTTCCTAACGTTTTGTACGTCGGACCTAATTTAGGACAACTTATTAGAAATACAAGCCTCCACTGTGAAAATACTCCACAACAGATGTAGACTGTTCTAGTTTCACGTGCCATGTCTAATGAATCTGAGTTATCAGTTATCTCCTGTTAATTCCCCTCTCCAAGTTCCCCACCACCTTAACAAGGTATTGAACTCACACTCTTTGGGTCCTGTCACTGGATCTAATTAACGCCTTTATCCACTGTGCCATGTGTCTCTTTGAACGTTCTATTGATGTTTTTTGAATGGACATTGAAGATGGAAGCCAGAGTATTAATGTTGGCACCATACTGAAGGCTTGAATGGTCATTTTCCTCCCAACATTGTTTAGTTGTAAATGCATAGTGGGGCTGACAAAACGATTTTAAACTGTTCTCTTTCTAGCTAAATAACTCAAATGGTTTTTCAGTGATTGTTACGACAAATGGTGTCAAGATGGCTAAACGTCGTATCTGAAAACCTCGAAAAAAGAAACTCAATTAGTTTTGTGGTTTCTTAGATATTAAATATTTAAAATTTACCGTCCCTTTGAAGGATGACTACCTATTTGATAAATAATATTTAAATACAATTATTTCTATTTATTTTATATTCTTTCTAATAAAACGTAATTCTTTTCCGAACACATTAATATTTAAATAAAAATTTAACTTCCATTTCTTTTTATATCCTTTCTGGTAAGACGTAATTATCTTCCGAGAACTCTTATGTGTGATAAATTCATTAGGAAAATAGAGAAGGCACAATGAAAAACTAAACCGTCAATATTTGTTCTGTAAATTGGTTTCATTTGTTGGGCTGGGCACACAATAATTGACAAGACTGGTCCTCACCAAGAGAAATATAAAGAAACGAATGGAAATGCGACGAAAATGTATTGACATGAATCTCAAGTAAATGGCACGATTTTTCTTCTAGGAATGGAAGAGATCAAAACTTTTAGCCATGTGTCCGCATGTTTGCACGGACGTGTCGTCTGTTGTAAATTGTAAAGAATGATGACTGGAAAAAACGTATAATTGAAAACGTGATGAACGGCGTAGGTATGTAAAAAAAGCAAAGAAAGAAAAAGAGTTGATGGAGATGAAGAAAAAAGAGAGAATATGAGAAAGAAAGAGTAAAGGAATGAAAGAGAAGACGTGATCATGAAAGACAAAAAAAAATAGAGAAAAAGACTCTAGAGTAGCAGTAAAGAAAAAAATAACGCAATCGTCTTGAGTAGCAAAGAAAGAAAGAAAGAAAGAAAGAAAGAAAGAAAGAAAGAAAGAAAGAAAAATGGGGTGAGGTTGCAGAAATGTAGAGAGAAAATAAAAAAAAATATTTCAGGAAGCAGAAAACGGAAGAAAGAAAGGAAAATCAAGAAAAAGTGAGTAAAGTGAAAGAAAAAGAATCTAATTTGACAAAGAATGAAAGAAAATACTTTATGAAATAATACGAAGAAGGAGGGGAGGAGTAGTAGGAGGAGGGAATTGAAGAATGAAAGAAAACTGAACAAAAATAAAATCTAAATTAAGAACAAATTCTCAGAGAAGTAAGAAAAACAGAAAAAATGAAAGAAAAAAGGACAAGGAAGAAAGAACGGAAAACCTTACAGGGAAAAAAGACACCGAGGTGGTATTTAATAATAATAATAATAATAATAATAATAATAATAATAATAAGAAGAAGAAGAAGAAGAAGAAGAAGAATAAGAAGAATAATAAGAAGAAGAAGAATAAGAAGAAGAAGAAGAAGAAGAAGAACGAAAGAAAGTGGAACAGAAATAAAAGTCTATGGTAGCAGATAAGTAAGAAAAACAGAAAGAAAACCGAAAGAAAAAAGAAATGGAAGAAAGAAATTAAATCGTTAAAATAAAAAAAGACTCTTAGTAGGTAGAGAATAAGAAGAAGAAGAAGAAGAAGAAGAAGAAGAAGAACGAAAGAAAGTGGAACAGAAATAAAAGTCTATGGTAGCAGATAAGTAAGAAAAACAGAAAGAAAACCGAAAGAAAAAAGAAATGGAAGAAAGAAATTAAATCGTTAAAATAAAAAAAGACTCTTAGTAGGTAGAGAATAAGAAGAAGAAGAAGAAGAAGAAGAAGAAGAAGAAGAACGAAAGAAAGTGGAACAGAAATAAAAGTCTATGGTAGCAGATAAGTAAGAAAAACAGAAAGAAAACCGAAAGAAAAAAGAAAAGGAGGAAAGAAAGAAAATCGTTAAAATAAAAAAAAGACTCTTAGTAGGTAGAGAAGAAGAAGAAGAAGAAGAAGAAGAAGAAGAAGAAGAAGAAGAAGAAGAAGAAGAAATACAGGAAATAAGTAATACAGGAAATAATGCAAAAGGAGTAGGAAAGAAAGAAAGTGAAAAAGAAAGGGTATGTAGAAATGGAAAGGACAATGTGATGGAATGTGAGGAAAGCCAAAGAGAAGAATGCCGATAAAGACGAGAAACAAGAGGTCATACAGTCCTTGAAAGAAAGAACGCATTTGGAAGAAAGAAACGAAGTGGAAAGAAAAAGAACACTGAGAACATTGTTACTGGAAAAACAAAATATATACAAGCTCATCTTGCGCAGTATTGGGGGCTTGAATCATTACAAAGAAATAATAAGGACAAAAATGGCCACAAATTTAAAAAAAAAAAAAACATCGAAGAAAATAATTGAAAAACAGGTTGGAGATGTTGAAAGTGAATCATGTGTTCATACACACATTTCCAAAACGACGCATCCTGAGGAGTGCATTAAAAAAAAAAATCATTAACTTTAGACTTTCCTTCCTGATCCTAGTTTCCTTTTGACTTACAGACAACGTGACATTGTCTTGAATCATTTATTTCGTGAAATATTCCAATCGAGCAGACGATCGAAAATATTCAGAAGAGCTCAATTCTCTAGTATCATCTGTTCAACTCTTTAAAGACACGGCATGCTATGTACACAGAGTTTAGACCATCCTCAATGAATTTGTATTGCATTTGTAAGGTGGAGATCTCCATTAGATTTTTCCCAAGAACTCTTTAATTGTCGAATAGACTCCTGCGTGGATGCTTCATTGAACAATACAATCTTAACCTCTTCGATTAAAATTATCTATCCTTTTTATTCTTATAATCTTCATTTCTTACCTTTTATTCTTACTGCACATGTGTGTAATTTTCTCTTTTTGAGTAGGTACACATCTACTTATCATCTCTCAGTTGCATCACTGTCCTTAGACTGAATGCGCTCAGGGGCTTCTCTGTCAAAGGACACAGGGGCAACTGAGGAAAATAATACTGAAAAGGTGCCCAGCCCTGGGGAACAGCTGCCCGAGCCCGCGCCCTCCCACTGCCACAGAGGGAGGGATTGGTGCGCGCACTGAGGCCAGCGCAACCGACTGTTGCGAGGGATGAGGATAATTTTCGTTCCTGTCCTGGGTGTACGCGCTCGGGTCCCCACCTAAAAATAGACCTTTTCACATCTCGTCCTAGTGCAGGGACAGAGTAAATACTTACTGCACATCTCATTCAGTAATCCTATAACTTGAGTGACTCTCTTATATATATATATATATATATATATATATATATATATATATATATATATATATATATATATATTACTGACCGGGGTTTTATGCACAACGCATTCTTTAATGAAATGAAAACCTATTTTATTAGCGTCACCACTCAGTGAGGATTATATATATATATATATATATATATATATATATATATATATATATATATATATATATATATGTATATATATGTATATATATATATAATTACATGAATCATTCATACAAAAACAAATATAGAGGTTAATGATTTAAATGGCGAGAATACATCCTCGCAAACAATTTCAATAAGGTACACTAACCCCGAACCTGTATATGAATGATATGATCCCTGTTTATAAATTCCAGTTGCATAAGGTCTTTTTTAGATTTTACAAGCTTTCGTCTGTTCCTACAGACATCCTCAGGTATGGAAATAGATTTGTTCTTGTTTTTTATTTCTCGGTAATAAGAGGACAACGAAAATATGGATGTAATGCTATGAGAAATGTGTTATTATTTTGGAACGTGCGGTCGCAACGCTGAGTTTGAATTTTAAATTTTACGGTTGTGCGTTTTTGTACAAATATAGTAATAAGAGAATTATTTTGTACTGGTAGATTTTCCGTCAATGTGGCATGAACTATATTGTTCAATAATTACAGGAATGTCACACTTATTATCCGAAAGTTGCACGTTGTATCTGTTATTTTAATTTCGATTAAGGTGCAGTTCAATTTATAATTACATGAATCATTCATACAAAAAAAAATATATATATATATATATATATATATATATATATATATATATATATATATAACTTTCGACAATCTTGTCTTCCCACATGTCTTCGATTCTCCATTTTTAAACTAGATTATTTTGAGAAATTGTAGCGTGCCGTTTTTATGAGTTTCGTTTTTCACTTTCTGCTTTTGCATCCAGTTTGGAACATCAGAAAACGCTTTGACAGAACGTTTCATTCTCATCAAAGAAAATTCTACAGGGAGAAAATATGTTTGGAATTGCTTTCTCCTCAGAGAAGCCCGTCCATGAAAAATAAAAATTCTTTATTCGCTGAAACATTTCTTATTCTGAAAGCATTCGACCTCCACTGATTTTCTTGCCAACAAACGTGACTAACCTGATTTGTCGTCTCAATAATTAACCCCACGATTAATTCCCTTTGTTGTTGAGATATACCGTCTCATATTTCAGAAAGTTCTTCCCCTCTGCCTGCATGGGCAGCTTTTAACCGTAAAATAAATTAAATTCATTCGACTCAACACACATAGCAAATAAAATATTGAATACCCTTTGAACATCTCAAAATCAATTTGACAGATTTCGTCGAATCACTGCCCGAAAAATAAAATTCAGAGTGAATACAATTTTACAGTACATTTCCTTGGTAAGAAATCTAAATGTAATGAAAATACCATTGTGTTTTGGTGTCCGTCATTGATACCTTACGTTCTTTGAGGTTTTGTTTGATTTTAGATTATTGTTAATTTATATGCACTAACCCTTTTCTGTGAAGTAATTCAAAGTTTTACTTATCGTCTAACGGTTGACTTCGTCTTTGGTATTCTTAGTTTGGCAGTGAATTGGGTCTTTGTTCAAGAATGATTCTTTAAACATTTCCGCTTTGAGGCCATCTGGTAAATTATTATCATTTTATACACGTTAATTATTTAATGCAAATAAAAATAGGTGGGGGTTGGAAATCGACTTCAAGGTAACTCAGGGTTGAAATAAACAGAATCCGAACGCATCAACCAGTGGCAGCTGATTGATTCGTTTGTTTAACGGCGTTATGGGTAAAAAATGCCGAAGTTGAATTTTCCTGGGAGTTTTGAGGTAATAAAATAAGTTATTCTGCCTTCACAGTTGAATGCATGGTAGATGATCTCAACTTTTATGCATATACATGTTTTTGTGGACATAATTACTAGAGGCGGTGATATGTGTGTTTCATGTAGTTTTGTTGAAGTTATATTTTGGAAAACAGTTTGATTCATTTAAGAAATTTTTGGATATTCTGGAGATTAAGCCTTTGATCCCTGCTTTCCTGATCAATTAACCCTTTGATCCCTGCTTTTCTGAACAATTAACCCTCTGATCCCTGCTTTCCTGAACAATTAACCCTTTGATCCCTGCTTTCCTGATCAATTAACCCTTTGATCCCTGCTTTCCTGAACAATTAACCCTTTGATCCATGCTTTCCTGAACAATTAACCCTTTGATCCCTGCTTTTCTGAACAATTAACCCTTTGATCACTGCTTTCCTGAACAATTAACCCTTTGATCCCTGCTTTCCTGATCAATTAACCCTTTGATCCTTGCTTTTCTGAACAATTAACTCTTTGATCCCTGCTTTCCTGAACAATTAACACTTTGATCCCTGCTTTCCTGAACAATTAACCCTTTGATCCATGCTTTCCTGAACAATTAACCCTTTGATCACTGCTTTCCTGAACAATTAACACTTTGATCCCTGCTTTCCTGAACAATTAAAACTTTGATCCCTGCTTTCCTGAACAATTAACCCTTTGATCCCTGTGTTCCTGAACAATTTTAACCCTTCTGCCTGAGCTCCTGAGTCAAAATTCGCAAATGACTGGTATGTAATGTTTCACGGTAGATATAAAAATAGTCACAAAAATGAGAAACATTATACTTAGCAGGGAATGAGTATTATTGCATGCCTTCACTTTATCTCCAGAATTCTTTCTTTGTGTCCCAGTCTACCCAAATATGACAACCAATAGCAGAACACGACGCAAGTGTTTACCCACCGTGCAACCGGTGGCTGGGCATTAAGTCATTTTATCTCTACCACCGGTAAAGCGGTGGTCCAGGCTCAAAGAGTTAATGTCACGAAAAAGTTCTTTCATGTTGATTGCTTGGTTGGTTTATTTTGTTTAGCAGCATATCAGTCTCTATGGGTTATTTAATGTTGAAATCTAAATATTTTGAACTCAATTTTACCTCTTTAACGAAATATATATTAAACACAAATGTATGCCTCCAACTACAGATAAAGTGTATTTTATTTACATTATTCGGACTATTGACCTCATCTTTGTCGACATATTTATCACAAGGTTTCGACCTTGTACGCTCCGGCCTTCTTCAGGTGGTTGGAATTTCGAACTGAACCCTTTATTTCGCTCACCGGAGTAGACTGTTCTAGTTCCACGTGCCAAGTTTGATGGATGTCATTCATCAGTTATCTCCTGCTAATTTCCCTCTGAAAGTTCTCCACTGCCTTAACCGGGTATTGAACTCGCACTCTAAAGTGTATTATTGGCCATTTTTCTATAAAATGTAATTATAATATTCTAAATATGTATTGTTGGTAATTTTTATATAAAAATGTATTTCTGATATTTTTTTTTACTATAAACATGCATTTTTATACTTTCATAATGTTTTTTTTATGTTTGGAGGTTCGCTATATGCTCATAGTTGGGTCCCTAACAGATGATCGCACCCCGGGTTAGGGTGAACCTGGGAACAACAGCAATTAAGAGATAGTTCCACGCTCCTCAAAACCTACAATATTCCGTTAGGTGAACTTGCTGTCGGATTTTGTTTATCGTCATATGCATGTGAAAACCCTAGAAAACAATGATATATATATATATATATATATATATATATATATATATATATATATATATATAGAGAGAGAGAGAGAGAGAGAGGGGGAGATAGATAGATAGATAGATAGATATATTAACATTTGGTCTCTCTGTGAGCATTAGTAACAGTGACCTTTGGTCGAAATGCCACTATGTAACATTCCCAAAGCATATGTAGCTCGAACTGTTTTTTTGTGCAATTATGGTCGTTGTTCGATAGTGGACTCTAACAAATGAGTCAATGCATTGGTCTTCAGAGTTGTCTCCGGAACAATGTATCAAAGTCATATTGTCTAAGTTTCTTAATGAAAGTCAAAACACTGATTCTTTTCATAAGGAAGAAGGTTTGATTGCAGTATGAAATATCACAAGATATATTTCTGTAGAGAAATTTTCCCGACTTCTTGTCAGTGACGGAGAGAGTATAGTTATTGAATGAAACTCATCTATCTTAGCTTGCTGCAGACCCATGTGTTCACTACTAAGTGAAGAATTTTCACTGAAAAATTTTATCTGAAGGGACCCTCTTTTTACAAGGAAATAGTTGCTGATTCGACAATTCACGACACAATGAAAATTCACAGCCGCAAAAAGATTTTTTTTTCATTTTTACTTGTGAGACCTTGTTACCGTCAAATGATTTTGTCAAATATATAAAAAATTCTGTCAAATATATCAGAAATTCTGTCAAATATATATATTCCAGAAATATGATATATTTCCAACAACCTGCGTAACCGTTTATTAGTTAGATTTTTTTTCTTTTTACTCATTAACCCTAAATTATTCACTTTTATTTTACACACACAATATTAAAATTACTCTCCCTCGTGACTTTATTTTTGTTATATACCGTACCTATGAACACAAATGGGTATGTCCCAATCCTCATGAATACATTGAACACTATTGTAAGTGGGGGTAATATGCTGTCTAAGTAGTCCACCACTAGCAGTTGTTTACCTAGTTCACGTCGCTGGCGAGTATTGTATTTTGTTGAAGTTATAAAGATTACCATTTCATTTCCAACCTCCGTTTTGGTTATTCCTCATTAAGTAACCTTTTCTAGATTACAACATTTTGGCGACACGGATGAGATATTGACTCTGTGCAGAGTAAATCTAAAAAGAGGGGGTGTTATATAGCGTAGCTATGAACACTAACGAGTATGTCTCAATCCCCATAAATACGTTGGACACTATTGTAAGTGGAGGTAATATACTATCTAAGTAGTGCACCACTAGCAGTGGTTTACCTACTTCACGCCGCTGGCGAGTATTGTATTTTGTTGATGTTATAAAGATTACCAGTTCATTTCCAACCTCCGTTTTGGCTATTCCTCATTTAGTAACCCTTTTTAGGTTACAACAATTTTCATCTCCGTTTAAAAACTTTCGCTACTCTGTCACTATTTTCATGGTAATTATACAAAATGGAAATTCTTTAGTTCCACCAGATCAGATTAATACTGCTTAAAAAAAATCCTTATTGCATCCCTTTTTAAAATGTAAGAAAGAAGTTCCACCCCAGACAGATATTCTCCAAGAACTGCTATTTTGTGAAACAGACTCCAGCAAGTGAATTTCCTTGAACATCTCTTCAACTCAAGATTCAGTCGTTATCTATGTTGCAGTTTTTTTGTGTATATGTATTAACTAGTGAGCTAGCCCAAATGACTTGACTCACTTTATAGTCCACCAATAGAAGGTTAACCAGTCAGAAGACGTAGAATATTCAATCCGTCGTGTATAAAAGCGGCCATTTTGTTTACCCTACCCGAATGTCCAGTTCCAGCTTGTCAGGCGAAGAGAAACAGAAGGAAGAACTACGCTCTGCTACTTTTACCAAAATATCCACTGCTAACTTGAACTACGCTTCCCTACTGTCTTCGAAATATTCACTGCTAACCTCTGGATTCTATACTCGAAGACGACCGTCATCATGAACAACAATATATCCACCTTATCTTCACTTCCACTCATACCTCAAACCTCATTCATTGTTAGCATTTCAATTGTAACCCTCTTCCTTGAGTGGCTCTTGAGTCTTGTGTCAAGTGAAATTCAGTTTTCTGAAAGTTTAAATAGTTACCTTATACGCCAGTGTGAAATAGTTCATATACTAATCGTTTAGACTTTCCCCGCTTGATAATCTGAAATCGATTTCATGTTACCCCGTGTTTAGACTGACACTGGTGTTATAGTGCCTTGATTCCAACTCATGAAAACTCATTGAATAAATCACGTAAAATATCCCCAGAATCCATGTGCGTATTCTTGAGAATAATTTTCCATTCATCACGATCACGAACTAACCTCACGGTAATTTCTATGACTATACCAGATTTTTTGATTGGTTGATTGATTTTTAGTAGTATATCAATCTCCATGGGTTATTTAATGCCGAAATCTAAATATTTTGAACGCAATTTTATGGCTTCATATCAATATATGTTGAACTCAAATCTTTGCTTCAACTACTAATAAAATGTATTGTTAGTCATTTTGCTATGCACTGTGTTATGGAAATTCTTCTGTAAAATGTATTATTGGAAATTCTACTATAACATGTATTTTTGCTAATTCTACTATAAATATTTATTGTGTCTGATTTTTATTAAAGTATATATATATCGCTGATATTTTTACTATAAAAATGCATTTTTTTGAGGGTTCACAATTTGCTCACAGCTGGGACCCTAACAGGTGTTACCATCCCGTGTCAGGGTGGACCTGGGAACAAAAACAATGAAGAGGTGATTCCCCGCTCCCCAAAAGCTCCAATCTCCCGATCAGAGGCTTTGCTGCCGGATGTAGTTTCTCGTCATACCCAGCTGAGTTAACCAGCCAAATGCTTTTAGAGCGCCGAGGTTTGTGTTAAGATTTTTTTTTTTTTTTGGAAATTCCATCGATATATTTATCTTTATTTATACTTAACAATATACTTAAACACCAGATGAACATTGTCATGTTTGTCAGGCCGCACGAGAAAGCAATTGTACAGTTTTGGGGTCAGGTGTTTACAGCTGTTTCTTTTACACAGAAAATCTTTAGTAGAGAATTTTTTGTGTATAAATAAACATTAAGAGTGGGAGAAAAAACACTTTAAATGTATGCCTAACATAATTAAATAGATAACTTGTTCGAGGGAGTAATTTGAAATCGTAGGCGGGAGTTGAAATTACCTTGAAGCCATTTGTAATTAGAAAATAAATTTCATCCTAGCTCACGATAATCTGAACGCGATTTTAAATACCTGTGGCATAAAGGAAAGAATTGATTAACCGGAAATTACTACGCCAATCCCAAATGTTTAATAACATCCGTCATTTTGTGATAAAACTTTATTACCTATACTGCCGTTATAAAAACTATATACGGATTTTAGCATAACTTTTATTAATCTCTGAGCTGTTTGTAAACAATATTTGTTACGTTATATTTTGCGTCGGTGTGTGTGTTCTGTTATAATTTCTTATTCATGAATATTCCTGGCTGTATTGTGAACGCATATACAGCAGCAATATAACTTGAGACGACATAGGAGAAAATTTTGTAAAGAAGCGTGTTTTTGTGTGTTATTTGAAAGACCTTACATGATAAATAACATAATGAATGCCATTTGCAAAAATGTGCCAAGATCACAATCATCGAAAAACAAACGCAAAAAAATAACAACAGTTTGCAAATAGTTAAAGCAATGTCTCAGATTTTATTATGCAAGTCATGATTTCAGAATAAAATTTATATTATTCGGCCGTTTATTTTCGCTATACGCTTCTTCTTATATGATAAATATTTCATATGCATTTCAGCTTATAATATGTGCCTTTATTTGAAGTTATTCATTAGTGGCTGTAAGGTTTTATAATACAACACAAGGAAGGCTCATGTTTGTGATGTTATTGACAGATGAGGGCGCAACGTTTGGAAAATTAAACAGGTGTAGAAATTTATCCCTCGTTTTCTGTTTAGTGATTAGCTACTTCAATATCTAAATGTGTAAGGTTTCTTACGGGTACATTTTATAGCATATGGAATAATGGTGGTGCCAAAGGTGTTGACCATGTTTGCCGAAGTCTCTGAATATGGAATTCAGTGAAGTCCGCAATCTGTTCAATATCAGAGGTCGGCAGTGAAGATTCAGAGGAAGTAGCGGTTGCTAAGTAATTCTTTAATAAGATATCAGGTTGGCAGTGCAGACAATTTGGGAGAAAAAAATGGCTGCCTTTATACACGTCGCATTGAATATTTTGAGCTTTCTGATTGGTTAACTCTTCTATTGGTGAACTATAAAATGAGTCAGCTCATTTAGGCTAGCTCACTAGTATAGACATACACAAAAACGGCAACAAAATGTACATGCACAAAATAACTGACCAACTGATTTACAATGCCAAATAACATTTATTAAAACAAAATTAACAAAAGGAAAATTTAAAACAAGAGTTTCTTTTGTTAGACGTAAATTGTATACAAAACGAAATGTTCATTAATATGTTATAGTTAGAACTTACTGTGTTGGTGTGTTTTATGGTGAAGCATTCGCAGCCCTTGTAGGTTCAGCGTGAAAAGTTCATGTTAGCAGTTCGAAAGAGGGAAAACCCGGAAAGTGGAAATTACTTTAGGGTTCACGTGTTTTGTTTTTATATTCGAGATGCTCCTGATACAAGATTTATAAAAAACTGTTACCACTAAGTTTTATTTTAAAGTTGCTACCGATAGCTTTATTTTAGAAATGATACTGCTACTATCTTTAAGGTCACTACAACTATTTAGGATTGGGTTTCCTGTTCCTTCTAGATTCTACTTCAATTCTATACTTGTAACACCTCCATTTAAAATCTGAAATTTATATTATTTTTGGGTTTGTTGTTCCTTCTAAGGTATTTTCCTTCTCTTTCACTCTCAGTAGCCCCCTTGCCATTTAGTGCCGTTATGGCCTTGCTTGGCGGAAATTGAGTTACTTCCCCCCGCCAAAAGAAAAGCAGATCAAACAAAAATCATGATTGGAAATATTATCAATATATGAACAATAAACACTTGATTTGAAAATATCATAACTCATTTCACCCCAAGTACAGCAATGAAGCCCCTAAGATATAAGGGATTACAAGGTGTGGAAGAATATGACACAAATAAAAAAAAATATTAAACTTTTGAGTCCTGACCATGGCTTCACCGGTAGTAGAGAAAAATGACCTGTCACCGGTTGAACGGTGGTAGAAAAAAATGACTTAATGTCCAGCCACCGGTTGAACGGTGGATAAACACTTGGAACTATTTTTATTTCTACCGGGAAACATTACATACAAATTATTTGCGAATTTTGACTCAGGGTCTCAGACAGAAGGGCTAAAATTGTTCAGGAACGCAGGGTTCAAATATGAAGGAATAATAAAGTAACAGGTATTAAGAAAACAGAAGATAGCGATTGATATTACATTTATATTTTTTAACATCAAACTTGACTGGAATGCCAGAAACCGGAAGACAGTTCCACAAGTGCGAGAGAAGAAGCTGTTCTCATAGAAGACCTAGAAATTTCAATTGCAAAATGATGAACCCTAGTTAGTGTAATGCTGCGCTTAAATTCGAAAACCCGAGGAACCAAGGAGTAAGTCTTAACAGAACAGATGCCATGAAAATATTTATAGAGAAAGACTCAGGGAAGTTACGTTACAGCGGTGAGAATGTGAGTGAAGATGCCAAATTAGGACCGATAATATTGACGATTCTTCTTTGGATTTTATCAATAATTAGCAGCATGGCCCGGCGTTGCCCGTGCTTGATTCA
>CAHIKZ030002722.1:202500-212500 GCA_903632075.3 Acanthosepion pharaonis | reverse complement strand
TCTGGATGCCAAGCTCGATATTGACTGATTTCCTATCATCCGGTTAATTTTCCTCTCCTTTCTCTTGAACAGTAGTAGAGGCTCATTTCTTGTTCCCTGTTTAGGAAGAGGTTCCCGGATCCTTTCCTTTTCTCTGATCTTAGTAGCAGTGCTGTCGTGAATCTCTTGTGGTGTGTGCAGTTTGTGGCAACATCTCTTCATGATGAAAGTACCCGGTTGGCAATTTTCTGGTTGCTGTTCCGGACTGGCAGTTAGGAGGCCGGTCTCTTGTATCTTGAAAGGTTGCTCTGCTCAACAGCTGTGTAATATCGGGGTTCTTACAGTGACATCTCGCACATGGATGGGTGTCCCTGCATGCACATCCGGTGGGCAACACCGAGGCCACATTATGTTGCAGTCTGCGCCAGTTCCTTTCTGTCCATCTCACGTTTGATAACCGACTGCTACTATTAACTTAGACCTTTTCCTTACCAACATAACTCAATATGACCATAAACAACCAAAAATATAAACCTAAACGAGCTAAAAATTACCTAAACCATTTAACATTTCCTCCTTCAACATATGTGGTATTCGTACCAAATTCTGCAGTGTGTTAATTCAAAAATGAGCGTCTGAGATCTCCTGGGTAAAAGCCGGCATCGAAGCTTTTATCCTAGCAAGAAAATACCAATTTAAATCGCTGTCATCTTTTTTGTTCTGGCCAGTTTGATGTCTTTCTCTGTCGTCCTTGTCTCTAAGACCATTCTGATCCATCTACCATCCGTCCTATCAGTCTCCTACCACCCTTCGGCGATATCTTCAGGGCTTTAGTCAATGCTGAAGTGGTTAATTATCTTAGCTCTCACGATCTACTATCTGACAAACCGCTTTGCTCGGTGTACCACTGATATGCTTACAGCCATAACTGACCATGTATACCAAACTCTTGATAATTAATATAGAGGCTTGAGCTGTGTCTCTAGATATCTCGAAGGCTTTTGACAGGGTTTGTCACGCTGATCTATATAAGTTCAAGGGCTATGGTATTACTAGACGATTGTTTGATTTAACCCAATCATTCCTGTCTAACCGTCAAATGAAGGTTGTCCGGAACGGGTTCTTTTCAAGTTCCTTCCATACGAACGCTGGTGTTGCTCAAGGCTCTAATCTTGGGCCTACAATGTTTCTGATCTTCATCAATGTTATTTCTGATGTTATCGGTTTCACTAGTGGGCATCTACGCAGACAAAACTAACATTTAGTATTATCTCAATAGTAAATCAGGCATTGCTGGCAAAGTTAACCTGGTCGTTGGTCTTGAAAAGAACCTGAAATCTGTGGTTGACTGGGGTAGGAAATAGCTTGTAAATTTGAATGCCTTTAAAACGAAACTGCTCTCATGTAAGCACCATAGAGACACCTCCACGCCTCCTATCAGCATGGCTGATGCTCAATTTTACTGCGCTTTTTTGGTCTCAAGTTTTTCACTGACCCGAAGTGGAACAACTACATTGGATCAATAGCTACATCTAAGTTGGTTCACTGTGTCGCACCAGAAGGTTTTCCTCGTCTGAGTCCATCCTTCATATCTGCATTCACCCATACATGGAATACTGTTGCTATATATGCTCTGGTGTCCTCGCTGTTCATCTTGAGGTTCTTGACAAAATCCCAAAGCGGACATGCAATGTGATCGGTCCTGACTTGTCTGCCCGACTGCAGTCACTTTCTCACAGATTAGATGTGACTTCCCTCTGTCTTTTCTATAAGTATTTTCAGGGCAACTGCTGCGAAGAGCTATTTTCACTGGTGCCCGAGGCAGGAATTTAAGCGTGCTACTAGATTGGCATTTCGGTCTCACTCTTTTACTGTCGAAATAGTTAAATGTCCCTGCCACTTCTACTCCGATAACTTCTTCTCTCGCATTACCCGACACTTGAACTGCCTTCCTATTACTTGATTTCCTGGGAACTATAATCTTAAAAAATTTAAATGTAATGTCAATCGACATATTCTGATGAATGATCCCCATTCTTCTTTTTATCCTTTCCTCATCCCCACCCCCTGTACTCACTCTTACTTTTCCTTCTATGTAACCAAGGTGTACTAGTGGCACACCCACCTTGCGTGGGGTGAATGCTCTAAAAATAATTTTCTTCACATATGTTCACTTAGAATAATTTGCTGCACATTTGTCAACTCATAATAATTAGATTCACATATGTCTACGTATAATGACTTGTTTCACATATATCAACTTATATTGATTTGTTTCACATATGTCTACTTAGAATAATTTGCTTCACATATATCAACCTGTAATAATTTGCTTCACAAATATCTATCATAAATTTGCTTCACATATGTCTACCTATAATAATTTTCTTCACCTATGTCTACCCATAAAAATTTGTTTCACATATATCTACTTATAGTCATTTTCTTCACATATGTCTACTTATAAGAATTATTTTCACATATGTCGACGTATAATAATTTGCTTCACATATATCTACTTATAAGAATTCGTTGAGATTTTTCTTCAATAAGATTCATATTTGACAAAAATAGTCCAGTAAAGGTTGATATGTCGTTAGATTAACCAAGCATCCAGGCATTTCATTTTGATGAAAAATAACAGCTCTAGAAGAAAAAATCACCTTATGTTTAAATTATAGTCTCGAAAAAACGTTTAAAGTGTCAGCCTAATCAGCAGAGTGACGCAGATTGTCGGGCATGGACATTAGCCTATAACGTACTCACTGGAAGGAAAGTGTGTAGTGTGTGGTCGTTTCATCACACTGCAGTGCTTTCATCTGGGACTATGGCTTGTGAAGCAATTAATAGCCAAGGAAAAAATTTCCCAGGTTCAACAATCATCATATTCCCCAGATCTATCTCTTGGCGACAAAACCAAAATCTCACTTGAAAGTCATCAAGAAAATCCAAGATAATGCGACTAGGCAGCTACTCGCTATCCCCCCACCCAGAAGAAAAATACCGAATTGATATGTATCGTAGTTTTTTCATATGACCAGTGCTGGTGATCTTCTCTCAGACCTATTGTATATTATTTATTTTAGATATATATACGCAGATATGTACATATTTCTTCCTTCAAACGTTATCTTAGTGGATACCCGTATTTAAATAAACGTACCATTTTTATTCTAAACATTTCATATTACATCTATCGGCCTGCGCACTCAAGAGGGTTCCATTTTGGAGGAGGAACCACAGTTTGGTACGACATCCCCTAAACCGCTAGGCTACAGAGAACGAAAAGCCTAGAAATGTTTACTTTCCCTTTTAAGGAAAACACCGTTGCTGGCTCAGATCATACTGGAAAGACAAAATTTGTTCCGTTTTGTATCCGAAATGTAAACAAAGCAATTTCTAAAGAATTAATGGATTTACTTTTACGTAATAATTATAATCAACAACACATAACGACGAAATCAATAATAAAGTTAACAAAAAACACTATAAAATAGGAATACAATCCACAATTATTTCCACGCAATAGTCCCCGGAATAATTCGAAACATAATCGCTACATCCCACCCAATGACCGTTAGAATAATTCAATAGACCTACCCATAATATATCGCTGACCAGCGTATCTAAATAGTCGAGCCAAAATAAGGCACATGACTTGAAGACTGCGTTTAAGCATGAAACAGACTGTTGCCGCTTGACTGTGTTGACCGCAATGTCCACTATTATATCTACATACGTTCTAATCCTGATATCGAGCATTTTAACCCATAAATATAGCATAACTTAGATCTATCTATCTATCTATCTATCTATCTATCTATCTATCTATCTATGTGTATGTGTCTGTGTGTGTGTATTTATTTTTTGTGTGTATAAGACTAAATATTTTTCTCTGTATTTATCATGTATTATCTATCGCAATTAGAAATCTTACACATAATTTTTAATATATGTAATATGTGTACCATAGAGCCTCACAGGTTACTAGTAATAGCACCACCGCAAGATGAATCTACTACTTCAGATGTTACCGTAATTTGTGGTATTCTCAACTTGTAGACGAACGCGTTTTGCAACCACAGTCCTAGACAGATCTTTACCGCAAGACAAGGGAGCCTAGTGAGGCCTGCTATTTAGCCGATTGCTGAAGGGACAGGAGAGATTCACATTTTTCCCAGGGGTATTTGTGTGAATGGTTAAAGAATCCAGACTGAATTCGATCTCGTTTCGCCGATTCCTCATTCTCTTAACTGTTTCACTGCCCGTTCGTCCATCCTTAAGAGGATAGTTTTATTCCCTGAACTATGTATTATTCATATGATTTGAAAAAAGGTTATATGCTTTGGGTTTTAAAGTTTTTATTTATTCACCATATACATTACACCTGTCACGAACTGATTTCCTTTTCGCCATTTTTTATCACAAATTGATTTCCTTTTCGCAAATTTTCGAATAATTTCTAAACGAAAAGTTTTATCAACATAAAACACTTTCAAGAATGTTAATAAATAAAACATGTAGAAGAACGCAGGTTCGAATCCTGCCGGAGGGCGCCTATTTTTCTCTAATAAGATTTCTCGAATATTCAGGCTGGTATTTTTGCTAAACATTTGGACAACTTCTAAACCCACAATTTCATCAACATAAAACACTTTTAAGGATTTAAAAAAAATTTAGATTCCAAGAATTCTAGCAATGACATGTGTAATCTTCCTTCTCGTTGGCATATATATATATATATATATATATATATATATATATATATATATATATATATATATATAGTCATCCAGATTGTTTCGCTGTATCACTTCAGTGTGGCTAGATATCCGATTGCTTCAAGCCGAGATCAAAACTCGACCGATTTGACATCAGTCAGAGATCCTACCCCTAAGTCGCCGGTGCACGGCTTAGAGAAAAGGGAAATTTTAGCGTTTTTTCTATACGAAATACGCTAGTGGCTAAGAGAACTCAATTTGTACTAGAAGAGTAATGCTTTCATAGCAGCAATAGCAGCCACTGTTTTTATTAAATTTACCCTTTTTCTCTAGAGAGTTCAATCGAAGCGTCCCTGAGAGCATATATATATATATATATATATATATATATATATATATATATATATTATCATCCACAGACAGACTGTTTCACTGTATACATAGGGTGTATAAAAATTACTTGGACAAACGTTGGGAGCGGGTTCCTTACAATGAAAGAAGGCCACAAAAGTCCATATACACATATGTTTGCAAATCTTTCGTTTTTGAGTTAAGTTTAAGGTAGACGCTTTTAAATGTTCAAACAAGATACAATCCAAAAATACTTTTAAAAACTTTGGGGACGGGTTCTTGACACCAAAACAAGGTAAAATGTCCATATAAACATATTTTTTTTAAAAGGCCATCGTTGTACAACAATTTATAAAAATATTCAAAATGTCCTCCGCTTGCTTCTACACACACATGTACCCATCATAGCCATCAAATGGCAGAGCAGTTGATGGTTGACTTCCTCAGCGTTAGTAGTCAATGGAGACTATTAAGGATAGAAGAAATATAGCGACAGAAATAGATTTTCTCTATCAAGGAGAGTAAGACACTCTTTACAGTTACCGGATAGTAAAAACACGGAGCAAGGCCTACGAGTCAAAACATCAGAGAACGATCACTTGAATGGTTTGACATCAAACACTTGTTTTATGTGTCGTGTCCCTTCAGGACGAAAGCGATCATAGCTCTCCACCTCCTTCTGTTCCTTGTAGTTCTCAATATCTTTTGTTCTGCTACTTCTCCCAGACCTTGTTCTTTCTTCAGCTTGCTTAATCCCGATAGGGTATGTCACGCGTTGCTTTCCCTTGTCTCTCTTCCGCTCTATCCGTCCTGCGAGTATCAGACTCTCCAAGTCCTCTTCACTCATTACGTGTCCCAGAAATTTTGAGCTGCCTCTTTCTGTTGTTAATTATAAGCTTCGTCCTTGTTTTTATCCTCTCCAAAATCTCATCGTTGCTCACATGTTCGGGCCATGGTATCCTTAGCATCTTTCTGAATAACCATACCTCCGTTGCCTCGTGTCTCATCTTCATCTTTGAAGAGATCGTCCAACATTCGCTGCCGTAAAGGAGGACAGATATCACGTAGTAGTTCAGTACTCTTTATTTGTTACCGACGAAAACCTCCTGTCTCGTAATACTCTTCCTAGCTTTTGGAATGCGTCTTTGGCCATTCCAATACTTCTTCGGATCTCAGTGTCTCACTTACCTCCCTCTGTCAGATCACTTCCGCACCTGCTTGATTTTAGTGTTCCCGGCCTGTAAATCGCATTTCGGGTTCATCTTTTTACTGATCGCCATGCATTCTGTCTTTTTCTAGTTTATGCTTAGTCCCTTCTTCTCGTCCTCCTTCGCTACATTCTGTAGGAGGTTTTGTAATTTCCTTTCTGTTATGGGATCTTAACCAATAATAATAATAATAATAATAATAATGGACTATTCCATACTTAATAAATACTGCGCCTCAGGAATAGGCAGAGAGCAAGTCGAGTCAATAGTTCAAGTCGAGTCAGTAGTTCAAGTCGAGTCAAGAGTCAAGTCAGAGGCAGTCCGAAACAGAGTCGCGTTCAGACAATTACTACATGACATTGGAATAGTGATACTGGTCGAGACTACATTGTTCTCTCTACTAAACCTGAATGTTCATACTAACACTTCTACTTCTCTGTATATATTCCTGTTTGTAATATATCTGTGTTATTCCATACCTGTGTTCGAGTTCTTCTTCATTGGTTCTACTTTGGACTATCACCGTGGTACAAGGAATCGGACAATAACACTTTCCATGTCTGGTATTAGTACTTTGTCATCTGCGTATCTTATGCTGTTAAGATTGTGGCCGCCAATGATGAATCCTGGTAGGATTTTCAGTTCTCTCAGAATTGCCCCGCTGTATAGGTTTAGAAGACACACCCTTGCCTTACGCCCATTTCTATATTTGTATATCTGCTGAACTCATTTTCTATCCGTATACAGGTCGTTTTCTGCCAACAGATCTTTGTAGCATACCTTGTCGAATGCCTTTGTGTAGTCTATAAAAACATCCTATTGCTCTTTCCTTGTTCCGGTGTCTTTAATGAACTCGTACTGTTCTTGTCCTATCTCTGGCCTGATTATTCTGCTGAGATCTTTCGGTATATCACCACTGTTTTAGATTTCATTTATTATTTCTGTAATCTTGTCTATGCCGAAATCATCTAAGGCTGTCAGCATTTCTGTTAGAATTCCGTCTGGCCCTGTCGCCTTGTTTCTGTTCAATTTCGCTAGTTTCTAGTTTTTAAAATTTTAGGCACGTCTGTAGTTCTTTGTATTGCCAGTTGTTTCTTTCGTCGTGGAAGGGTTCTCCAATATATTCATTCCTAGGGCTGAAGAATTCTATCTTTTCACACTGTCCATGCATTTTTCTTTCAGCTCCGGGTCGCCCAGGAGTTTATTGTATTGCAGTTTGTGTGCTGCATTAAGCTTCTTCTGTTTCCGTAGTTTCACTCTTAGTTTACATACAACAAGGCGATGATCGCTTCCGCAGTCGGCACTTAGGTAGGTTTTGCAGAGAACCATTGCATTCCCGAAACTTTCGTTGATAGTTATATAGTCAATTTCTTTTTTGGTTTCTTCTCCTGGGATTCTCCATGTCCATAATCATCTCGGGTGTTCTTGGAATCATGTGTTGGCTATTACCTGGTCACTGGCCACGCACCATTGGATCCATTTTTCTGCACGTTCGTTGCGGGTTCCTTGTCCGAATTGTCTAGCTATATCGTTTGCCCTCTCCCTGCCTCTTGAATCAAGGGTTTATTCGAGAAAGTTGGTCTCCAACAAAGCGTTTTGCATTGATTGTAAAAGGTAAGAATTGTTTGGTGTAAAGTCAAGTGGTTTATATAGACCGAACATGTGACCCACGCAAATGGAAAGGAAAAAGGACTTTTCTACATAGAATCAGAAAGAGACGGTTGAAATTCCTGGGGAACATAATGAAGAAAGTGGGCGTGTGAAAATTGAATACTTGCAGGACATATAGAAAAGGGGTGGGAGAGACACAGAGGAAAACAGCCAGTAACCTACATAACGGGTTTATGTAAATGGTTGGCAGAATAGGGTTTAGGAGAGACAGTACCACACAAAACATAGAGAACTACAAAAGACAGGGAAAATGTGGAGAGCCTTGATCACCGACGTTCTGAATACATACGACAGATAGAAAATATTCACTATTTTTGAAGAGTTAATGTTTCCTATCAACAATAATATACATCACTTCGTGGTAAATCCGAATTTTCAAAACCTCACGGATGTTATACCGAATAAACGACACTTCTAGTGATTAAGATCATTTCAAATTGAAACATGGGTTTTTATACGATGACAGTAGTTTTTTTTTAATTTGAGATTCGTCATGTGCAAAGGCCGGAGGGGCACTCGACGTAGAGGGTTACATTAAGAGGCAGTTTATACAGAATATCACAATTTATACAGATAGGAGAAGGAGATAACGATTTACTGTAGATCTGAAAACGTTAAAATTGTCGTGATCGAGGCAACATCCACTTTGGAGTCGTTTCCAAGTATTTCGCGGGAAGAAGATGATCAAGTTTTTCGCCGATGCAATACAGAAGGAATCAAATGTCGAGTATAATTACTACCTAGAGTAACGACTGCTTGGGAACACCAGGTGGTGTAAGCGTAGATGGGCGTGTGGTGGAATGGCTAACAGCACAGAATTGGAAATCGGAGAGCCGGTTTCGAATTCCAGTCAGGTTCATGATATTCACTTACGCGCAAATACCCTTGTGGAAAGTCTGTATTTACCTGTTCTCGTTTCCATCTTTGGTTTAATGATTAGGACTTGTATCAGTAGGGAATTATTATCTCCAAAATGTTCTTAAAATCTATAAATATCTTCTGGCATTAAATAACCTGCAAAAGTTTGATAAGCTATAAAAAAAAAAAAGAAATCAACCAACCTATATATCATATTGTCCTGGTAACACTTACAGTCTGTTTTAAGTTTTGTCGTATATTGTCCAACTATTCACCTCACTTGCTTTTTACTGGAAAAAAGATTCGTTGTTACACAAGAATCTCAAAAATCAAATAATGATTGTATGTTTTTTTTATTCTTATACTGTGAAGAAAATCTAATAAAGCTTGGCGATATCGTATGTTATTTCTGGGGTTTATTAGGTGGGTGTTATCATCCGATGAAGACTGTTTAAACACTTTGCTTTCAAAGCAGTAATTATACAATTATTGATATTATACGTTAGTATACTAATGTGATAAATAAAAATAAATAAAAAAAACTCTATTGGACTTTCTGGGATGAGCAGTTATTATTTAAATTATTAACAGTTAAACTAATATTCATTTCTTTGTTGATATTAGAATGGAAACATTCTCGATTGAAAAAAAAATTCAGTTCGAAGCGCCTTGAAGTTTACCCGGTTCGACAAACCCATGAAGAAGATCAAATTTCTCGTCGAAACGTTGTGATAATTACAACAAAGATGAAGATATTTGTCTGGCTACAAGTGATGCAAATAAAATTATATGTCTAGATATAACCGGTGTTAACAGGTTAACGGTTTGGTTTTGCAATAAATAGCGAAAGAGGATCTGTCCATGTTGATTGCTAAAAGATGTCCTTGTGTCAGACTTTGCTTTTAGGAGCTTAAATTGTATCCGTACAGTTATGTTTTTATGCTTTTAAATAAGAATTTTTTTTTTTTAGATATTACATATACGGTTCAGACTTGACTGAGCTGCTCATCCCTTACCCCGCATCTCTGTCTGGCGAAAGAACAAGATATGAAAGAATTGGCGTCATGGCTTTTCCAAATGCATTAGGGTAATTTTTTTCCAACTTTCATTTTCAGATCGTTCGTATGGCACCAATCGAGAAACCTATTGATTGAATGTAGCTTGTTGATCGATAACATAAGGATATGTCATTGTGTTTATTTGTGGATTGCT
>CAHIKZ030002722.1:30000-197500 GCA_903632075.3 Acanthosepion pharaonis | reverse complement strand
ACGACATTAAAGGAAGAATTTACAACAACCCCAATAAATTACACGACAGGTTTCATTCAAATTCTTAGACGTTTAAGGTTATGGTGAAATAGCTTATTACATGGAATCTTAACGTCGTCTGTTTATTCTTTATTCATATATATATATATATATATATATATATATATATATATATATATATATATCGAGAGATAGATAGATCTACTGAAAATATTATTTCTCGTTTGAGTGCACCAGACGACTGATTTCATAGTTTTGATAAACGCTAGGTCCTCTGACCCTACAGCCTTGCGCCAGGCAAAATGTAAATACGTCTTTCGAGGAAAGATTTCATCTCTTATACAATCTGATTGAAGATGAAGATTTACATTTTACACTAAACTGATGTCATTCTTGTTCATTTTTTGGGGTATGAGACCTGGAATATCAAAAAAAAAAAAAAAAAAACAAAAATCCAGTGTGCTGTCACCTATTCTCTAACCATGAAACCATACATTAGAGTACATTAGCGTTACTTTGTTTATGTGGAATGCGTTAAAAAAAGACTAATGCTCAGCGGAAAGTCTTTTGTTATTTTTGTCTTGACTTCGTCGAAGAGAGCAAAATGGAACGTAGGGTTATTTGTTTTCCTTTTTCAGTGTTCGTGAAACTACTTTTCTTATAAAGAAAACTAATGACATATGAGTGATTTCCTAAGTGGATGCCATGCTGTTTTGTTTACCTGTGAATGGAAACAGAGGAAATGATAGCATCGGGTTTTTTTTCTGCTTCTTCTGCCTGTGACTCAGATCTTATTAGTGGCTGAGTGGCGGTCGATAGTAGCGAATAGAGAAGATGATTCCACAGGTAGAATTTCTACTAGTCTCCACTAGTAAAACTTTAGGTACTAGATAATTTTTTTTAAGTCTGTGATAATTAATATTTGGCCTTAGCAACTAATTTAGTATAATCTCTGGCTGTTTACAACTCGGTTGTTTGGTTGTGTTTAGCAGCATATCAACACCTCTATGGGTTATTTAATACCAAAATCTAAATGTTTTGAACGCAATTGTATACCTTCAGCTACAGATAAAATGTATTGTTGGTCATTTTACTATTACTAGGTATTGTTGGTAATATATTTAATGAAAAATGTATTGCTGGTATTTTTACTATAAAAATCTATTTTTATACTTTCAATGAGTTTTTCTCTTGTTTGAGCTTTCAGTATTTGCCCATAGCTGGGGGACCTTACAGGTGCTACTACCTCGGGTCAGAATAGACCTGGAAACAACAGCAATTAAGAGATGTTGCCATACAGATATTTCTAATAGTAGAAGATTCTCTTGAGACAAAGAAAATATTATTATTATATTAAAGAAAGAAAAGGACGGGCCTAGGTGACCCCGATGAACTCATCCGCACAGGGAGAAGAAGAAACCATTTTGTTTATAGTAAGAGAGATGAGGGAGAGAGAAAAGAAGAAGGAGATGAAAAGAGAGAGAAAAAGACAAACGGAGGAGATGAGAGGGTTACAGTGGATGAATGGTCCAAGCTCTACTTCCTTGTCCCAAGTATCTATCAGGATCCGATGTTTCTCTCATTTCAACACGAAGAATTAAAAAAAAAAGGTAAATTTCTCCAATGCCATGGCAATGTCTGTTTGCTTGCCGAAAACCGGCTCTCTTTCACCTTTACTACTATGCAGGCGTACAAGTCCTCGGGCGATACACTTTCAAACCGGGTGGACATGTTAGCCAAGTGAAAGCGCTTTGTTTCAAAAGGGAAATGCATTTCTAAATGTTGCAGTTTTTGTGTATATCTATCTACTAGTGAGTTAGCCCAGATGACTTGACTCACTTTATAGTCCACCAATAGAAGGTTAACCAATCAGAAGACGTAGAATATTCAATCCGTCGTGTATAAAGGCGGCCATTTTGTTCACTCTACCCGAATGTCCAGTCCAGCTTGTCAGGCAAAGAGATAACAGAAGGACGAACGACGCTCTGCTACCTTTTACCAAAATTTCCACTGCTAACCTGAACAACGCTTTCCTACTGTCTTCAAAATATTCACTGCTAACCCCTGGATTCTATACTCGAAGACGACCGTCATTATGAACAACACTAAAAATAACCTATTACTACAGAAATGACAACATTGAGCTTGTGACATGAACTGGGAATGACCGGATGTCAGTAATTTTGTCTTAATTGAAATGTTATTTTATCAGCGAATTTTAATGAAATGTTCTAAAAACGTTCGTTTTTTCAATCAGAATGGCGACCCCACCCAAGGGAAAGGCGTGGATCTGTTACGTCGATAGAGGAACTTTTATGGACAGTGAGAGCGACGAAGAAGAATTTTTCGGATTTATCCATGCAGATATTGGTTATGCAAACAGACAGTAAGACGGAAAGTGATTCCAACCATAAAGGAGCAATTTTCAAACCATCACAAACATACGATTACTCATGACTACCAGAGATTTCCTATACTTCTAGACCTAGAAATTTTGATCCAGACGCTAGTAAGGTAGACGTTTTTCGTCTTTTTTTCTGACAAAGTTATTCAGCTAATGCCAGTGGAAACTAACCGAATGTGAAAACAAAATTAGGTGACACAGTAAAGCCTACCTCGAAAATCAGAGCTTGTAAAAACGTTTGCTTTGAAGAAATGAAAGTATTTTTATCCTTGCTTTTATTGATAGGTTTGATAAAGCGACCTTGGTATTTGTCTTACTGGACAAGACTCCCTTTTAAAGGCTTTCACGGTGTGATGAGCAGGAATCATTTTCAACAATTTTGTATTTTTTTATTTTCATGTTTTTATTTTTTTCTGAAATTTTTTTTACATGCACAGTAAAGAAAATATATCTATATTTTTCTACATCCTTTCATGCAAATTTCCCTAAAAATTTTATATCAATATCTCTAAAACCCTTAAAATGTCAGTGCTAGTAATGTATCCATATTCAAAAATATAGCACACCCAAAATTAATGTGGATTCAGGGGAGATAACTCCAAAAGTTAGTGCGGAGTTGTAAAGGCTAAATGTTTACGTTTCTCTTCGCGACCAGCTCTTTTCTTGCAATATTCCTTGCGATATCTCTCTGAAAGATGAATTCCGTCATTGATCTGGAGGGTATCACTGGAGTATAATGTCACAAGGGTATCCAATAGTCTACATGTTCACCTTTCTTCTTAGCATCGTGTGTTTCCTTTCAGGACGCAGGCAATCATGGCTTTCAAATACTTCTTATACTTTGTGTCTCTTAGCAATAACTATTTACTTCTTTTCTGTCATCCATTTAAACAAACTCGTTATTCTTTGTTTCCCTATATATTACGTGCGTTCAATATGTCCTCTGATTATCAAATTTTTTCAAACTGGCTTTCCTTCTTATGTGTCCTGGAAATTTTAGCCGTTTCTATCTAAGTATAAACGTCCCTTTTGTTTCCATCTCCCTGAAAACTTCCAAATTACTCACATATTTCGTCCATGGTATTCTCAGCATTCCTTCTATAGAACCACATTGTTTTTGCTTTTCATCTGGGAGGAGATTGTCCAATGTTCACTACATTTTTTTTTATTCATTTGGCCCTAAGCAAGGCGATAATGCCACTAAGACGCAAGAGGTTACTGAGAGTGAAAGAAAATGAGAAGACGTTATTAAGAAATGAGAATAATAATAGAACAAGATTTATGAAGACAGAACATGGTGATTGAAGTTGCATTTAATTTATTTTAAGATCGTGGGTGGCAGCGAAGCAAGGCGTAATGTGCGAGAGAAGAAACTATCAGCATAGAACTTACGGTTGCTTCTAGTTATTTCTGCAGTAAACCGATCAAAAAAAGATGCTACTCTAGTAGTACGCGAGAGAGAAGCCACCTCAGCGCATGGAAAATTGACTGAAGTCGAGATGCCAGGTCAAGACTGATAATATAACAGACCCTTCATTGGATTTTGTCGATAATCTCGAGATATAGCAGGAACGCCAAAACAGACGAACGGTAGATTTATGCATGTACAAAATAGATTCTGGTTAAAAAAATGTCTTTTATTACACTATGAACCAACTTTCCTAGCAGAAGACCTAGCTATAGATTCAATATGATAACTTCATTTCATGTTAGTGGAAAATATGTAAACAACAATGTACAATGATTTGTTCTCTTGTAGGTAAGCCTCACCTATGCTGGTGGAAGGCAAAAATAGTTCTCTCTGATAGTAGTTCCGTTTTGAAAGCGTTAAAATTTACAAGCTATTCCTTGCCCAGGTTAACAACTGACTGGATGTAATTTTCGAGATTAGCTGCCAGTTTTACTTTTTCTTAGTTGTTAGACTTAATATTAAGAGACGAGTAAATAGTTGTATCATCAGAATAAATAACTAGTTGGGAACTGATGTCATCGGAAAGGTCGTTGATGAAGATAGGAAAAAAAATGTAGGTCCAAAAATCGAGCATCCTGCATTAATCGGAATAGCTCTAGAAAGGTGGCCGTTTAACAAGAAAGATTGGAATAAGTAAAAGATAGATATTCAACTTCCAAAGAAGGCCAGCATGCCAAATTCTGTTGAACGCCTTCATGATATCTGAAGCTGTTATTCATCATGACTGTCGTCTTCGAGTATAGAATCCAGAGGTTAGCAGTGAATATTTCGAAGACAGTAGAAAAGCGTTGTTCAGGTTAGCAGTGGATATTTCGATAAAAAGTAGCAGAGCATAGTTCGTCCTTCTGGTTCTCTTCGCCTGACAAGCTGGAACTGGACATTCGGATAGAATAAACAAAATGGCCGCCTTTATACACGACGGATAGAATGTTCTGCGTCTTCTGATTGGTTAACCTTCTATTGATAGACTATAAAGCGAGTCAAAGCATTTGGATTGGCTCACTAGTTACATAATATATACAAAAAACTGCAACAGAAGCCACAACCCAAGCCGCACACTTAAAAGATTGATAGACTAATACGGTCATAACCATTAATACATCGGCAGTTGACCTAAAGAATCGAAACTTGTTATTATTTCTAGCTTAGCATTTAGAAGGCACTTTTGTTATTCCAACGTGTTTTCTAATTACTGTCTAATATTTTCCGACTAGTTTCAAAACAATTCTCAGATATTTAGCATTGATCATTGCTTCGTTTGGACATTCCTCCAATTCGAACCTCGGACCTAAATTGTCGAAATAGAAATTCATCATTTCCATGTCACCATAAACCAAAGCAAGGTAATTATAATTACATTAAGAGTAATAATAATGGAAGCGTTTGGATGGCAACAACAGATTGCAGTACCTGGGAATACTAGGGTCTCTTAAGCTTGGGTCTCCTTGTGGTGCAACGGTTAATGGTTCGGAATTGTTGATCGGAGAGCCGAGTTCTAATTTCAGTTGAATTTCTTATATTCCCTTATGAACAATCTTCGGAAAGGCATAAATTCCCTTTTTCTCTCAGCAGCTATGGGTTAAGTAGTTAGACTTGTAATATTAAATTATATTCACTGTTTACATTATTCGGACTATTGTCCTCATCTTTTTCGCCATATTTATTACAACGTTTCGACCGTTGTACGATCCGGCCTGCTTCAGGCGGTTGGAATGTCGAACTGTACTCTTTATTTCACTCACTGGGGTAGATTGTTCTAGTTCCATATGCCAAAGTGACATGCTCATCATTAATTAATTATAGCTAAGAATTGGAAGCTCATGAAGGGTTGTAAGTTCAAACATATATATATATATATATATATATCACACACGCACATACAGAGGCCTGGTGCACTACGTGTCCCAATGTCCCCAAACGAACCTCCGCAGCTTTTTAATCCAGAATTGTCTTTCTCCTAGACCAACTGCCATCCAAGGCTATAGAACCCAGTCTGTCCTGCTATTTACCCATAGCTGGAGGGAGAAGAAGAGGTTTCATACCTTTCCCAGTGGTATTAGCACGTAAGTGAATATAATGGATTTGACTGAATTCGAACTCAGCACTCCGATTCCTCAATCCAAGCTGCTATCCATTACTCCATCGTGCCTCCATATATATATATATATATATATATATATATATATATATATATATATATATATATATATATATATATATATATATATATATATATATATATATATATATATATATATATATATATATATATATATATATATATATATATATATATATATATATATATATATATATATATATATATATATATATATATATATATATATATATATATATATATATATATATATATATATATATATATATATATATATATATATATATATATATATATAGACTGACTGTTTTCGCTGTATCATAGCTCATCCGTGTGGCTAGACATTCGGTTGCCTCTAGCTAGGATCGAAACCCGACTGAATTGGCGTCAGTCTGGGATTCTGCCACAAAGCCGTTGGCAGGGATGAAGGTGAATTTAAGCGTATTTATTTTACATAGTCACACTGTAACTATATATATATATATATATATATATATATATATATATATATATATATATATATTAAAAGCAAAACAGACCGATTAAGGCTCCATTGTAATAGTTTATTTCACCAGAGACTTCTAATTTTTCCTGGATCTTCAGACATCACTTTCAAAAGGTGAAACGAAAAACGAAATTAAAATTTACACTTTTGACGGGCATTATTAAGCTTATATAAGTTGACATAGAGGGTGGTGAGGGATGATGTGAGAGACATGGTCGAGTTTAGAGAGGGAAGTGAGAATTTTAAAATTTATTTTTATATTTCTTTCTATTATTTTACTTAATATTGAGGGAGAAGAAGGTAAGGATCAGACATTGACCTATTTAATCGGTCAACTCAACGGAAACGATATATGGAAAGGGAAGGAGAAAAAGGGGAAAAGAAAATAAGAAAAAAGGGGGAAGTAAAGAGAAAAGCGATATACTTAGGGTTTTCGGAGGAAGAAGAGGGATGGTATAGTTTTAGCAATTTAGATAAAAACAGATTTTAAATATAATAATCTTAATTATCTTTATCTTATATATATAAAATAATTTTAAATGAACAGACTACGAATGTAATGACTTAGTGTGCATATATATATATATATATATATATATATATATATATGCACATTAAGTCAATACATTCGTAGTCTGTTCATTTAAGATTATTTTTTTACTCAATGAATATATTCAACATATCAACATATTATCCTTTTTTAACGACACACTTTGCTGAGTGGTAAATATTATTGGATTTTCGTATATTATACAAAGACAATCTCAGATGAGATTTCAACTAATGATGACATCATCTGATGATGTTTACTCAGTATTTTAAATTACAGCGTTGGTTTCTATGTCTGTATAGTTTATATCTACATATGTGCAACCTCCATATATCTACATGGATATCTATGTCTACACTATCCTCAAATCCGAACACTCTTCAATTTACACTTGAAGGTTGTAATGTTCACAGAAGATTAACCTATAAATACAAAAAAAGAAAACTATAAAAATATAATTGTATATATATATATATATGTATATATTGCATATATAATATTAATCATTATCATTATTATTATTATTATTATAAAAAAGTAGAAATCTGTCGATTGATTTTACAGATCTATTTTTTTAAATTATAAATGATCCTTCCCAGACAAGGAGAAAATTCCGTCAGAAATTGTCCGAAGTTCAATTCGAAAGAAAAGTACAAGACATATGGCCAAAGCTTTCAGCTTTCACCATCAGGGGAGACAGAGACAATGGTGAGTTTTCTAGAACTAGTGGGCATTGTGCAGTAGACGAATTGTGTTGCGATGTAATCGAGGGGTGATGTGTTTTATATACATTTATATACATTTTTTAAATATGCATTTGAGGATGCAAGCTTTTAACTTAAGAGCCCTCATCCACAAATGTATATATAAAAAGAAATACGTTACACTTCGCTCACTTCATAGCACTCTACTTTTTAGGCGATGAAAATGTGATACAGATAGATTGAGTAAACAGGAAGATTGCGTTGCGTCAGTAGGAGATGGAAGAAAGATTGGTTGGTTTCATAACCAGCCTTGAAATGATAGTAAATTTTTTTTAAAAATACACAATAAGCATTAATATAGGTAGTAAGACATATCAACAGACACCTGGCGTATCGGTATGCCAAACAGAGAAAGAGTGTGTGTTCATGTGCGTGTGTTCACATATGTGTGTGTGTGTGCGCGCGTGCGTGCGTACGTGCGTGCGTGTGTAGAAAGATATGCAGTTGTGGAAAAGTCCTGCTCATCATAATGGAACAGAGACTGCTGACGACAGAGATTAAATGCCTCGTTTTGAGTTACTGTCTCTCAGTTCTACTGCACATGCGCGAATGTATTTTCTCTTGTTACACGTTGAATCTTCTATCGTTAATGCACATCCTGCTGAATGCCGATGTGTGCAGACAATGGACGATAAAAAAAAAAGAATAAAAAAGCACACGCGCTAAGCCCGATGATGGCAGCGTGATTGATTGACATTTTCAGTATCGATCTATTGTCAATACATCTCGGCTAATGGAAGCGAGTAAGGATGTTTCGCCATTCGCCGACAAGGCGTCTGACATTTGCCGAATTAAAGAAAAAAAATAGAAGCAGTTGTGCTTTGGAATTCAAATAAAAAAGCAGCCATCTTTAATGGGGCTAAATTAAAATGATCTAGAAATCTTCAGAATTCCCCACTCTGATCTATCTATCTATCTATCTATCTATCTATCTATCTATCTATCTATCTATCTATCTATCGCATTAGCTTTCTTTCTGTCATGTTTTCTTTCTTTGGGTCTTTATTTCTTCCTTTCTATCTATCTTCACGTTTCTTTATGACTGTCTGTAGTGCAATTTTCTGTCGCTATTTGCTATACTTACTTTAGTACAATACTAGACCACACCAGGAGAATCTTATCTATCTATCTATCTATCTATCTATCTATCTATCTATCTAAGTCTGTCCATATCTCTCTCTCTCTCTCTCTATATATATATATATATATATATATATATGTTTTTATTCCTCTCTCTCTCTCCCTCTCTCTCTCTAGTCCAGAAAAAATAAAATAGCGAAATAAAAAATATATATTAAACACTTCGTATTTGAAAGTCTGCACTTTCGAAAAATCTTAGTAAAGAAAATGTACACACACACACACACACACATATATATATATATGTGTGTGTGTGTGCGTATATATATATATATATATATATATGTGTATGTATATATATATATATATATATATATATATATATAAGCAGATGTTGACGTTAACACCCAGTAGTGACAGTCAGTTTCATGTTTAAACACGATATTCAAGCCGGGTGCTTTATATTTAAATATGCTGCTGAATAGTGCATTATGGGTAGTTCTATTGTATTGTGAACCATTGACCAAAATATTTAATGCACTATAGACAAGGATATTTAAATAGTCGAGTCATAACTCAACGCACATAGGTTTTGACCTCAATGCCCACTTTTATATTTACATACGTTCAATCCCTGATAATGAAACCATGTCCATAGCATAACAAACTGTAAAACTGTATAAAAGAAGAAATAAGATAATCTTCAAACACGTATCTTTCAGTAATTTTTATTTATAGGAGTATTATTTTTCTTTCTTATTGAAATAAATGTATTACGAAGATGGTTTGTGAACAACTTCACAGAAAATTTTTTGTGTATCTCTTTTGTTGTAGAACTGAATAAATTGCGTTAGTATATGATGAATGAAAAATGCATCTACATGTATGCTGATATATATATATATATATATATATATATATATATATCACAAGTTTGTCTTGTTTCCACTGTGTGTATATATAATTTCAGCAGTCAGTCGCATGAAAGCAAGGGACTGTTACAGCATGTAATGAAACTATCGCTAATCGTATTTTTGTAATGTTGTATACTCAAAAAATATATCGGAAAGATGCGAGTAATTAACTGTGTGTGATATTTGCAGTTTCGTTTGTGCAAACGATCGAACAAACACCCTGGTCAAAGTTTCACTGTAATTTCACTTGTTCGCGAACAAGAATTGATGATATTTATAATAAAATAAATGCACCGGATGAATGTAAAATATAGCTTATATATTTTTTAAATATTTCTTTTAAGGAAGAAAAATATTGTTGATCATATTTTAAAGTTTGGTCTCCAAAATTTCATTCGAAGATATTTTACTGTCTGCCAAGTCAGAGAATACCGCGCGTCTCGTACGAAGTCGCTTGTTTGTTAATATATATGAATAC
Source organism: Acanthosepion pharaonis (assembly GCA_903632075.3). Taxonomy (NCBI): domain Eukaryota; kingdom Metazoa; phylum Mollusca; class Cephalopoda; order Sepiida; family Sepiidae; genus Acanthosepion; species Acanthosepion pharaonis. The sequence goes on along the minus strand of CAHIKZ030002722.1, from coordinate 187,215 downwards.
AAAAATTCAAATATATGCAGCCTGTCTGTGTACAAAAAAAAATGAGTTTTTAGTATCAGAACTAAATCTATTAGCGTTATTCTGCTATTCAGAAAAGGGGTTCTAAACACACACATATATAAGAGATTTATCACTCTGTAAATAATTATAAACAAACAAACATTCATATACTCAAAAATACTCATAAAGATGAGAAACAGCAGGACGGGCTGTTGTTCATGATGACGGTTGTCTTTGAGTATAGAATCCAGAGGTTAGCAGTGAATATTTTGAAGACAGTAGGGAAGCGTTGTTCAGGTTAGCAGTGGATATTTTGGTAAAAGTAGCAGAGCATAGTTCGTCCTTCTGTTTCTCTTCGCCCGACAAGATAAACTGGACATTCGGGTAGAGCAGACAAAATGGCCGCCTTTATACACGACGGATTGAATATTCTGCGTCTTCTGATTGGTTAACCTTCTATTGGTGGACTATAAAGTGAGTCAAGTCATTTGGGCTAGCTCACTAGTACATATCATACACAAAAACTGCAACAGGAGCAACAAAAAAAAAAACGAGCATTTATTATCTGGTTGTTATGAGGTGTTTTGAGACATTAGTTAGTGAGTGGTACTGAGTAAAACTGTGAGTTTGAGGACGAATTTAGATCAAATATGGATAAGATAAAGTATAAACAATGTGCATACAGTTTTTCTCGTATGTCTTTTTCATAGATGTATTTAATGAATGTCCAGATAATTTAGTTGGAAAAATACAAGAAGTTCCTGGGGTTTTCTTACCTCAGATTTTGTTGAGTGCTAAGAGATAATGAGATTGCCATGTGTTTGCGTGTGTAGAGGAAAAAATGGGGTTGATTCTCATTGGTTTATAAAGAGTCAATTGATGATAATTATAATAATTAATTATATAATTAATACGTAATAATTATAATATTGTTATAATCATTTTATTATACATATTTTTAACACAATAATTAATTTTTATTTATTTATTTTTTATGGACACGACACAACACATTGACAGTATTGTAGTGTTCATTTTTAAAGACAAAATTGCGATGTTCATCTGAAAGTTAATTTTTTTTACTTGTGAAGTGAATAACGTTGATTTTCGTGCTGCACGATTAGTTTGAGTAACGCTTTACGGAGGGTAACTAAGTTATGAGGTTGTCGAGAGTTGATTTTATTTTTAAAAATAAGTTTTAAAAGCTATTAGTACAAACCTAGATATTTTAAACTATCTACTGTAAACATTTAAAACATTTGTGCCGTATTCATAATTAAGTTTATTAAGGTTTCGTTTCAACTTGTTAATATGGATAGCTTCAAAAATTTAGCGGGCGTTCGACAACACTAACATTAGTTTTATCTGGTTATCAAAAATGATGGTAAATATGAAACTGAGTTTACTGTTGATTTGTAATCAATTAACCCCAAGCAATGCAATAAAGCCACTAAAACACAAGAGGTTACTGAGTGTGAAAAAATAAGAAAAAGATAAACAATATTAAGGAACGAAACGAATAAAAAAACTGGATTAAATCTTTGAAGGATATGTTAGCTAGAAAGAAAGAAGCCGGAAGAGCGTTCTACTAGTGTGAGAGAAGCTGTTAGCATAGAACTTACGCTTACATCTAGCCATTTCAAATTTAAAATGATAAGAACTTGTTGCCAATCTAGTACTGCATTTAAATTCATAAAGTATATGTACCATACGTCCTGGATATGACGATAAACTACAACCAGAATTAAGGCTTCTAATTGGGAGATTGTGAGGTGTGTGGAAGCACCTTTCAATTTCAGCCATGGTGGTAGCATCTGCTAGTGTCCGAGATATGGGCAAATAGTGAAACACTAGTGCCGAAACATTATGAAAGTATACATATACATTTTGTATTAAAATTAGCAGCAATATATAATTATAGTTAAAAAAAAAAATTCTCAGCAATACATTATTGGAAAAGGAAGAGAAAAATTACCAGCAAAACTTTTTAGAAAAAAAATTACCAAATCTTCCCCCAAAATAAAATTTAGGCTTTAAATAACGCATAAGGAGTCTGTCTATATTTCTGTGATGAGGTATTATGTACATTATTTACATTATTCCAAACGTTATGATAAATATGGCGACAAAGATGAGGACAATAGTCCGAATAATGTAAATAATGAAGGCATAAGGAGTTGATATAACGTTAAACAAACCAAACCAAACCACATCTAGGTACCATAGAGGAAAGTGATATTTATTCTGTTTAATACAGAAATGTGGCACAAGGCCGAAAAGGGGATTGGGGAAAGGACGGTCTTCTTCTGTCTTAACTACAACTTAGCTAGCCGCAAGCACTGACCCAAACGTACGAAACAGTATTCCTTACACCAAAACAACACATTCATTCGTACCTTTTTTTACTACAACCACCATAATACCTCTTTGTCTCTATGAAAATACTAACTAGTCCCTATATTTACAATTCGTTGTCTGTGGGGGAAAGGGAATAAAACAACAATTCTAAAAGTTAACCCCAATGAGTATTTACAATATGCATACAAAAACTATTATACCATAGAGGAAAGTTCATCAGAACAATTACCATAAAGTTATTTATAGAAAAAAAAAAACACAAACACACAGGGAAGCTACATACGGCGGTGGGAATGTGACTGAAGCTTGGATGCCAGGTCAGGACCAATAACATTGCAAGTTCTTCGCTGGATTTCCACAGTGAACCAACTTTCCTAGCACCAGACTCAGTGATTGGTTCAATATAATATTTCTACTTCATGTTAGCCGAGAATCTTAACCTGAGGTTGGCATCTGCTATGCTGATAGAGAGAAGAAATGGGTCTCTCATACGATTAATGGAGAGAAGTCTCGTGTTGGAGCCGCTAAAAATAACAAGTTACGTTTTAATGTGTTAACAAAAGAGTTTCGGTCATTTTTTTTAGATCAGCTGCCAATTTGACCTTATCGAAACAACAAGACTTATTGTTAGTTGTCATAAGAGAGTGTTTACATATAGGTCTTTTTAATATGTTGTAATTATGGTCTGGTGAATCAGTTTTTTACTTAATAATAATAGAAAACCGATCCACAAATTTATGCTCAGTAGAATCATATATTAATAATAGTTTACACATGTCGTAAAAATAATGGCGTATATTGCTAAGTTCTTACTATGAAGAGAAACTTTTCGCATGCAATACACTGGAAATTTAAAAACAAACACTGTAAAAGCATGTCAGGGAAATATATTTCCAGTCTCAAAATCAGCTCAACAACCAGTTGGCAGATTGAGGGCTCAATGCTTTTTCAATAGAGACGCCTAAATATAAATTGTCAACATGTAAATTGTCTAATGACAATAGGAGGGTGGGCTGAAAAGTTCATAGGTTGACATTGAAGGATTGATGCTAGTGCTGTGAAATATTGCGTGCATTAATTTCAACTCTTTTAATTAGTAACATCATTAATAACTGAAATCTGACTTTTCAAAGAAGACTTTAAGTATATCTCGTAGCGACTTCTTTTGAAAAGGAAGTTTTGAGAAGCATGGAACCATCTCTTAATTGCTGGTGTTCCCAGGTCCAGCAAAACCCGGGGTGGTAGCACCTGTTAGGGTCCCAGCTATAGGCAAATAGTTAACCCCATACTATGAAAGTGTACTAATATGTTTAAATACTAGCAATACATTTTTGTAAAAACATTATTACCAGCAATGAATTTTTGAAGGAAAAAAATATTACCAGCAATATATTTTTAAAGAAAAAAAATATTAGCAGCTATAAAAAGCTTGTCCGCATTAAATAGCCCATTGAGGTTGAGGTTCTGTAAAACAAAACAAACCAAACCAAAATTTGGCATCGTGATGTTATCTGCAGACGAGGGGGTTTTAGAACCCATGGAGATTCATTCTGATATGGTTGCTACATGATGTTACAGTTTTATCAGCAGTGCAAAAGTGGGAAGCTGAATTTAAGAGGGGGGGGAAGAGTCTTGAAGATGACCCAAGGTCTGAACATTCTGCGACTGCCACCATAGAGGAAAATATTGATCGTGTTCACCACATGACGATGGCAACATGAACAGTCCTATTTTCGAGATTCGAATTTGAAATGTCAAAAGGAAACAAGTAAGAAATGTTATATATGTGAGAAGTGTTTTAAAACATACCGAATGATGTTAGAATTGGAAGTCGAATTGGAATAAAAAAATGCCTTCTAAATGCTAAGCAATGTATTAAGAAACAAGAGAATTAGCTTCTCTAGGTCATTGTGCTAACTGTTATCACTGAATTTGTCTATCAATCTTTAGATAAGAATGGTGAGGTTCCGGCTGTGGCTTTAGATATCACGAAGGCGTTTGACAGTGTTTGGCTTGCTGGCCATCTTCAGAAGCTGAATGTCTATGGTGTCTCTGGGTGAATATTTTACTTTTTATAATCTTTCTTAGATTGTATAATGAGAGGCGATTTGAACGACCACGCTTTCAAATTAATGTGGAGTGCTATATTCTTGAACCTACCTTGTTTCTTATTTCCATTAACAACCTTCTCGATGTCATCTGTTCTCAATTAGGTATTTATGTTGAGCGTACAACCATTTACTCGCGTCTTAATGGTAAGTTTTACAACTCCGATGAAGTAAAACTGGAACCTGATCTCAAAAATGGCATCCAATCAGTTGTTAACAGAGGCAAGAAATGCCTTGTAAATTTTAACGCCTCTAAAACGAAACTGCTATGAGAGAGAACTATTTTTGATTTCTATCTTACAGGCTGGTGCTGACCTGCAGGAGAGCAAACCATTGCGCCTCCTTGATTTCACGTTTTACACTGACATGAAATGTAATGATTTTATTGAATCAATTGCTAGATCTGTTGCTAGGAAAGTTAGTTCTCTTTGTCAAACCAGGTAGTTTTTCTTGCCAGAATCCATCTTGTACGTTTGTTCGAAGGTGAGCTGATACATTCATTGACTGCCTATGAAGGAGTGATGCTAGAGCTGTGAAATGTTGCATGTATTACCTTCATTATTAATAACTCCATTGTTTTTTTTTTTCCAGATAAACTAACATCTAACTGGTCTATGATTCAAAAGTTGATAACTCTTTTCTTTGTTTCCGGAGACATTTTCCTATCTCTTCATATTTTGTTTAGTGTTTGAAAAACATTTTTCACTGTTCCTAGGCGACATATGATATGTCACACTTTTCTCCGTTTACAAAACCCAGATACTTAAATTAGCAAACTCGCTTGCTTTTATCGTCCCGGATTACACTATCTCGATACGCGAAGGTGAACTGAAAAGTTTACAAGCTGACTATGAATTCATTATTAATAACACTATTGTTTCTTTCTAAATAAACTAATATCTGACTTGTTTGAAGATTCAAGTCGATTCAAAAGTTGATAACTCTTTTCTTTGTTTCCGGACACATTTTCCTATCTCTTCATTATTTGTTTAGTGTTCCTACATATGATATGTCACACTTTCCTTTGTATACAAAATCCAGATACTTAAATTAGCGAACTTGCTTGCTTTAACGTCCCTGATAAGTAGTCGACACATTACACTGTCACAATACTAGGGTGGGCTGAAAAGTTTATAGGCTGACTATGAAGAAGTCATGCTAGAGCTGTGAAATCTTGGAAGCATTCCTTTCAACTCTTCTTATTAATAACTGCATTGTTTATTTCCACGGAAATAGACATCTGACTGTTCAAAGAGGACTTCAAATTTAACTAGTAGCGACTTCTCTTGAACATGGGCAAAATTTGGCATCGTGTTACGAAGTACCCGCAGAAAAAAGTTTTTAGCCTACCAAAGACGGTTTTCTACATTAGGAGAGAATGCTCCAGTTTTATCAGCTGTGCAAAAGTGAGCAGCTGAATTTAGGAAGGTAATAGACGATTTTGAAGATAACTCAAGGTCTAGACGTCTTGCAACTGCCCTCACCATGGAAAACATTGAGCGTGTTCACAACGTGGTGATGGATGATAGACGAGTGAGTATAAATCAAACAGCCAATCCTCTCAGCATGTCCCGTGACAAATCTTAGAATATTCTTCACATTATTTCAGGCAGATCCAGTTGGATTTCTTGTACATTTCCTTACCCAGGATGAGTGTTGGATTCATCCCTTTGAATCAGAGACAATCTAAGCAATGAAAACGACGCCTCCTTACTTTTTTGTTTATTGAAAAGGGCCACACCATCAATGGAGAGTTCTATGCCAAATTCGCACATAAGTCCTTGGTTTCAATGGTCGCTGTGTGTCACTATTTTTGAGCTGGGTGATCACCCTCAGTGTTCTCCTAATTTGGCACCATCTGACTATCATCTATTCTTCAACATGAAAAAAAAAAAAAAAATTCATTGGTCGCCAGTATCCCAGTGATGATGACGTCATATTTGCTGTTGATGATTTTTTTTGTTACCAACAAGATGAAAGCTTCTTCACCAATGAGATCTAAGAATTACAACACCGAAAAATAAACCTTATTCCATGAGTCGTTCTTTTGGCTTTCAAAAATCACCATCGCATAATTGTCTTTCTGTTGTCGTGCCGTTTTCTTTGTCTATGATATCTATCTAATCGGTTTCTTCCTAAATTTATTGCTATTGATGTTGGGTTCTAGTATTTGTAATCACAGACAAAAACTCTTTGATGATGCCTTCGAAATCCAAATCCAGAGGCATTTCACTCTTGCTGGAGGAACCACTCCCCGATTGACCACGTCTTCACAGGTTTAGTCCTACCCATCACGCTGGGCGAATTGTGGGTTACTGAGGCTATTTAACCCATAGCTGGGGGGACAGCCGTTGACTCCTCCGCCCTTTAAGAGCTCTGGTTTGTTTGTGCTGCTGGGATCCCATTTATCTTCCTCAAAAGAAAGGGAGGATCTGGTGTGGGGGGGGGTCCGGTTTTGTCACCGCCCATTCGACCACTCAGGGTTTGAATTGTTCTTTTCCTAGACTGGTTGCCACAGGGCCCAGTTTATCCTACTATTTAACCATACCTGTGGGGAGAAGAGATGGGTTCATGTAATTCAACCATAGCTAACGGCATTCAGCTATGGGTAAATAGCAGGACAGACTGAGTTCTATAGCCTTGAATGGCAACTGGTCTAGGAGAAGGAAAAATTCTGAATTCAAAACCTGCGAAGGGTGAATGGAGTCTCTCTGAGCCTTAGTTAGCAGTCCATTTAGTGTTGGTGTCACGATAAAAACACCCTTGATAGCTCTAGCGAAGCATCGAGAATTCAGCTATTTGACAAGATTATGAACTACACCAATCAAAGTATTAGTGAGTTCAATCTCGGCTGAGGCCGCAAGATGATGATGACTGTATTATATTGAATTAATTTACACCTTGATATTTTTTAAGTTAACAGGAGGTATATACTAAGGGAAAACTTAATATGATCTATCTTTGCACAGTTTATTCATATATATATATATATATAAGTGCTCCTTTAATAATATAAACAAAAGAAATCAGACTTCACTATCAAAATATTTTTGGCACCTGAAGGAAACAAATAGTTAAATGGAAAATTATTGACAAGGCTAGAACATGTAAAGCTTGGGATGACCCATGCCCTTTGTGCCTCCATGAAAAATTGCACATTATTAAACTTCTAAATAATAATAATTTATTAAATAATAGACACGAGTTAACGGTTTTTTGTAGACATCATCAGATTTTTGGTTTGAATCATTAGATAAAAAAAAAATTATAATAACTTGTTTAACAAATAGCCCAATCATCAGATTCATAGTAGGAATAATTAACTACAAACATGCATACAACATAACACCCTTCATAATCCATAGCCCAAATAAGTAGTTTAAATACCTTACATAAAAGATAACCCTTTATGAAGTCGTCAAAAAACAAACGTTACGAAAGTTTTTCTTTTTTTATATGCACAATTCCCTTTCATAATAAAATAAAATAAAATAAATAAATAAATCTCCATAGACAAGCAAACTACACGAAGGTTAATACATCTTCCGTTTCATTTTAGACACCCCCACCTTTCCCCGACTTGACATCTTGAAAGTATACTACTTATTATTAACACCCTACACTCGCCTACCCAATTTAAACAATTCGCCCTTGCTGTTACCATGGAGATTTTGATTTCAATTTTTAAAAACAAGTAAATTTCAGATATACGTTATTCCAACAAAAATTTCGCTTGAAGATGGAACGGAGCCCATTTTAATTTAAACTCAATTTAATTTAAAGGATTATATTGAAGTTTTCGGCTCTTGTTTTGAAACATGAGACCTCTTATGTAGCGATTTGGAATCATATTTTTAAATAAATAATTATATTTTATATATATATATATATATATATATATATATATATTTGCTAGGAAAAGATAATAAGAAGGCATTTTTAAAAGCAAAAGCCAAAATAAAACTACCGGTTTCGTCCAAGGACTTATCAAGTTATTTATTCTGGGAATTTAAAAGCGTGTAAATTAATTTTAATTAACGAATGTAATTAAATGGGGAGAGAAAAAAATATCTGAACTACGCTTGGAAAATCGCTACCGGGTTGGCAGTTTGCGGGATGCTGCATTCAACTGGTACTAAGTAGCCCGAACTCGGTCTCTGTTCAACAGTCGCATAATATCGTGGTATAGGTCGTGCCATGTCATGCATGCGTAGGTGTCCCTGCATGTATTTCCGGTTGGAAACCCTGATACCACATTATGAACTGGTCTCAACCTCGTTCTGGCTGGTTTGCATTGCCATTGATGACAGTGATAATTATATTGACGTTTTGCTTTTTTCACCTCCAAACAAATAAAATGAAAAGAAATACGAGAAAACCAGTAAATAAATAAAATCACTTACACGCTTCAACCATTTTTTCTCTAGTTTCCGTTGTATCTGTTACTACTTCACCGGTATAGCAGCACTTCTTTTAGCACTTTGCGAAAGCAAATTCTTAGATTCTCTCCAATTATTTGTTCACGGCTATCTTCCCCTTTGCCGGAAAGACGCCAGCATTCACATGCATAGCCTTGGTGTCTACATCCGGGATAATCTTCCAATGACATGTAAATTGTCACTTGAGTCTCCAGATGACTCATTCTTGTGTTTTAGGCTTTCATTATTACACTCTGTTAGCTATCTTTTTTTTTTCTTTCACCGGTTCTTATTTTCAGGACTGCAACATATTAGTCATAATCTCTGACAGGATAGAAGCGGCACTATTTCTCCATCCATCTGCGAACGTCTTTGTCTTTGGTGATTTTAATGCGCAACATAATGCGTGGTCTAATCATTCTAACGTTACCGATGTTGGCAGTATTCAGATGATCAATTTTTCTATTGCTCAATCCAAATCATGGATTTCTCTGCTCGTTTCCCTAGCAAGTCCGTCTCTACTTGATTTATGTTTTACCACATGTCTTCTCTCTAGCCGAGCTGCGAAACACTGTCCTCTTGGTAAATCGGATCACTCTGTAATATCCTTTGATATTGCGTTCCAATCATTTATTAAACAGGAAGTTCCTATTAATATGACCTCTTTCCGTCACCGGCATGCTGATTGAGATTCACTGCGTGATTTTCTCTGAGACTCCACTTAGATATATATTTTTAACCTTCAAATTGAGAATTGTGCCACTGAGGTTTCCTCTTGGGTTAAAGCCGACATGGATGCTTTTATTCCTTCCAGGTGAAATTTTTCTGCATATTTCAAACCAGCATGCTGTGCTTTTATAGTCCACAGGAACCACTATTTCCGGCTATACAGGCGTGACAGCTTCCATCAAAACACTTGCCTACTCTGGGTTGCGCGTAATAAAGTTTTTGTTAAGAAAATGAGGCACTGTATTCATCTAACAATTTTGGCTCTCGTGATTACTGGCGGTTCTGTAACAGTGTATTATTAAGTTTCCTATTCCTCCCTTCTTCAATCAATTTGAGGTGTTTACATCTGTTGACAAAGCTGAATGTTTCGCTCGTAAATTCTCCTTAAATTCTACTCTTGACTCATTATGGGTATTCTTGCGTAACTTTCCGCTTAGAACTGAGTCGCTGTTGAGTGATATACATATAACTCATTCTGTGGTTTCTGCTGTCATCTCTAAACTGTATCCTCTACAAAGTATGTGGATCTGATGGTATCCCTGTAATAGTTCTTAAGAAGTGTTCTGCTGAACAGGGTCCTGCTCTCTCTAAACTATTTAATACCTAACTCTTGTTTCCTTGCCTGTTAGAAAGCGTCATCTGTTGTACTAATTTTTAAGAACACAGGTGAGCCGTCCAACTCTTTTAACTATCGGCCTTATTAGCCTTCTGTCGCTTTTGTGGAAATTACTACGAGCCTTAATCAATGCTGAATTGGATAAGCACCTTACATTGCAGGCCTTTGTTAGATAAGCAATACGGCTTTTGTTTTTCCTGGCCAACTTTGTTTATGTACTGACGATAATTGCGGAAAGTGTCTATCAAGCTTTGATAAGACCGATGAAGCCCTGGATTTTGCTTTGGGCATTTTGAAAGCTTTGGACAGGGTTTCATATATAGACCTTCTGAAAATTTACGGTGTCACCGGACAAGACTTTGAACTGACCCAGCCCTTCTTGTCAAATCGTGAAATGAAAGTTATCGTTTATGGTCCCTCATCCAGATATATTCGTACTAATGCAGGTATCCCCCAAGTCTTTATCCTACTTTGCTTATACTTTTCATTAATGACCTCCCGATGGCATCAGCTCTCAACTTGGTATCTATGCTGATGACACATCCATTTACTCCTGTCTCGGTAGTAAGTCCGATCCGGCTCGATAATGTCAAATTGGCGGCTAATGTAATAACGACCTTCAGTATGTTGTTAACTGGGACAAATGATGGCATGCTAATTTTAATGCGCCCAGAACTAAGCTGCTCTCTATCAATCAAATGAGAGACGCATTTCCACCTTCCATGATCATGGCTGATGCTAACCTCCAGGAGAGTGACTCGTGCGCCTTCTCTGGATAAAGTTCTCGGCTGACATACAGTGAAAAGACGATAATGATTACATGGCTAGGTCATCTCCTAAGAAAGTTGGTTCACTGTATCGTGCTAGGCAATTATTCACTTCAGAATCTATCTTACATATCTGTAAGTCTACCATACGTCCATGATTAGACTATTACTGTCACATATGGTCCGGTGCTTCTGCTATATATCTAGAGATTCTTATAAAATCAAAAGAAGAAACAGCAATATCATTGATTCTGATGTAGCATCTCGGCTTCAGCCATTTTCCCACCGCTGTAAGATTATCTCCCTGTGCTTTTTCTATAAATAGTTTCATGGTAATTCTTCGGATGAGCTCTTTGCTATGTGTTATAGCATACCTACGGACGGTATGTCTCCATTCCCATAATTACAGTAGTAGATACTGTATGTTGGTCTGTAGTTTGAGAATCTTCTCCAGTTTTGCTGGTCAAACATCTTAGCCTCCGGGCAGAGAGGATCCACAGACAAGGCTATGAATTTACTGCTTTGCTTGGGGTGTACTTGATTAAAAAAAGGAAGTTTATTTGCACGTAAGTGAATGTAAGGAAGTCGACTAGAATTCAAACTCGACTGTCCGATTCCACAATCTGAGCTGCTATCTATTCTCCACCGTGCCGATAATGTCAAGGTCGAATGTCCTGAAATATTGGACAATTTATATTTAAATAGTTGCCGGAAACCGTGCAAATGCTCCAAAACATAGACAAATATAAAAATCCTCAACAGAGATCTTCTGTTGGTTTTTAACCAGGTTTATTTGATTTCATTCTATTAATATATTTCTGTCTGCTTACAGTAATTAGAGAATTACGATATCTAAATGTGGTTATATCATTGAATGGGAACTGAAATTATGAGGCCAAACCGGAAGTTGCGTGATCGCTGCCTGCGCAGATGCTCCCAGAATAACTATCTTCTTGCACATTTCTCCAGGCGCTTCATATATTTACACTAACAGAAACAGAAATGACAGATGAAGAAAACCCGCAAATGAACACAATGCGAAACAGATTTTGGCGTAACTCATGGAAGTAAGGAAGATAGTTACATGTAAAACACGGATGCATGTTGGCCCGTTCATATTTACACATTTAAGGCTGTCCTAGGAAAGAGTCTGAAGAAATGAAGGTCTGACATGTTTAGTTAGACATAACAAGAGATACCGGAAATTGCTTGCTCGAATCTTTGGTAGCTATCACGAGTTGTCATTGAAACTGAAACAACGCATGGTGAACGAGTTAGGGAGAGAGAGAGAGATAGAGAGAGAGAGGAGAGAGAGGGAGAGAGGGAGAGAGAGAAAGAGAGAGCGAGAGAGAAAGAGAGAGCGAGAGAGAAAGAGAGAGAGCTAGAGATAGAGAGAGAGGGAGAGATAGAGAGAGAGAAAGTGAGAGAGAGAGAGAGAGAAAGAGAGAGAGCGAGAGATAGAAAGGGAGAGAGGAAGGGAGGAGGGAGAGAGAAACAAGAGAGAGAGGGGAGAGAGGGAAAGAGAGAGGGGGAGATAGGGAAAGAGAGAGGGGGGAGAGAGGGAAAGAGAGAGGGGAGAGGGGGAGAGAGAGAGGAAGAGAGGAAAATGAGAGAGAGGGAGAGGGAGAGAGAAAGAGAGAGAGCGGGAGAAAGAGGGAGCGAGAGAGAGCAAGAGAGAGAGGGGGGGAAGTAATGGTGTCTTAGAATTTGTTTTGTTTGTATACCTATATATACTCTTGAAATGAATATTCTATTTTATCATTTTCCCTTTCTGTCCATCTCAATCTATTCGTATCTATCTATCTATCTATCTATCTATCTATCTATCTATTTATTTGTCTCCTTTTCAATCTGTATTCGTTCGTCGACGTTTTTCTCTCTGTCTTTTCCTATCTGTGTCGGATTTGTCTGTCTGCTGACATATGTTACTCTCTATCTATCTATCTATCTATCTATCTATCTATCTATTTACAAGAGATGGCAAATAATTATCCAAAACCTGAGACATAGTTATGAAGTGAGCTTTGATCCGAAATTATCATTCTACTAGCAGTATAACCCGTCTTTGACCGGGTCTCTCATTACTGGGAATTTTTACCGTTCAGTTGGAGCAGTTTAAGTTTAAAGTCAGCTCACCCGAAAATCAATATTAGTAACAACAAATGGGTGCAACTGAGGCACATCCCCCAAATGGGAGGGGGTAACAATTTGAATGGGGGATGGCCTTGAAAAGGCCGTTTTTGCGTTCCCAGTCTTGTTTCAGCCTCACGCACGGCAGCAGTTGAAGAGGCGTTTCTCCTCGGCCATTGAATCCTTTGATCAGCAGTCCCAGCTTCACGTGCAGCAACATTTAATGAGGCGTTTCTCCTCGGCCGTTGAATCCTTTGATCTGCAGTTTCAGCCTCACGTGCAGCAACAGTTGAAGAGGCGTTTCTCCTCAGCCATTGAATCCTTTGATCAGCGGTTTCAGCCTCACGTGCAGCAACAGTTGAAGAGGCGTTTCTACTCAGCCGTTGAATCCTTTGATCAGCAGTTTCAGCCTCGCGCGCTGAAGCCTTTCAGGCAGACTGTTCTGGAAAGACGATGGCTACATTGATCTTCGAAATCAGTGGCTCTGGTTGAAACATTCCGAGAGGAATTTTGAGACAGGCAAACTGAACGTTCTAAAGACGATTCGTTATCTCTTATTCGCATGGCGGACCTAGCGGCCGCGTTTTTACGACCTGGGCATGTTCTTTTCTTTGTTGGCATGTCTTAGGCAAGTATGAATTGTCAAACTGAATGCGTTTGCAAATACCAGAAGAGAACGCTGTAAAGTTACAGGTATCACTAAGCTCGAATAACTTTAGGAAAAGTTGGAATAATAAATGTTGAGTAATAAAAAAACAAGCTTACTTATTACTACGATGAATGCAATGCAAAAACTAGCGGGACAATAAAAAATTTAAATTGGGAACGGCTATAAATGACAATGAAATCAAAGCCTTGAAACTGTATAGGCTTTATGCAACGGAAAAGGTTACCTGACTTGAGAGTGATTGACTCTTGGCCAAGAGAAGGGGAATGTGTAATTTTGACTCAAAATCGCCACTGAAGATTTATCTATCAAACAAAAAATTTTCATCGAAATCGGATGAAAACTGTGGAAACGCATAAACATCAGATCACACACACATACATACACACATATTTTGAGAATTATAGATATAGATAATACTATTGTAATAATTTAAAGTGTATATTTTATTAAAGTTTTTATGAAAGATATATATATCCACGAACAGATAATAAATAGTGAAACGTTGCTGAGAGTTATAATGCAAAGAAAATAGTGGAGAGTCATTGTCGCCAACAGTTTGGACTCAAAATCGCCACTGAAGATTTATCTATCAAACAAAAAAAAAAAATAATCGAAATCCGATCAAAACTGTGAAAATGCATAAACAACACCCGATCTCGCACACACACACATACATACATACTGAAAAAACAAACAAAAATCCTAATATGCGATTATGCTCTTTTAATGTTTAATAATCGCATATTATGATTTTTTTTCTCAGTATATTTTCCTTCATACTGTCGGATCTATATCCATATATTTGCTTACATACGTACATACATACATATAGATATACCGATGTTAGAGAGAGACGTAATTCAAACTGTTAAAAAACATAAAAAAAAACATGGCGTCTCTTAAAATACGAAAATATAAATATAAGAGTGATGATAAATAATGTGGGACTAGAAATAAATCATTGAATCTCTTAGAAATCTTCTTTGTAGCTCTTAGTAAGCTGTTATTTTACTGTTCTTCCTTGTCTCTGTTTTGCCAACCATTTACAAAAGCTAGTGACGTGCTTTCTCCTGTCCATCTTCCTCTCAATGTCTCCTGTCATTGTCAAATTCTCCTAGACGTCTTTCCTCATATGTCCTTGACATTACAACTGTCTCTTTCTGATTCTAAGTATAAGCATCCTTTATGTTTCCAATTCCTTAATACTTCCTCGTTGCTCACATGTTCAGTCCATGGTATTCTTATTATTCTTCTGTAGAACCATATTTTTGTTGCCTCATGTTTCTTCCTCATCTGTGAGGATATTGTCTAGCATTCACTACCATTTAAGAGGACTGATATTACATAAGACTCCAGTTCTAAGAGAAATATGTTCCTGGACATTTAGATTTTGAAACGCATCTTTGGCTATCCGAACGCACTTAAGAACTTCAGCGTCGTATTTTTCGACCCTTCAAGATATATCAGTTTTTGTATTTGTTTGATTCTGACGCCTCTAGTTCGTCGTTTGTATCTTGGGCCCTTATTGTATTCAACATAAGGCCTATATAGTCTATTTTTTCTTTCTTTTTAGTTTGTCTTTTTCTCGCCTTTATATTCCCTTCTTGTCGCTTCTCGGTGAATGTAGACCCTCACATTACCGATTGCATTCGTTCTCGCACTAGTATAGTAACATCACTTTAGTCAGATGAACTTCTGAAAGACGAAACGCTCCAGATGAAAATCTTTTTCTGTTTTGCCATAGTTTTTCTTTCACTAAACTTGTTCTTGATATATAAAAAATTTACGTATCTTTTTCCAATTTCTGTTTATATAAATCAGACATAATCTGATAAAAGACTACGCTAAAAATTTATAAGATGCTTGTATAGTGCAAATGGCACCCACAACTGAAGTTGATCGGTTCTTCGATTATTCAAAAATTCGATAATTACCCGGTATGTCGAACGGAGCTTCCACTTATCGATATTTTCAATATACTCTTCAGATACTGAATAAAAGAAGAAAAAAAAACGACGTTTGTTATATACGATGTTTTATTTACTATCTTGACTGTATGTGTTTTAAAATAAGGACTTTCAACCTCAGAATGACACAGCAGACATTCAAATTTCACACATCTGCCAGAAAAAGAGGACATCGGTTGTGACAAGGTAATAACGCTTGCCAAAAATCTAATTTACGCATCTCTTCTAGGCAAATGGCTGCCAATCAGAGCATGTATTTCACGTTGTTTTCGTAATTCCCACTAATTAGCCAAATTTTGTTCACCTTGTCATGGCAAATATAGCAAATTTGAAGCACACACACACACACACATACATATATGTATGTATGTATGTATGTATGTATGTATATACCGGGTTTAAAAAGAAAATTGGAGAAATCGTGTAACTGAAAAACTGTCCAAATTTTAGATTAAGACTTGAACCTTTGTATCTTAGAAATGATTAAAGATATCTTACTGGAATACTCTGTGGTTTTTGTAACGCTATTTGACTTTACTTTGAGAAATAAGAATGTATAATTACTCCCCAAGCTTAACAGAAGAATCATAATGAAATCGATCATGAGCAAAAATGACATGTTCATCATTAATTATCATAGCTAAGGATCGGAAGCACATGGAGGACTGAAATAATGTTCATATATATAACTTTATTTATAATAATACAAGTATATATATATTTTATATATATATATATATATATATATATATATATATATATATATATATATATATATTATTCCAGGATCATTTTCCAACTAATTCAAGATGATCTTTGCTCTCTAATCTTCTAACTTTCTGTTCTGGAGTAACAAGGTGTCTCACAAGTTTCACGTACGATTTCATTTTCAAGTTTTTTGTGGGGAACCGAGCGGAAATGTGTATATAACAGAAATCCAAAGAAATAATAATAATAATAATAATAATAATCCAACATTAATAATAATGCAAAATATAATCTACACGGAAACACACGCACGTAATCCATCAGATATTCATAGTACTTCCACTAGAAATGTGGCACACACCTATACACATTAATGTCTTTATTTTCTCTACTGGTTCAGGAATTAAACATACTCAGATATGACGGGACATACACAAAACATATTTTGTTTTCATAGATGTACAAAGATTGAAGAGTGTCAATGACGTTTCCTGCAACATTCTTTCAAGTATTAATAATAGAATTGTAAGAGAAAATGTTTTGTAGGAAATAATTGAGGGTGTCTAATGTGAGACGAAATTGAAATAATCTAACATTGCACTGAAAAATCATCTTTTCACAAATCTTGTTTCTTATTAATAAGACTGGCCTAATTAGAAGAAAAGATCTACACTGAACCAATGATGATTGACACGCCTTTTCTTTGACTATTTCCATTGGTTCTTTTATTGATTTTTTGAAGATAAAAGTACACAATTATTGGTTTGAGTTCGCTTAGAAATATTTGAAATAAAATGAAAACGAAAAGGAATATATATATATATATATATATATATATATATATATATATATATATATATATATATATATATAAAAAATTATTCTCAGTGTAAAATGCTAATTTGGAATTTTTTAAGGAATTAGTATTAGTTCTATTATTTTATCGCTAAATTTACTCTGATTTTTGTTGCATTTTTAGAATCTTTTAGATACATTTTTACTGCGAATACGTTTTGATTAGCGACTTACGGCAGTTCAGAACGTATATAAAATAACACACGCACACACACACATACATACATACATGTTGATTTTATAAGCGTAGCTTAGACGTGGCACAAGAGTGAAGGTATTGGGCAACCAGTGAGGATCGAAGTCATTAGTCAATCATAATTGTTCTAGAGAGACAAGCTTGCTAACCATTACACCACGCCGAGGTGTCCTTTCCAAGCGTAGCTCAGAGGTGGCACAAGGCCTAAAGTAGGGGGTACAAAGTGGAGATCGGACTCACTACTCAGCTGTAATTGTTCTAACGAGACAAGATTGCTAACCATTACACCGCTTCGGTATATATATATATATATATATATATATATATATATGCTCGAAAAGTAAAAGGAGAAAGGCGTTTATAGGGATCGTCGGAAGACTTGGGAAACACATACAGTGTTCGGGAAAGCATTCCTTCTCATTTATTATTAATCATTTCACGCCAAGCAAAGGGCTACTGAAAGCGAATGAATTTCACAAGGTATCCTTGTTAAGCAGAGTGAGCAATAAAACAACAGGATTTAAGAAGGAAGATGATAACACTACACTTAAATTTTTGAAGATAAAAGTTTACAGGAAATAAAGCGCCCATAACAGACTTCTACAAGTGAGAAGAGGGACGGAAGAAAATCTTGATATCGAACTTGCGGTTACATAGTGATTTTCCAAGCGTAGCTCAGATGTGGCACAAAGCCGAAAGTGTGGGGCACCCAGTGAGGATCGAACTCACTACTTAGTTGTAATTGTACTAGCGAGACAAGTTTGCTAACCATTATACCACCTCGAGGTGTCCAATTTGCGGTTACATATAGTTATTTCAAAAGTGAAATGATGAAACCTAGCTGCCTATCGTTGTACCAAAGAGGAAAGATTGTCAGAAAAAATTTCATAAACATATTTATAGAAAAAAAAAGCACGGGGAAATTACGTTACTAGGTGTAACACAGATTCTGGCGGGAAATTTGTCGAGAAAGCCACAGTGGGTCAACAGACCTTATATATAAGCAATGAAATTAATGAAATGGTAACAGCAGAATTTCCCTAAAAAGTGGTTTTCCCATGAAAAATGGAATGCAGGTTCAATAAGAGATACATTTTCTTTAATAAGGTACTCTCGATGTCAACTTCAGAATTTGTAAATAAGAAAGGATGTCTACTGAAACAGGTTTACCAATTAAAATACCGTTTATGGTAATAAATGTTGTCCGATTGGAAAATGCTTTTGCATTTGAAGGTCTGGTGAATTTCGGCCTTTTTACGACCCTAACAAAATATATATGACATCATGAAATTTTAAGTGTTCGTGACTTTTATAATAATAGTTATTGTTCTGTCTCTGACATAGAGCTCTCCCTGGATTTATATCCTTTTAGAAATATCACTAATATTATCAATATACATTCATATATATATATATATATATATATATATATATATATATATATATATATATATATATATATATATGTGTGTGTGTGTGTGTGTGTGTGTGTGTGTGTGTGTGTGTGTGAAAAATATATCGAAAATAGGAAAGAACTCGTTAGGTAAATAATCCAAAGTTCTTTAGTATTTTTGTTATTATTTTTAAAAATAGTGCTCGATACAAAAGTAGAGCATAAATATAATAATTTTTTAAAAATATGATTCAACACGCTACATAAGAGTTCTCATGTTTCAAAACAAGAGCCGAAAACTTCAATATAATTATTTGAATTAAAGTACTAAGCTCTGTTTCATCTTCAAGCGAAATTTTTAAGGTTCCCAAAAAATTTCGCTTGAAGATGGAACAGAGCTAAGTATTTTAATTCAATTTTATTCAAATAATTATATTGAAGTTTTCGGCTCTTGTTTTGAAACATGAGAACTCTTATGTAGCGTGTTGAATCATATTTTTGAATAAATTATATATATATATATATATATATAATTCTTACAAGAAAAATCAATATAGGTTTCGTACAAGTGTATATCGTAAAGTTACCTTTACTGGTTTGTATACTGATTTGAAATCTTTTTTTCACCAAGAAGAAAATCAATTCCATCAATACATAATTACATCGTGCATTTGTTCCCCTATTACGTTGGAGGAATAGTTGTGTAAGATAAAACATATCCTATATATATGAATAATGGATATTCAGAGAATGTTCTTACACGGTTTTTATGAGTCAAATTTACAAAAACCAACTCTCCTCCTATGTATGGTCCTGAGAACTATAAGTTTCACCCATCTTATAGTTCTATTCTTTGTATGATATTATCACCCATCATTTAATAGTCATACTAATTATATTATCACCCATCATTTAATAGTCATACTAATTATATTATCACCCATCATTTAATAGTCATACTAATTATATTATCACCCATCACCGTAATATTTTTGTTCTTTATTATTCTGTTGTTTATTTTATTGTTGTGTTCATTATTATCTTACGCTATGGTACAAGAATCAACTAATATATTCGAACATGGATAAGATGGGGTTAGTTATGTGGTTCAACACGATTACAACTCAGTCGGCGTTGGATTCTGCCATTGGCCAAAATTTTATCGAAAATCCTCCTTGTTCTGGCCAATATAGAGAGAATTAGTTTCAGATTGTATATTGAGTACTATCACGGCATTTATTAAAGGTCATTGAGGTTGTCACTTGTCAAGTTGCGAAAGCCGACAATTTGTCGACAACAGAAGAGTTTTACTCGTTCCTTTCATCTTTTGGGAGATCTTTAATTTTTTCTCTCTCTCCTGACAAATTTCTGGTGCTTTTGACAGGATTCTTAACCAATTTTATTCGTTTTTAACTTTGGTTTGCCAACTTCGATTGTTACGATTTCGTATTTTAAACGTTCGCCAGTTGTAGTCTTCCATTTAGTCACCTTAAATTGTTTTAGTTTTTTCTCTGATGAAGGGTTGGCTGAAAGGTCCCTTAGAAATTTCTCCCCACCTTTTTTAGTATTAAGATGCTGACAGCTGTCCTATTTAAGGCAATTATAAATTTTTTGCAGTATGAAATCTATCTATCTATCTATCTATCTATCTATCTATCTATCTATCTATCTATCTATCTATATAAACCAGTGTTTCTTAACTTTTTTGTCCTTGCGTAACGCTTAAAATAAATTACATGTCTCAAGGAACCCCTCCGCTAAAACAAAATTATATACCATATCTTTCTCAACTTATTTTCATAGCAGTTCAGGTGGTAAATATCATACTATATATTTCTGAATAACGGGTTTAAGGAAAAATTAATAGTTCTTTGTTAAATTTTTCAGTAATGCTAAATAAAATTCATAATGTTCGTTTATAATACTTTATCAGGGAGTTTACATTCACACCAAAAAACTCTAAACTCAAACGTAAAAAATAAATATAAGTAACCAATATCATATATCTATAATATAAATGTACACAGAAGGAAAATAATTGCTGCACCCGTTTTTTATTTTTTTTATTTCTGTAATAATGAAGAAAAAAAAAACAAAGAAAAAATAACTTTAAGTCCAGGTCCCGTTCGCTGAGTGGGCCCTGACTAGTGAAGGTGGTTTCCCACTGGCGCAGTACAGACATCACCAAATATAATCCCAATGATTGATATATTTTTTTAATAACCTAATATGTTAGACAGGATGATGTCTATATTACAATATTAAAACAACCAAGAATAGATTGTGTGTGTTTAGTAATACTACGTATATGAAATTAAATTAAACGTCAAAAGTGTATTAACTTATCTCACCTATTCTCGCGGGACCCTTGGGGACCTTTTGCAGATGCTTAGTGTTCCGGGGAAACCCCGGTTGAGAAACGCTGATCTAAACAAAATTATAAGTTATCATCGGATATTTGCTATTTGAAAAATAGAGATAATGCTGTTTGAAGTCTAGAAGAAATAAAATAGCGAAATAAAAAAATATATATTAGACACTTCGTATTTGAAAGAGGCGTTTTCGAGAAATCTTATTAAAGAATATGTGTTCCCCGATATGGCATTGTTGAGGGGTCCACCCCTTTTTACACAAATGGACTCACCCAGTGTATACATATACTACGGCTACGTGAAGACTCGTGTGCAAGACCGAAGAGTCGAGTCGAGTCCAGAGTGACAGAGTAAAAGGTTGTAGGTAACCGGAAGAGTGAGGGGTGAGGGTAACAGCGTTGTAGGAGTCACAGTGAGCGAGCACGTAGACTCAGAAAGAAGTCATACAGCGATACTTCAATACCAAAGACTCTATATATATTTTGATACTAACACGTATTCCTGGAACTACTAACCTGCTTTACCAGTTTGTATTATTACGTTAATACGTTATTTTCCTATATTCATTCTTGGCGTTTGTTATTTATTGGTACCGGATTTCAACCCGGAATCCACAACAGGCATACGCACGCAAATCCGCAGAGGCGGGCGCATGACTACACACGCACAAACACATACACCAACATAAAAAAAAATTGCAGAAAAAACTTACACCAATGCTAAACGTATATAAAGAGGGAAAAAATATAAGCAGTAAATTGCTGATACACCCTGAAAAATGGACGAACAGGTCCACCTACAAAACTCTATAGTGGGGATGCTAAGTGTCAAACTTTTACTCACATTAATCCTATATATATATATATATGTGTGTGTGTGTGTGTGTGTGTGTGTGTGTGAGTGTGTGTGTGTACGTGTGTGTGTATCCGCGAGTAAGATAAATATGTATAAATAGTTTTTGTCCGACATTATTTCTCATTACTACAAATGTTAGTTTTAGCGTTTCAACTGACATACTAATTTTAATTTCTTTAATCAGTGAAATTAATATCAACTTGTTTCGATCAACAAAAAAAAAATGAGAAAGGAAAATATGTCTCTCGTTAGAAATCAAAATCATATCACGTTTTTCCATCAAGAAATCCTCTATAGCCAAAGTGTGCGGTTACCAATTTGGCCACAGGAGACCGTTATAGTCAACCGAATCTCAGTTATCTACTTCAGGAATGCACATCTCTCGTTAGAGCATCATCGCACCTATTCCTACTAGTTTTAGTTTTGTTCTCGTGACGTAAACAACAGCAATTTTTAAATGTATGTTTTATCGTGAGTATACGTGTTTGAGGGTGACATCCCTGTTTTTATTTTATTAACTAGTAAAATTAATATCAACCGGCCTAGAATGAGAAGTACTACTAGAGAAAGAAATACCCGCCTTTTTCAATAAGACTTTTTGGTATAAGTGGGTTGACATTAATATCACAGTTTAAGAAAATTAACAAAAAGAAAATAGGGATGTCAAATACATGTATCCACAAAAAATTAGGTTTAGATTAATAAATATTGAAAATTTCTCGGACATTCAGGCCGGTAAATGTTGTTAATACTGTTTATTATAAACAGAGCATTTACTTAAATATTTGTTTCTATAAAAAGAACGTATAAACATAAAAAATATGTCTTTAAAAATAATTGTCGCACTTTGTCCATTTCATTATGAATAAAAATGACAAAAGGAAAACTGGTAATTGCTGACGCGTTTCGTCCAATGTGGACTTTATCAAAGCAAAATACGAAAAGGAAATTAATTGAACAAAGTAACTAATAAAAACAAAAACAGAATGTCCAAGCAAAAGAAAATGGTTGAATACATCAACACAGATATAATGACAATATTCTCCACACGTGACAAATACTGACGTTATTTTTCAGTTAAAAATATGAAAATAGCGTTTCTCCACATTCCAGTTGCTAGGTACATTCTGTTTTTGTTTTTATTAGTTACTTTGTTCAATTAATTTCATTTTCGTATTTTGCTTTGATAAAGTCCACATTAGACGAAACGCGTCAGCAATTACCAGTTTTCCTATTGTCATTTTTATTTATAAATATTGTCTTCTCTGCTGGTTAAATCAGAGAAATTTTATATATATATATATATATATATATATATATATATATATATATATATATATATATATATATATATATATGTATGTGTGTGTGTGTGTGTGTGTGTGTGTGAATGTGTGAGTGTGTGTAAATATATTTTAAGGTTTTGCTATATTGGTGGGATAAAGTGCTCAACATCACAGGTAGAGCGTATGTAAATATAAAAGTGAACTTTGAAGTCAACACCCAGAGCCACTACTACCGAGCAGACCCCGAACCTTTACCTATCAAAGAGGCTCTTTGCTTTGAACGTCTATTGGGATGCAAGCACTCCCCCAGAACTCAAGTGTACCACTATATGTGTTACACTTGAGTTCTATAATGGGAAAATGGTTGGTCCACTGTATCGCTTCAAAAATTATAAGACGCCCACCTGTCATACTCTTTGGAAGAACCAGATCAGACCAAAAATGGACTAATGGTACCATATCCAAGCTGGAGCTTCCCAGACCGCACTACCTGTGATGATCCTAGCGAGACAAGCTTACTAACTATTAAAAGCACGTCGAAGCACACAAAATGATTTTCTAAATGTAGCTTAGATGTGGCACAAGGCCGAAAATATGAGGCACCATACTGAGTATCGACTTCAATATTCAGTCGTAATTGTTCCAGCCATACGAGCTTGCTAACCATTACACCGCGTAAAGGTGTTCCTACGACGTACACAAGTGTAAATCATTTTCATCCCCTTTGTTTTCCATTAGTAAAGTGCAAATTCTACTCAGTTTCTTCCAAGAACTACTACTTTCTGGAACAGACGACCTATCATTACAATCTTAACCATTTCAAGTCTGGGGTTAGCCGTTGTCTCTCCTGCATAACACCATGAGTTTCACATCTTGCCGTTTCTTACGCTCCACAAAGTAACTCTCTACCTTGCGTAGCTCTTGTGCCTTGTGATGGGTAAATATTTGTATAAAAATGATATTAAGTGATTATTTCTAGTCTCAGAATGGCTGCGACCCAGAGCAAAAGAGCTTACTATTATCTTGCTGTTTAACCCATAGCTGGGGGATAATGGATTCGTGCATTTTCGAGGAGCACTGAAATAAAATGAAGGAGAAAGAAATTCGACCGGATTTTGAACTCGTCTTGCCAATTCTCTTTTTTTTCGCATCGATAACCGTTACGTTACCAGCGCATTCATATATACACGCGTGTGTATGTATGTGTATTTGGATAATTGTGTGTGTGTTCGCGCGTGCGTGTGTTTGCGTAGGTGTACTTTAAAAGAGTAGAAAGCCATCTATTCTGTTCTTGGGGACTAAAACAAAAGGACTACTTACTTTTTCATTGACGGATAATAGCTATGAATAGGTGAGACAGTCGGCGAGGCCATAAACAAGTCTTCAGAGGCGACGATAATAGTACATAAGATGGGATTACTGTCAGTTAGGATCAATGGTGAACTGAGAATACAATGGCAGAGAAACTTATAAAAAGTTTTTTTTTCTTTTTTTCCCAGCAGCAGAACTCTTGTGTGACATGGGCGTGACAATAAATGTTTCAAAAGATTTATTTACCTCTCACACGGAGACCAAGGAAAACTATATATATATATATATATATATATATATATATATATATATATATATATATATATATACGTCAAGTGCGAATATATTAGGGAGAACTCATAATAACTTGCAGGTACTGCCTTTGCCCGAATAACTGTAGCAAAAAAAAAAAAAATTGGTATATACAAGCTACATCTGGATGGAATACGTTTACATAGTAATATGTATCTATTTTTCGGTCTAATGCCGCCTAGCATAGAGACTATATGTTGCTTGAATCATGAAATAGTTATATGAATAGAAATATATTTCTCGGGCCCAGTTACACTGTCTAATATCGTCTACCAGAGAGAAAACACGGTGCGCGAAACATTATATAGTCATATCAACCTAGGTATATTTCCGACCTCAGTATCGACGGTCTAATACCGTCTAGCAGGCAGACAACAAATGGCTAGAAACATTAAATAGCTATATCAATCCAGGTATATTTCCCCGACCTCGGTATCGACGGTCTAATATCGTCTATCAGGCAGACAACAAGGCGCTCGAAATATATAATATCAATCAAGGTATATTTCCCGACCACAGTATCGACGGTCTAATACCGTCTATCAGGCAAAAAACAAGGCGCTCGAAACATTATATAGTTATATCAATCCAGGTATATTTCCTGACCTCAGTATCGACGGTCTAATACCGTCTAGCAGGCAGACAACAAGGCGCTCGAAACATTATATAGTTATATCAATCCAGGTACATTTCTCGTCCTCAGTATCGACGGTCTAATGCAGTTTATCAGGAATACAACAAGGTGCTCGTAACATTACATAGTTATATCAATCGAGGTATATTTCCCGATCTCAGTATCGACGGTCAAATACTGTCTGTCAGGCATACAACAAGGTGCTTGGAACATTACATAGTCATATCAACCCAGGTATATTTCCCGACCTCAGTATCGACAGTCAAATACCGTCTATCAGGCATACAACAAGGTGCTTGAAACATTACATAGTCATATCAATCCAGATATTTCCCGAACTTAGTATCGACGGTCTAATACCGTCTATCAGGCATACAACAAGGTGCTTGAAACATTACATAGTCATATCAATCCAGATATTTCCCGAACTTAGTATCGACGGGAAAATACCGTCTATCAGGCATACAACAAGGTGCTTGGAACATTATATAGTCATATCAACCCAGGTATATTTCCCGACCTCAGTATCGACGGTCTAATACCGTCTATCAGGCATACAACAAGGGGCTTGAAACATTACATAGTCATATCAACCCAGGTATATTTCCAGACCTCAGTATCAACTGTCAAATATCGTCTATCAGGCATACAACAAGGTGCTCGAAACATTACATAGTTATATCAATCCTGGTATATTTCATGGCCCAAGTTTCGACGGTCTAATGCCGTCTAGCAGAGAGACAAGATGCTCGAATCATTACATACTTATATTAATCCAAGTATAATTCCCAGCTCAGTGCCGACTGTCTAATGTTGCCGAGAATAGAACCGAAAAGTTGCTTGAATCATTACATAGTTATATGATTACAGGCATATTTCCCGGCCGCAGTTTCGATGATATAATGTCGTCTAGCAGAGTTCTGGAATAATTACATAGTTTTATCAATCCTGGCACATTCCATCTCACCAATCTTCGATGCTCTAGTGTATATTCTCTAGAACCCGTGTAAGGCGCAGTAACGAATACCTTGGCTTCAATTCAAACGTTGTTGCCCGATGGGTTGAGCGGCAACGGCATTAAACTATATTCTGTTCTGATGTACTGTCCCACTTCATTTCGTGCTTATCCTGTTTGACAATAATCTGCTTTCTTCTTCTTACATCAGGGTGGGCAACCATCTTTCTGATGTCATCAGTTCTCGACTCATTACGTTTTTCTGATGACTCAACTATTTACTCCTGTTTTAATTTGTTTCTTCTGGTTGGTTCGATAATTGGCAACTGACCTCCAAAATGAGCTTCAATCTATTTTATTTGGAGCAAGAAATGACTCCTTGATTTTAATCGTTCTGAAAAGAAACTGCTCTCTTTAATCCTTGCAGAGAACCTTCTTTGAATTCCATCAGAATGGTCGATTCTAATCTCCAGAAGATTAACAAATTCCTCTTTCTTAATCTAACGTTTCAAAGGACATGAAGTGAAACAACTATATCAAATTAATTGATTCTTCTGTCCGGAAATTTAATTCATTGTGTGGTGTTAGATAATTTTTCTCGCTAGAATAACTCTTGCAGATTTCTAAGTCTACCATTCATCCATGTATTAAATATTGCTTCCAAATCTTATCTTGTGCTTCTGCTATGTCTTTAGAAATTCTAGATAATGTACAAATACTTTTCAATCACCGTAGCATAGATTCCCTGTGCATCTTTCTATAAATATTTTCATGGTAATTGTTCTGAGGAACGTTCCTCTTCAATACGTTGACATCCGGAATTTAGGCTTATTAATAGATTGACAGTTAAGTTTCATAATTTTGTTGTTGAAATTGCTGCATGTAACCGTATGTTCTAAGCTAGTATTTTCTTTTCTCTAACCTCTCGCTTGGAGAACTCTCTTCCGTCTTTAAGCTTTCTTGTCAACTTAATTTAAATACGATCACATTGCACACGCTTCTTTGGATTTTGTGGACAACCTCGAGATGAACAGCTGGCGAACCAAAGCATATATTGCAATTGTAGAGTGTGTGCGTGTGTGTATGTGTTTATGTGTGTGTGTGTCTTAGAGAGAGAGAGAGAGACACACACACACACATAGACAGAGACAGCTAGAGAGACAGAGCGAAAGAGAAATAGAGAAAATAACGCCATCTTCTCTGTTTCCAGCAATCCTATATGCGATCGTTGGCAATTATCGCACTATATTATCTGTACTTTTAATCTTCAGTAATAGGTGTACGAACAGTGCAGTGAATATAAGTATTGAAAGTAGAATCATTAAGCCGAGTTCAATTCCCGGCCTAGTCTCTTGGCTTCAATCTGACACTATTGTCTTTGGGTAATGTATGCATTCCTTTATCTCTCCACCACATGATAGATTGGGCTTTCTCATCTTGGGTGGCATCCAGACTAGAGAATGCGGCGGAAAAACACTCCACGAATGCAGGATAATTCACAGATAAAGAAAAGAATTCTGTGGAACATTATGGTCACTATAAAGCGTTTAATTACTACTTTGTATGTCAATCTAAATTTTCTACTAATATCTTTTTTTTTCTTCTAATGTTCACTTAATCAAGGCCTAGAAGCTACAGGGCTACAATGCTGTGTCATATGATCATAATAAATTGCAAGAGGTGAAGTTCTTTGAGTTATGCAAGAAAGATAATGGTTAACTCAAGACTGGAAGAGGTCAGCGAATAATATTTCAGTGTTCATGCCGAGACATTTTCATGTATAGTGCGGAAGTAGATTCAGAAGGAACCGGAAACCCAATCCTAAACAGGAAACAATGGATAAATCTCTACTGTTGTTAAAAAAAAACCATGGAGGATTGTGAACCGGAAATAGTGCTGAAAACCCCAAATCCGTATTCAAATAACTAAAAGTCCGAATGCAGATTTTGAGAAATGGGTCAAACGGAGGCGTTTTCTTTTTCACAACGCCTTCGTATCTATGATTCAGTATAAATTTGTTCACGTCTCCAGTTGTCCACCAAAGTTTTCTACAACTTGGATTATTACTTTATTGTTCTGATTAATCATTCAGAATTCGATTTGATGGCATTTAGTGATTCAATTAGCGTCATCTAAAACAATTTATTGTGTGAATTGATAATAAATAAAAAGAGAAAGATACGACTAATTATCAGTATTGTGTTCAATTACACGACGTAGCTTTACGCTACGCTAAACCTGTGGCAAATATGCGATTCGAAAGGAGGCTTAGTGTGGCATAAGGCTAAAATATTTAGTTAATTAATTGGGAAATGATACCGCTGTTTTCCTCATGAATGGTCTACATTGTGCTTTTTAATGACCCATGTCCATTCAAAACGTGGGCGATCATGGTTTTCTATAACTACTTATCTTTTACCAACCCCTTACTCTGTTCTGCCATCCATTTACATAAGCTCGTTAGAATACTTGCTGTTTCTCTAGGTCTCTCTTGCCTTCAATATGACCTGTAAGTGTCACATTTTCCAAGCCTTCTGTCCTCATTATGTGCCCTTGAAATTTCGATTGTTTCTTTCTGATTCTAAGTATGAAAGTCCTTTTTGTATGAATTTTCCTTCAAACTTCCTTGTTACTCACATGTTCAGTCCATGTCATTCTCAGGATCATTCTGTAGAAACACATTCTCTACTGCCTTGAGTCTCTTCTTCATCTGCCACATAGGAGGACTGATATTACATAAGAGTCCAGTACTCTTATCTTGGTTTCTATCGAAATATTACCGTTTCTTAGTAGTTAGCTTTTGAGAGGCATATTCCGCTCTTCCAACAATACTTCGGATTTCGGTGTCACCTTTTCCGTTGTCTGTTAAAAATACTTCTCAGATATTTAAATTTTGTATTTGCTTGATTATATTATTTAGTAGTCCGCGTCTTGGACCGTCCTGACAGCAACACAGCCTGTCTTCTTACAATTGATGTTTAGTCCTTGTCATACGCATTAACCTCCCTCGATCCGGACTCTTCCAGAATTATCCACCTTTTGCTGTACTATATATATATATATATATATATATATATATATATAGTAAATACAACAATCGGATTCCCATGGTTTTTAACCACAATCAGTATTCCCACACACTTATTCACAATTTAAAAAAAGGATTACAAGAACCTCCAGTTTGACAAAAAGATCAAGAACATTTTCGATAAACCGCCCATAAATGCAAAGAAACAATCACCTAACCTATCAGCTATCCTCATCTCTACCAAATATTTAAACAATACAAACCAATCAGAAAATTACAAATGTAACAAACCTCGTTGCTTAGTTTGCAAACATTTAATAATAGATAATCTATTTTCTGTACCCAACACCAATATCAAGATACACCCACCTCACCTCACCTGTGATAGCCATAACATAATCTACTATTTATTCTGCACCTTATGTCCTAATAGTGGATATATTGGTGAATCTGGAAATAATTTGAGATTTCGCTTCAACAGTCATAAACAAATCATACGTCAAAACAATCCTTATTCCCCCATAGCTGAACACTTTAATCAATCAGGACACTCATTAGAAAAATGTAAATGTCTATTGATAGATTCTGATTTCAGTTCCACATACACACGCAGAAAAAAAAGAAAAATACTGGATTTTAAATATAAATACATATAAACTAGGGTTAAATAAAGACTTGGGTATTTTAAATCTTTACAAATATTTCAATAGTTAAACATTTTTTTAGATAGAGTTAAAAATTTTTAAAATTTTTTTAAACAACATCTAAAATATTATTACAGCTAGATTTACGTTAGGAATATTCGAACACAGTGGCGTCCCATATCACGTGACGTCCGCGTCTCGCAACGGACGCTACTTGTAAACAAACAGTAAATTAATTTATTTGTAACAAACAGTTATTTCTGAAGAAAGACTGAGGTCAATCTGAAATATCAATATATATATAAATAAATTAATACTTTCATAAAAAAAGCATTATTATTTTTTTTATTTGCAACTTTTTCTATATATACATATTAAGAAAGTATACGTGGCTTCTCATTATGTTATATATATATATATATATATATATATATATATATATATATATATATATATATATATATATATACCCTTTTACTTGTATTCTTTGTATTCTTATTTGCTCTTAGTCCCATCATGGACTACTCTGTTTATTAAAGCCTTCGTCAAGTTGCTATTTTAGTTCTGTTCCTTATTACAGTCCCTTTATCACGCTTTCCTTTCTTAGCTTTTCTTTTCCTGAGTTCCTATAGTTACTTTTCTGTGTCTGCTATGACCATTATGTCAACCTGTATGTCCATGTTGTTAAGATTTTATCCGCTAATAAATTATCGTAGGACTGGTGAGAAGACACATCCTTGTCTTTTGTCCTATTTATATTCTTGTGAATTTAGTACATCTCTTTTTTTCTATACATGTACAGGCATTTTTTTCCTGTTTAACTTCGGGATAAAGATCAGTTTCGAGTCGTACAACGTAATATTGGTTATATCTTAAGGATGGAACTCATTAAATTCTCAATCGCTCTGCTAGAAGACGGAAGAGATTTCTACAAGCGAGAGGTTAGAGAAAAGAAAATACTAGCTTAGAACATACGGTTACGTGCAGCAATTCCAACAACAATATCATGAGACCTAACAGCCAATCTAGTAATAAGCCTAAATTCCGGATGTCAAGGTATTGAAGAGGAAAGCTCATTAGAACAATTACCATGAAAATATTTATAGAAAAATGCACAGGGAATCTATGTTACGGTGATTGAAAAGTATTTGTACATTATCTAGAATTTCTAAAGACATAGCAGAAGCACCAGACCAGATGTGATAGCAATATTTAATGCATGGATGAATGGTAGATTTAGAAATCTGCAAGAGTGATTCTGGCGAGAAAAATTATCTAACACCAGACAGTGAATTAAATTTCCGAACGTAAGAATCAATTAATTTGATATAGTTGTGTCACTTCATGTCCTTTGAAACGTTAGATTAAGAAAGAGGAATTTGTTAATCTTCTGGAGATTAGAATCGACCATTCTGATGGAATTCAAAGAAGGTTCTCTGCAAGGATTAAAGAGAGCAGTTTCTTTTCAGAACGATTAAAATTAAGGAGTCATTTCTTGCTCCAGATAAAATAGATTGAAGCTCATTTTGGAGGTCAGTTGCCAATTATCGAACCTACCAGACGTACAATTAAAACAGGAGTAAATAGTTGAGTCATCAGAAAAAGGTAATGGGTCGAGAACTGATGACATCAAAAAGATCGTTGCCCACCCTGATGTAAGAAGAAGAAAGCAGAAATTATGACAAGAAGGATAAGCACGCAATGAAGTGGGACAGTACATCAGAACAGAATATAGTTGGGTGCCTCAGTCATTCATCTCTATCCTTTATTGATCTTAGTTTGTTATTGGCTATGTTAGTTACTGCTACATACCTAAAAGGTCAGATTATTGCATTACTTTCGATAGAACGATAGAGTTTTTAAAGCTTTTGCTTGAGGAATAAATCACTATCCTGGGTAATTTGAAATATAATAATGATAATAATTAAACATCTCCTTTAATAATACAACATTTCTCATATCCTTTTTTTTGTATTTCTTACAAAAACTGTAAAGAAAATCGTATCGACATTGAAAAAAGAAAAGAAATGACAAAGTTATTAACCCTTTCGAAACGGAGCTTCATTTGGAGTTTCAATGCTAAGACAGAGCTATTTTCATATACCGCCACTTGGAACACACAAAAAAGTCGATATAAAATCACAGAATACAACACACTATCATAGAAACAGCCATTGAAAGGACCAGATGTGCAAGAAATATGAGAAGCAATCTGATTGGTTGGTACAAAGTCCAGCCAGCTAATCTCGAGACTTGTATTATCAAGCCAACGGATCGTGTTCTTTGTCATTCGACTTTTCGGTCGATAGAGCGGTCCTGTCGTCTCCTAAGGGTTAATGACAGCATAATATGACACTTTTGAAGTAACGTTTTCATAAGAAGTATTCTATATATATTTACCTATTAATAAAATTTCACTGATAATAACGGAATATCTCTATTTATTAAATTTCAATAAATCGAAATGAAGTGTTATCCATCTTAGAGACCGCCATTTTTTTTAGTTAGGTTCCCGCTTTTATTCATTTGTTCCTTTAATATTTCGGCATCATTACAGAGACATATTATTATAAAAAAAATATTTGAGGGCTTGTTATTACATGAAATTTAATGAAACTCTTATATATGTATATACAATCTGTGTATATCTGTTGGGTGGGCGTCCGGGTCTAAAATTTTTATTAGGCTTTTAAAAATGGAGATTTTAAAAATATATACAAAATATATAAAACAAAGGTTTCTATTAAAAAATCTTTCCAGGAAAATAGCTTTCTCAAGTACAATAGTTTTTTATTGTTCTTTCCACTACTGATGGCTGCTTCCTTTCTAACCTTTTGTTTGACGTAGTGTCGGACGTTAATACCTTAATTATGTCATAAAAATGTGAGTGAATGCTTTTTTTAAATAATAATGTAATTAATAATTATATTATTTTATATTTGGTTTAATTTATGTATTGTATATTTTAAATAATAGAGAGTTTTGAATTTATCAGTTTTTTCCTTTCTTATTATTTTTAATAGTCATCAATGTTGGCTTGTAATGTAATTATCAATTATATCATTTAAATCTTACGCCACTTTACCTAAAGTTTTCAGTTAGTCTGATGTATATTTATTGGGGTTAGTAAAATTTAAAATTTCGTAAAAACTAACAGCATTTTTGCATCTGATTAGAAATGGTTGTTGCAAAATGAAACCCTTATATTTGCCATCATAAAGTCTATCGGAGGACGAAACGCGTCGGCTAAGATAAGTTTTGCGTTTTTTTTAAATCTCTCTCTCTCTCTCTCTCTTTAACACACACACACATACACACCCACACCACACACACACACACGCTAACACGTACACACACACATATATATTATTCTCAGCATCGCTTGCAAATGGAGCGAAACTTCAAATATTAAGTTTAATTTCAATTTAAGATTTAAGTTTTTTTTCGAAACAGTAATTTCTGTGTCGCGATGGAAACATATTTTTTTTAAAAATAATTATATATATATATATATATATATATATATATATATATATTTAAACAGAGTATCCTGGTTATCATTTACTCTCACTTTCACTCTCTCCCTCTTTCTAAAGAAAGAGAGAGAGATAGAGAGAGAGAGAAAGAAAGAAAGGGATATATAAATTTAAACAGTTTGAACACAAAAATCAACAATGCGTGTCTTAAATATTAATTTCTAGCTCCACACACTCTACCCATAAAGACGCCCTATTCTCGATATGGCGAACTCTTCCCTCATAAGTATTACATAATTTAAAGAATAAAATTATATATATATATATATATATATATATATATATATATGTGTGTGTGTGTGTGTGTGTGTGTGTTCATGTGTGTGTGATGCAACACATATAGCAAGGGAAGAAAAATGAGAGCTCATGTCTTAAAACTGAATGACAAATCTTTTCCATCATAAGTCACTTGTTAGATGATGATTGCAACTCAGTCTCTCGGCGATGCTAGTTTTCCCTTGCAGCCTAAGAAGGAGACGTTAAACAAATAAATCTTAATCTCAACATCGATTTATTTCCTTTCTAAAGCGTATTAGCACATTTAGTGTTAATCATGAAAGTGTTAAACTCCCAAGTGATAAGGCAACAGAATGTCTGCACAATTTTCGAATACCGCGTTTTCCTCATTTAAGCAAAGTTCTGAATCTAAAAATCGAAATAGATTTTCAGCTGACAATAATAAATCTATTCTTCCTTCGTTTCAAAATCGCTCCACTGACCTCAAGCAAGAAATGTGAAAGATTTTTTCCGAGTCTCATTCAAACAGGCGCCTTACTCTTTATTTGTTGATAATGTTACGTCAATAAATAAACGTCTTCTGACTGGATTAAAAAGTCAGCAAAGCTTAAGGGCAGCTCGATCGATACTCAACCCCAGTCAGGCAGATTAGACGATCTAAGTCTATAAGATGCTAGCCAGAAAAGAGAAAATGAAAATATATATATATATATATATATATATATATATATATATATATATATATATATATATATATATATATATATGAGAGAGCGTTGGCTCAGAATGATTGATGGTGTCTTATTTAATATCAGAGATTTTAGTCTTGACAAACTATGTCTGGAATGAATGCATCCATTTTGAATATTTGAAGAACCAGTTATGAGGCCTTTATATAACTCAGCAACTAATTAAAGGGATCAGGTGAGAAATGCCACCTTTCTGCTGGGTTATTCAATCGACTGCACGACATAAAATGAGCATGTCAACTCTCTGATCGTTCCAATCATGTAAGCGGGTGGTAGTTAAGAAATTATGTTATTCATGACTCATCATTATTCAACTACCGTGCCTTTTCAACATTTTCATTTCCCTTGTAGCTCTAAGCAAATTTTGAGATTGACCAGCATTTACTGCCGTATAAACATAGAAAGAAAAGAGTACTGAACTGTTACGTAATATCAATCCTCCTATATGGCAGTGAATGCTGGGCAATCTCCTCACAGATGAAGAAGAGACTTGAAGCAACAGAAACAAAGAAAAGAGTACTGAACTGTTACGTAATCTCAGTCCTCCTATATGGCAGTGAATGCTGGACAATCTCCTCACAGATGAAGAAGAGACTTAAAGCGACGGACACAAAATAAATAGTACTTGACTGTTACGTAATATCACTTCTTCCTTGTCTTTGCTCTGTTATCCATTCACATAAACAGATAAATTGACCAATGTTTCCATTTGCCCTTCAATATATTCTCTGACAGTTCTAGTTTCCAAGTCGTCTTTCAAAACTTGAATGGAAGGAGATCTCAGGACGTGATCCAAAAGTGAAATCTTAGGTGGTTTTCTTAGTATGATACCGGAATGGATCTTATATGCAATTCACATCAGATCATCAAAGAATTCCAGTGGACTAGAGAGTTGAATTAGGCTCAGTGACGGTCACCGAATGTAGAAGTACGTGACTTCAGACCTACATCCGGTTTGTAAGCATTTGAAAGAGACCATTGGATAGATCGATATATAAAAAACCGTATCGAAAAGTCTCCGAAAAATATTTATTCGAATTGTAAATAGTTTGAATGAAAACTAATCGAAAGGGCAGATTCGATGTACCTATGTTTGAAGTACATATGTGGTTTTGCTTTGAGAGATTCCATGCTGATTTACCTAGAACTAATAACGCCCTTGAAGGATTGCATGAGGCTTTTTCGCAGTGTTATCCCATCAGTCCACAATATGGAAATTCTTAGACGCACTTAAAAGAGAACGGGACTTGAAAAAAACATTCATGTTGCAAAAGTAAGGGCAGGTTGCCAAAATATCTAGGGCACCAAGAAATATTGCCACGTAAATAGTTAATTAAAAATTAATTAGTGGCACCTTTTACGAGTACTTCTTAATAGTTAAATATTTGCAGAATGATTTAACTTAAGGTTAAAAGGATTTGTCTTACTAAACTGTTTTATTAACGATATTTGTATTTTGAATAATTATAATTTATGTCTTTCCTCTTTTAATTTTTGCATTTATATTGCAATAAAGAATTTTTCATTTCGAATAATTATCATCTACATAATAAACGCGAATGTCAGTGTGTCACAATTTTTCAATTTAAAGGACCCAACTCTCCAACTTTCAATAGCTCATTGTGCAGGAATTTTGGATTTCCAAAATTTTCATTGCTGCGAATGTTTTCGGCGATTTTTTTCATGATTTTTGTAACGATTTTTTCTACGATAATAATTTTTATAACTTGGAAATAAATGTGGCTATCATGGAAATTAATTTCTAAAACTAACAAAAGTAACCATTGAAATTAAAATCATTTTTTCTACGGAAAGTAAGGATCTACGTACTGAGAATCATCTCGTCCACTACTCAGGGACGTGTTGAAAAATATTTATTTCTAAAGAATTATTGAATTTTTTATTAATCAGATATTTTTATTACTTCAAAAATGTCTACACTATAATAAAGTTGGTTGTAAAAAAAACAAAACAAAACACATACGCACACACACACACACACATATATATATATATATAAAGGATTTTTTATCAAACATTAATTCTTTTTAGTGCAAATGTTACGTTTTGTGAGTACACGTGTATGAGTTAATTTATCACTGTTATTTATTTTAATGAACATTGAAAGGAGTAAACTAAGTCTGTTACATTTATTTACGTACAAATTCTCTTGGAAAAGCTATGCATCCATTCATTCTCTTGCAGCCATAGGCTTCGTTGGCTACCAGTCTAGGAGAAGGAAAACCCAACTGAAATCTGAGCAGAGATTTAGGAGACTTTGTCGCATACCTTTCTTCATTTTCTCTATTATCTGTGTTTTTAAATGGGGGTAGCTCCTAAACCTCCACGAGAGAGAGAGAGAGAGAGAGAGAGAGAGAGAGAGAGAGAGAGAGAGAGAGAGAGAGAGAGAGAGAGGCTCGAAATATTATTGAATATCTTGATCATAAACATTTGGGCAATATTCTCACTGGATATTTTAAAAATAAATTTATTTTCCTTTCAAATAGATATTCATTTTGTTTTTTATTGCTTTGCTTTTTTCAAGTTTTTGTTGAACAAAAAACACATCTCTTAGAAGAATAAGCACAACTTTACGAGGTGTGGAACACCCTATTTATCATCTCTCAGTTGCGTTTCTGTCTATGAGCGCACTCTGCTCAGGGGCGGCTCCGTCCTAGGAGAGAGTCGCAATTTTTCTCACATATTCCCTTTAACGTAAAAGAAATAAAAACATGTTTTCTTCTCCGCCTTTAATTAAACATATTTTAATAAATGCCTGATGCTTAAATGTAAACACATATTCTCTATCGGGTGTTCCAATATCTTGTAACTTCGTAATAGTTTAACATTAGCAGAATGAGTTAACTTAAGGTTAGAAGGAAATTGAACTAAATTTAAGCGTCTAAAGATATTTTTTCAGATTTGGCGTATAGTTGAGCGATATTATTTTCCATAATTAATTGTCTTAAATAACATGATCCACTATGGAA
The DNA here is from genome assembly GCA_903632075.3 of Acanthosepion pharaonis. Lineage (NCBI taxonomy): Eukaryota > Metazoa > Mollusca > Cephalopoda > Sepiida > Sepiidae > Acanthosepion > Acanthosepion pharaonis. Next base: position 149,391 of record CAHIKZ030002722.1, on the reverse strand, counting down.
ATAAATTTTCACCAATAATTTAATTACTACTGACTTTGATTCGTCTTAATGAAACACCCTATCATGAATCATTCATACAAAGAGTAAATAAGTAAAGATAATGATATAAAATGGCGAAATCCCTTAGTTAACAAAAACAAAATAATTTCCATGCCTGAAGATGACTGAATGTACAGTCGAAAGTACTTGTATATTTAAGGAAGACCTAATACAGTTTATAATTTTAAGAAACAAGGATGATAACATTCGTCGAGTGATTAGTAGGTTAATGCATCTTTAAGATTTTGCTAGCGAAGTAATTTCGTCAGTTTATATCATTAACTTTACTAATTTACTTCATATATATATATATATATATATATATATATATATATATATATAGATAGATAGATAGATAGATAGATAGATAATATTAGTGGAAAATATACATACATATGCAAAATATAATTCTAGCATTAAATTGTCTATGGTGTATATATGTCACCACGAAATGTATCTTTATGCATTAGACATCTGTCGACATGCATTCTCTTCTCTTATTTAAAACCCTTCCCCCACCACATCTCCTAAAATTCTCTCTGTTAAGGTTCAATCTCCTTCCTCCTCATATTTACACTTTCTCTAAATTCTGTTTCCACTTCCGGAGTGGGTTTTTTCTGTTTTCATTTTGAATTTATAGGTCTGATGAATTGGATCGTATTTACGATTCCAATGGAATAAATTATGACCATGGAATATTAGTGTTTAAGCCTTTTTATATATATATATATATATATATATATATATATATATATATATATATATATATATATATATATATAGTGAGGAAGCGAGATCGGTGTTGAATATAGAACGTGTAAAGTTGTAGACAATGCGTTCAAGAATGGACAAAAACAGATTAAAACAGGAGAACAAGAGGCATAAAGAAAATAACAAGCAAGAATAAAAGAAGAAATGAAAATGCGAAATGTGTATTATCCTTCCATTTGACTGATTGCTTTTTCGAATGGATAATTCCTTTCAGCATTCGACAACGACAAACCGTTTTTCTTCCTGGTTTTCTTGTATGTCCACGGATGCTTTAAACACTGTCATTTTCCACTTGGCTCTGATAGTGTGCACAGACTTCATACGCCAAGGGCACAGGCAAGAAGATGGAACATTGAAATTATTTTTTTAGGGATTGTGATTATACAGAATGCGATGGGTAAATTGTCGCCATTTTCTATTTTTAATTCCGCGCGTGCACGTTGTTTGTTTTTGATTTTCTCGGCTGCTCAGTATAGTAGGGTCAGTTGGGGATCGTCTCTGAGAAAAAGGGCACCATGACGCAATTCAGTCAACCAGAAATTTGGAAACGGCATATTGTACTGCTTGGAATTCGCGCCGGAATCTTCAAGGAGAACATTTCAGAGTGTTTGGGTGTGAATCTGAGGACAGTGCATAGGACGTGGAAAGAGTTGGATGAGTCTAATAGTGATTACGAAGGTACGGCGGCTTGAAATATTCATTCTGATCGTTCTGATAAGAAAATAAATTCGAATTTGTTGGTAAGTTCCATGTAAGGAGTAATGCTGTCCTGGGTCAAGTAGGTGGCTGCTGGAAGACCTTATGTCTGGCACCATGTAGCACATGCAGAAGAAGGCAGTCATGAATGTCAGACAATTACTGCAACCACACCACCCCATACATTTGGCCACCTAACTCTCAAGACAGCAACACCCTTTATTATTATTATTATGGGACGCAGTTGAGCGAGAGAGACCAACAAAACACCTTGTAAGACCAAAGATTAAGTGAAGGCAAGAATTATGGCAGCATTCACCAACTTAAAAGAGGAAACCGTCTAGAATGGTTGCAGAAGACTTCGGAGTCGTCTGGAGGCCGTAGTTGACGCTAATGATTTTACTGAATAAATTTACTCGTTAGTATTGGAACATATTTTTATATAATTTCGGTATATATATTTGTTAAAATGAGATATCAGTGTTATTTTCATTTTTGCATAATTTATCTATCACAACCTGTAGATCATTTATTCTGATATATATATATATATATGAATAAATGCAAAAGGAGAACTTTTAACAAACGCGTTCCGTCCTGTGCATGATTTTATCAAGGCAAATGCAAAGATTTTATTTTGTCACAAGTATTTATATACAAGAGCAAAAATGTTATTGGCTTTTCATTTTATCTTAAAATTTGAGAACGCTCATAAATATTTCTCAGGTTAGCCTAAAAGTCTAGGCAAGCCATGGAGGACGCCAAGTGACACAATTCAATATCTAATAAACGAAAGTGAATAACGGGTGTTATTTAATGTTTTATGCAAATTAGAATTTTAAATATTTTAGTTAATTTTAATTCATGTATTATATATTTAACGTTTTCTTTTAATTTTTTAGCATTTTTCTAGTCTGGTATGTTGACTTGTGAAGAAAGTAAATTTTTCAGGAAATGAGATATTTCAAGAAACCCTGGGCACAGATTTAAATTTTTATGAGATTCGATAGCAGAACTGTTGAAAATTGTCTATCTGAGTCAGTTACTATCTCTTTTAATAAACGTGGCATTCTTTAGATCAAAATTCTGGTTGAATTTATTTACTATGTATAAGTAAGGAATTTGATAAATTATTGTGTATAAGATCCCTTTTGTGTTCATAGGTGCGTTTATTCTGTTTCCTCAAGGTATTTTGAGAAGCATTTCTGGCATTTTATCCTATATATACCTGTTTCAGAATTATTATTGTTATGGGTATTTTTGGTTCTCATCATATCCATAATAGCTTTGGATGTGGCTGTAAATATTTTGATGTTTAGATTAGATAAATTGCTTTAGATAGTAGGCGTTACAGAGTTATTATGCAGTATTATGCATCTGTTTTTATTTAGTTGATTGTCACTGTTATTGTTGTTAATAATGTTAACATTTTGCGGTTGTATTTTTTGCATGCATTTTTCTTAGCATTGTCGATGAAATAATAAGGATATATAAGTTTTTAAATGGGTTTTTTACGTATATTTCTTCTTTGAATAAGTAATGGGAACTGCAGATACTTCATTCTATTAAATAAAATCCCATAATTATTCCAGATGTCATCATGTTACAGTGGTGGGAATAAAAAAAATATACGGTCATTCTTGTTGGTAGATTTTCTGTAAATCTCAAACTGAATTATGTTCTTATTTCTATGCAGCAAGGTTAAAGTGTTGTTAGAATCAAAGGTAAAATTTATTGCGTGTTCGACGTTATTGTTGACAAGATTGGGTCAAAATTATATTTTATTGATATATTAATAGAAAATCATCTATATTTAAAGACATTTTTATGTTTAACATTATTTTTATAGATACAAGCATTTAAGTAAATTTTCTGTTTATAATAAACTGTATTAAATAACATTTACCGGTCTGAATGCCCAAGAAATTTTCATAGAAAATATTCGTCCTTCGACAGGATTCGGACCTGTATCTTATACGGAACCGTCATATAGCCTGACGTGCCTAACCTCTCGGCCACAAAGGATCGTTCGGTTGGCAGGGTCGAATTTACTGCTTATAAACTTCAATTTTCCATGAATCTCTCACGTACGTTCATAACTGCTCATGGCGTATCAAACGTAAACAAATTACGTCACACATTATGAAATGGACAAAGTCCGACAATTATTTAAAGACACTTTTATGTTTAACATTCTTTTTGTAGATACAAGTATTTAAGTAAATGCTCTGTTTATAGTAAACTGTATTAAATAACATTTACCGACCTGAATATCCGAGAAATTTTCATAGAAAATATTCGTCCTTCGACAGGATTCGAACCTGTATCTTATATGGAACCGTCAGATAGCCTCTCGACCACAAAAGATCTATATATATCTAAAAATAAGAAGAACTTTGTGGTAATATATTTAGGAAAGGATTACTTTCCAGAAATTCCAAAAATAATCAACGACATCACCATTAAACGTAGTCACCATCGGTCTAACCAGATCTTTGTCTATCAAAATTGTTATCGAAGTCGAAAAAAACAAACTTTGGTTAATGGAAAATTTTTATGCGTAGGAATAAATAATTTTCTTTTTGTTTTAGTTAATTGTGCTCTTAAAGTTAGAGTTTTCTTTACAGGAACATTTGTGTATAAAGATTTTATATTTAAACTAGGCATAAATTTGTTTTTAATATTAGGTGGGTGCAAAAATAATGACGTAATAATGTCGTTTTTTGACGTTAAAAAATACGTCAAAAAACGACATTATTACGTCATTATTTTTGCACCAACCTAATAGTTATGTTTTTCATTTATTTAAAATATCGCTAGAATTTTGCATATGCGAGGAGTTAATTACACCAAGAAATGGGGTTAAATTTAGGTGTGCCGGATAGTTTATGTGGGGGTGCTACATGGTCCTGATATAATGAGTCTCATCGGCATGTCCGGTTTGTGTATTTTTAGTGATCCGTAACGTTTTGGTGCTTTCGGGTGCGGTTCGAGGAGTTTTAGCCAGGCATTGTCTTCATTTTAAATAATTTGGGGGTTTCATTTTAAAATTTTCGTGTCTCTTTTGCGAACTTGTGTTCATTTCTTATTTCGTAAATATTGTCGTCATAGAGAAGGTGTCCCATTATTAGTTGGTAAATGTTTGTCCATAATTATAAAGTCGATCCGGTACGTCGGAAGCGGTATATATGAATGTTTTAGTGATTTTCCAAGCGTAGCTTAGATGTGGCACCAGGCCGAAAGTACCCAATGAGGATCGAGCTCACTATTCAGTTGTAAATGTTCTAGCGAGATAAGCTTGATATCCATAACATCGCCTCGAGGTGCCGATATAAGAATGTTTTTGTTGTTTGATATTTATTTTAGTGCTTTTATATATATCCGGGGAAGTGTGGTTTCATTGTTTTTTTTTTTTTTTTTTTTTTCGAATGTGGCTATAATTAGACCCCGGAAATATCCTTTGTTGAAATCCGAATATAGCGATGGTAGTGTTTAATCAGTAAATCCTTAATATTTTGATAATCCGGTGGCAAATTTTAGTACGAAGCTAAGAGCTTCCAGTGAGACTTGTTGAGATAAATCTCTATCTATAAAAGGCAGGATGTGTGTGTGCGTGTGTGTGTGTCCTTTATCTCTATCTATAAAAGGCAGGATGTGTGTGTGTGTGTGTGTGTATCCTTTATCTCTATCTATAAAAGGCAGGATGTGTGTCTGTGTGTGTGTGTGTGTGTGTAACGAATGCACGGCCGCAATTTTCGACGGATTTACACCAAAATTTACATGCACATGCTCCAAGTTACCGGAAAGGCCAAAACCGACTTTGCATTTCCCAACTCTCATCGATAGTGGAAATAATCGATTTTTTCATGCTTCTACGACAGTTTTCATGTAGTTTGCGGCCATTTTCTACTGGCCAGAGTGAGAGCCTATAGCTGGCTGCCACGAATAGGCAGGAAGATTCTATTGGCCAGGGTGAGAGCCAACAGCTGACTGACACGAATGTTAACCAGCATGCAAAAAAAAATCGATAGCTGCATTCCTCGCAAGTGGTAAAAATTTAAATCTGCATAGCACTTTACTCCAATTGGCTCAATAACTTGCTTAAACTCAACGTTGATTCGGATTCCACAGAACTGGGTTGGGTGTGAAAAAGTATTTGTTGTTAACATTCTTTTATCATTCGGTTTTTCGAGTCCTTTTTTAAAGCTGATCGTTTTGTGTTCATTTTGTTTAGTACTTTTTTTCGTAACAGATTTAATGTTTACTATAGAGCTTAGAAAAAATTCGCAGTGTGAGATAGTCAAGAAGTAAGGCATGTAGCAACATCAGCACGGCAAAGGGCACTCCTTTAAAGGCAAGGAAGGGCAAAAATATTTTAAGTCAAGTGATAGCGATTGCTGCATGAGTCGTACGATTTTTGAATCAAACACGGGCAACGCCGGGCCACGCTGCTAGTTTTATATAAAAATTAACTAACTTCTATATTTTTCTCAAACAATTTCTCCCGTACTGTCATAAGTATTTATTTGCATGGATTCAAAGAATGGCTAAAACTATGTAAGACATTAATGGTTTAGTAGAAAGAACTCTAGGTGATTAAAAAAAAAAAAAAAAAAAAAAAAAAATGTTTCCTTTCATGCTGCTGTAAAAAGTACTCAACGCTCTATACAAAGGTTATAGTTTCGTTTTATTTCTCTTATTTCCAAAACCTTCTCTGTCTTTATTTCACAATCATTAAAGTAAATGGTATTTTTGACGTATTTGACTTGGTATGCTTTCTTTACTACACTTTTTCCTTCCTGTCTTCTCTCTACAACTGTCCTCACTATCTGTTTCACTGAGGATAAATGAATGATCACCGGTCATTTTCTTCTCTCTTTTTATCTTCACTGAATGCTACCCATAATTCCTTTGTTCACACTTACGACCCAAGTCTCGTAAATATTTTTTCTCTCACCAAGAGCCTCATCCGTTATGTGCTTTTCTTTATTTATTAACCAAATCGTATTTCTGATAAAGTAAAACGTAAACGTCTATTATTCATTCATACGAATCCCTTTTTTTTGAAATTCAAATAGGAAGCCGATGTAAATTGATAAACTATTGATCTGGCGTGAAAGAAATGTGTTATAAATAATGGCCAGGGAGATGAGTGAAAAGGGATAATCAAGAAATAGTATCGAAGAAAAAAAATGAATGATGTCGTTTAAATAAGTCTTCTTAACCAAAAAAAAAAAAAAAAAAAAAATGTTGGTGGATATTTCTCTATCGATGCCCGCTGCTTTTGTGATAATCCGTCAGATAGGATTGGATTTTTGAACGTAGCCAAAGGACGAGAAACATCAAGAAAAGAAAAAAATGCCATGGGTCAACCCGTGGGTCAGAAGAACGCAGTTTTATAAATGAACATATTAGGTTGCGTGGTAAGTAATTACCGTTTTGTGGGCACCTCGGCGTGGTGTAATGGTTAGCAAGCTTGTCTCGCTAGAAATATCACGATTGAGTAGTGAGTTCGATCCTCACTGATGCCCCATACTTCCGGCCTTGTGCCACATCTAAGCAGCGCTTAGAAAATCACTAAGTAATTACCGTTTTGGAGAAAGAGTTGTAATGACGAAAGTATCATCCTTACGAGTCAGTTTTTGCACGGTAATGGCAGCGTACACAGTGAATTGAAGAAAAAATGTTGTTCTTGACAACGCAAATTTGCATACAGTAACAATAAGAGTAAAATATTTTGGATACTTGTTGTTCTGTTCTCGCGAATATTCCATTTTCACGTACTACCTTGCACCGACCAATTATTTCCTTTTACAAAAAGATATGCTGGAGAAAAAAAAATTCTCTCACGAAAACCAGATTGAAGAGTTTTTCGAAAAATATTTTCGCATCAAAACCTGCAGAAATTTTCAGAAAATGTCTCGAAGAAATGCCTGATGAATCGCAGCAACCCATTGCAAATAATTTTAAATATATATTTGAATAAAAATTAAATTAACCTTTTCAAATAATAAAATTGATAAACAAAAAAAGGAAAGTATTTGTGACTCAGCCTAACCCTTTACTGACAGACGTTACGCATGCGGAAGAGATAATTGCTCGACTGATTGAGTTGTTTTTTACGGTTTATCAACCCTTTGCGTGTTATTTAAATCTTTAACATATTTTGGATTGTAAGATTAATTCTTTTTTTTTTGACAGTGAATATTGTATTAATAAATTACAACGATTTTTTCGGATAAGATTAATAGCTCGTTGTGGGGGAGATGGATTCATACCTTTCCCGATGGGTATTTGCATGCAGTTGAATGTAACGAATCCAACTGGAATTGGAACTCATTGCAATCTATTACCCCCCCCGCCCCGGACATCGTTTGGTGAGTGCCCCATTGCGGGTTCATGGACTAAAATTTTCCGATGATATGAAGTGGAAAGATTATATTGAATCAAGTGCTATGTCTGCTGCAATGAAAGTTGGCTCACTTCGTCGTGCTAAACAAGTGTTGAAACTTGACTAATGCATGGAATAATAATACAACACAAAAGGTACTTAGAACAAAATGTATTGAAACAAGAAAATGTACACAATATTTACATATAGTCTTTTGTATATTCCTAGTAAGACCGTTCCTGGAGAATGTGTTGACTGAGTCGCAGTCGGGCACAGTCTCTGGTTGAATCTCTTGATTCCTGTATTTATCTATCCACCCACGAGGATAAAATGTGGCACAAGGCCGGTTTAAAGTGGATATCGCCGAGCCCGTAGGCTCGGCCCAAAAATATGGCCTTTCTGAACCCGCCTAGACGGGTTCAAGGCCTGTCTACCACCCCGGACGAAACCCTGCTTCTCGGCAAAGCCTCGTCCGGGTCCCTCACTGCAAAATGCAGAGAGTTCGACTGAGAGTGAATCTCTTGATTCCCCCTCTCTTCCCGGTACCAACCATATTTATATGGTCGGTACTCCACTATGCAAATTAGGTGGATCCTACCACAACAACAAGTTTTCTCACTAGAATATATCTCACGTATTTATAAGTCGACCATTCGTTCAGGCATTGAATATTGCCGCCACATCTGGTCTGATGCTTCTGATGTGTTTTCAGAGATTCTTGATATATATTATATATTATCAATCCTGACCTGGCATCTCGGCTGTAGTCACTTTCTCATTTCCATAATGTAGCTTCCATGTAGCTTTCCTATAAATACTTTCATGGTAGTTATTCTGATGAAATTTTCTCTACAGTATTTAAATTTGTGAATTTAAATGCAGACCTAGATTGGCGGCTAGGTCTCCACATTTTACATTTGAAATGGCTAGATGTCACCGTAAGTTGTATGCTAAGAGTTTCTTCTCTCGCTGCAACGTTGTGATTAAAAAGATTGTAGAAGTTGTTACTATGGAACGAATGTACAACGATTGCAACACTTTGTCTAAAATATGAGATAATTGCCACGCATTGGACTCTCATCTCAATATTTGTAAATTTGTTGGTGGGTGAAAAAATTTGAAATTTGTGTGTGTGTCTGTACGTTTATATATTGGATCGGATTTCCTACATTTTTCAACCAATTTCAACAAAACTTCACAGGAACGCGTAAAATTACCTTGCGGTGGTTCTGACAGTATTGGAAAAACACAATTGTTTTTGCATGAAATCAATTTGAAAACACGATTAAGAGTCATCGCTTTCGCGGAAAGAAAGGGGGCAACTCATATCGAGTTATACTTATTATAAAAACCCAGGTTGTTTGTGTGTGTGTGTGTGTTCGTTTATATAGGATCGGATTTCCTACATTTTTCAACCGATTTCAACAAGACTTCACTTTTTTTTTGGCAGGTAGTGTTTCTTATTGTCTTACACACTTTTTTCTTTATTTTTACATTCAGAATGCTTTAAAAATTCCATTTACAAGACAATTGTTTATAATTCTATTCAATTCGTAGACTCATAACGATTGAAAACAATGTTTTTGTTTGAGTTTGGGTTTGACTAATTCGTAAAAAAAAAAAAAAAAAATCTAATTAAGACATGCGTGTCCGTCAACCTTAAACAATACTCTTTGTCAATTTTATTTTTCAGTCTTTATGATGGTCGATACTTGATCTATCTCTTACTGTTACATCCCTGGACAACGCCGGGCTCTACTGCTAGTATTTATATAAAATTGAGATCAGATGGAGAAAGAGGAATTTAGAAAAAAAACATAACAGTTTTATAAAAAGGAGAGATTACAACAATATGTGGCAAAAGGTTACATTAGGACTTGAACTTATTTTATTTAATATTCTCCAGCAAGGAGCCTTTGGCATATGGATGAAATATGACTCTGTAGCATTTTAGTTAGATGACAGGGCAGAAGAGTTGGGTATAATTAAGATAGAACTGATAACATCACACATATATTAACAGCAGGGACGCTGCATTGACAATGTTTAACATCGACATGAGCTAAAACCACATCAGTGAGACAAGCCATACGGTTAGGATTGACCTGATGAGAAATATGTTACACTGTTATTTACATTATTTACATGCGTATTATTGCCTTCATCTTTGTTGCAAATGTCATAGCGTTTCTACCTTCATTGGCCTTCATCAGGTGCTTGTCCGTCGCTCACTTTCTGAGCGACGGTTCGGTTCAACTCTCTGTCTACGGACGGAGAGGAAACCGAAGGAGGCTACGCCGAAGGGCGGAGTCTCCTTCGGGGAGGTAAAACCGGCCCTGAATCCGTTTATACGGGTTCAAATTGGGCTATTTTTTGACCGAGCCTAATGGCTCGGAAATGCCCACGTTAAAAGGGCCTTGTGCCACATGACGCCCTCGTGGGTGGGGGGACGACTAAATATAGTCATTCCGGGTAACATTCAGGGAATTTCGAACTGAAATGCTGATTTAATCTACGGGTATAGACCATGTCTAAAGATATCTTGTTTAGTTCTTATTTTGTATTACTCAATTATAGCTTGTCCCGTCTTCACTGAGTGTGCAATGCCCGGCCCAGCGATTGAACTCACAATTACGATGTCACTAAATTCACGAACCATCGCTACTACATACAGCAAATGCAGTTTTTTTATGTTGCGATTTCGAAATTAGAAGCCATCAGCTTTTTTGCTAAAATCCATTAAAAATATAACCGAGCAAGTCAATACTGTAAAAAAGAATCTCCGTATTCGTGAGCGACATAAATTTTCTTATTTTTTCAGTGTCTTGCGTTCGTATCCATTTGAAGAAATTAAACTTGAAGAAAATTAAAAAGAGAATAATTAAAAGAAAAAAGAACTTTTTAATCCCGTATAGTTCAAACGAAACAGTGTAGAAGTCACTCCGACCTGATGTAGTTATATTAACGCAAAATACCACAAAATATGAAACAATAAGAAGAAGCATTCAACAAGAAAGGTTGATAAAATATATGGCATTTATATATTCATAACAACAATTGTACAGACACTAATTCTTTGAATGAGAAAAATGTTCCTGTTGATAAACTGTGATGTGTATTAAAAAGTGTGAATTTGGAGAACTTTAGTAAGATGTATTGCTACTTGTCAGAGAATTAAACATTTTATTTACAAGTTTTTTCTGTAGTTGAAAGTTCAGTATTTAAATATAGCAGGAGTTATTTACCTTTAAGTATTAGTTGAATTGTTTTGTTTATAGCTTTCAAAGAAACTTGTTGAGTGAGAGGAAATTAGCATAAATCTATCGAAGTATCTTGCCGCTCAAATTTGTTCACCGTCGAGTAATGACATAGGTTGAGATGATTGAGTGTGTTCTGGGAAGCCGAGATTGTGTTGATAAGAAACATCTAGCTCCAGAAGATGTGACGTAAAATTTCTCACTGGTTAGAATTGATAAGAGTCGAAAGTTGTATTCTCTCTATTAGCTGATGAAAATCTCACTGTTAGAAGTTGATAAGTTTCTGTGTCCTTGTAGTTGAAGGAGTGAATAGATGTTCGTAGATGTGCGTGTCATGACGTATCGTAGCATTTCCCCCTACAGGGACAAACGCAATTTCTCCACAGAGCTTACATCGCATGGGTCTGAGAAGACATTAAAAGTGATATTTAGCGACCCCCTCACCACGAGGGTTACATGTGGCACAAGGCCGGATTTAACGTGGGATTTCCGAGCCCGTAGGCTCGGCCAAAAATATTCCGTCTTTGAACCCGCATTAACGGGTTCAGGAGCAAGTCAACCACCCCGAACGAGACTCTGCCCTTCGGCGGAGCCCCATCCGGGTTCCTCTCCGCCCGAAAGCATTAAAAGAGGAAGAGTTGAAGATGTCGCTAAGTATTTATAAGTAATGCGAATCACGTGATAGACTCAGAAAAAAAAGAGGCGCCAAATTTTGACTTGGTCACGCGCTGGAAAAAAAAGCTTGTGCGTGGGTGGATAGTAACGCTTACTTGTGTGTTTATTGACCAATTAGAACTGGAGTTTTTAGAAAATATGTATGGATATGTTTATAAACTCTGTGTGATCCGCTTTTTGCACAAAATTGGACAAGTTATTTTTAGCTATTTAAAATACTGTAGAATTAAATTTCTACAATAGTGTTCTGTCGAAAATAAATCTTATAAAATCCAAAATTTATATGGACCGGGTAAATTTATATTTAGCCATGAATACAAACATAAAATCTTATCCAAGCAAACAAACATAAAAAAATGAAATAAAATAATTATCACGGAGGCAATCAAAAGAGAAACGATATTTTCCGTTTCGGAGGCCAAATAAGAGATACGGTCCTATTTCCATATTACTTGTTCAAGCACACATAAATTCTTTAATTATCTGACGTCTGATATCACCAGTTAATCTTCATCATATGCCAATCACTTCTTCTTATCAAGGATTCCTGCTGATACTGCCAATTATTGCAACATTATGTTACGATTACTGTTTATTTTTTCACTCTGCAAAGGTTGGAGACATATTTGATGTACTAAATAATGATACGTTAGAGGGATTCTTGGTTTTACATCAATAAGTCACTCAGTTATGTACCATGCGTGATATATGCTTCATCATCATCTTTCGGCCTCAGCCGAGATTGAACTCACTAATACTTTGATTGGTGTAGTTCATAATCTTGTCAAATAGCTGAATTCTTGATGCTTCGCTAGGGCTATCAAGGGTGTTTTTATCGTGACACCAACACTAAATGGATTGCCAACCAAAGCTTAGAGAGACTCCATTTACCCTCCTCTAAGAGCAGGTTTGAATTCAGAGTTTTCCTTCTCCTAGACCAGTTGCCATCCAAGGCTTATAGAACCCAGTCTCTCCTGCTATTTACCCATAGCTGGAGGGAGAAGAAAGAGGATTCACACCTTTCCCAAGGTTGTTAGCACGTAAGTGAATGTAATGGATTCGACTGGAATTCGAACTCGGCTTTCCGATTCCTCAATCCAAGCCGCTATCCATTACTCCACCGTGCTTCCTAGGCGATCATGTATCTTTCGATACGTAACTGACGAGGAAGATTTTTCCCGCAGTAGGTTACCATTTCTTTCTGCGATAGATCGGTTGCCATTCAAGGCTATAGAATGCGGCCTGCCGCGCTATTTACTCATAGTTTGGGGGAGAAGAAGAGGATTCATACCTTTCTCAAGGATATTAGAACGTAAGTGAGTTATGTGCCATGTGTGATACACGCTTAGACAATCATGTATCTTTCGATATATAACTTAAGAGGCAGATTTTTCCCGCAGTAGGTTGCCATTTCTTTCTGCAGTATATCAGTTGCCATTCAAGGCTATAGAATCCGATTCATACCTTTCCCAAGGATATTAGAACGTAAGTGAATATCTTCAGTTATGTGTCATGTGTGATACACGCTTAGACAATCATGTATCTTTCGATATATAATTTAAGAGGCAGATTTTTTCAGCAATTGGTTGCCATTTCTTTCTGCGGTAGATCAGTTGCCATTCAAGGCTAAAGAATCCGGTCTGCCCCGCTATTCACTCATAGTTTGGAGGAGAAAAAGAGGATTCATACCTTTCCCAAAGCTATTAGCACGTAAGTGAAAGTAATGGATTCGACTGGTATTCGAACTTGGCTCTCCAATTCCTCAATTTAACCATTATTAAACCGTTCCCAGTGAACAACCAAACTGGGATCAAAAATACTAAGAAAGTATAAAAATACATTGTTATAGTAAAAAAAATTCAGCAATAGATTTTAAAAGTAAAAAAATAAAATTAATAAAGCTCCCGAAATTCGGCATTAATTAACCCATAATGAGTTGATATACCGTTATAGAGCGCAAATCAATTTTATTGTCATCAAAACAACCCATCCAATTAATTCCGTATTGTGAGTTTTCTGAATGTATGAGTTACGTCTTAAAACTCTTGAAAGATGCCATTTTCCTCAACGCCTAACGCATCGCATAGTGCATTCAGATAATCACCAATTCCATAACTAACCACGCACTTGTATCTAATTGGACAAGAGAAAGATAAACAGCGAAGTAATGCCCACTAATGTTAAACTGAAGACGTTTGTATATTGAGACTTACCAAAAATCAGGGAGTTATTCATATTTCGTAAGTGCTGATGATATTGAGAGCGAATGTGTTTGTAAACCGGAGAAGGCAGGCAGTTTATTCTTAAAATCTTCCCACTTCTCTTTCGAATAGAATGATGAAATATCATTGTTTTTGTGATATTCAACGAACACTCGTTGCTACTTTTGTGATATCAACGAATACTCGTTGTCACTTTCGTAATTTTCGTTGTAGTAGAGACTTTGTAATTGCAGATACAACTATAATAGGCCGTTGAACAATACTGGCGTCAGACGACTTCGAATAGCACTCGCACTAATCGTACTTGCTCGATAATATTTGCTCGAATATTAATCCGTATGGTGATACGAATAGAGAAATAGTATAGAGAATAGAGTAGGAATAGCGATTCAAATAGTTATAGAGGATAGACTAAGACTAACGATCCGTTGTAATAGAGGATAGACTAGAAATAGCGATCAATTAGATATCACGCGACTTCTTACTTATGCATTTCCTCTATGGTCACGTGGTCTACTTAATTCAATAATAGGATTACCAATGTTTGTTCACTGGCGATCTATGTTCAAACCCAAGAGTCGTCAGCGACACTTTATTCCTATATAACACCTTTGTGAAATAATCTACGGCTTGGTCCGATTATATTCTTGGTTAGTTGACTCCAGTAAGTATGGCAGCAGGCGAAAGTGATGTGTGAATCGCTTCGCTACTTGAGGGCGTTGACCGCTGTGAATAATCCAGCATGGCACAGGATAGAGAACACAAAGAGCTGAGTTTCATCTTTAATGTCCTAATCTTCACAGTTGTTGCTGAATGCGTTAATTCTTGTATTTTTCTGCATGAGATATTCATATTAAACATAGAGGAAAAAAAAGGACGAAATATGGACATTAATTAATGGTGTTTCATTAAGACGGATTATATATAAGGGTGTTTCATTAAGACGGATCAAAATCAGCAGGAAATAAATCAGTGTTATTGGTGAAAATTTATTTATTTCTCTACTGGATCATGTTATTTAAGTCATGGCAATTATATATGAAAAATAATATCGTCCAAATGTCCGATAAATCTGAAAGAAAAAGACAAAAATCATTAGACACTGAAACTTAATTCTCATTAAAATCGGTCCAAGTTATTGCAACACCCTTTATAACATTTAAGACTGGAAACTTTATCAGAAAAACCAAATTCCCATCACTAATTATTTTTCCGAAAGCCCATATCTGTAAAGGTTTCGTATAAAATGTAATTCTTTTTTATTTTATTTTAAAAATGTTTTTCCATTCAATAGGAGTAGAAAGCTTTGCCTATCGTCCAGTATCTGGTGTTTTGAACAAGAGCAGAACTTTATCAATATTGTTTCCTGTTTAATATTGAGTTTCCGATTCCTCTAAAGTCTAAGTAGACTCTATACGTCTAACGTCTCTGCCTAAACTCTGAGATTTTATTTACAATTTACTTTTCCTCAATAAGATTACATAGGTTCGCATATCGTCCGGTTCACACTAATACCCTATCTTTTGAACAGGAGTAGATGTTTATCATTTGTTTCCTGTTTAGGATTGAGTTTACAGTTTCTTTCAAAGTGTTCTCATTCTTTTTCATTCCAAATGAAACGAAAAGTACAATAAAACAGTTTGCAAAATGTTGGATGATAGAAATCTGGTCCTGGAAAATACTGTAAGTTTGGTGCATAATTATCAGGCGTTTTAAAACAATATTTATTATGAAAAAAGAAACATAACAATCCAGCAATAACATGTTTAAATGAGCATTTTTATAACCTGAAAATAAAATAATATTTTTATTTAAAAAAAGTAAAAAAAAAACAGCAATTTTTATTAAGAAATAACTCGCCTACAAAAACGCCTGATAATTATGCACCAACCCAATATTTAACGCGTCCGCAAAACAACGAAGAGAAGTTAACGGATAATATGTACTAAATTCATGTTCATGGCTTCTTGAGGTTCATTTCCAACAAATGTTTTTGAAGACCAAATTATCGTACGATCAGAAATGGAATAGAAGGAAGATTTTTATTACTGAGTAATACGTTCTTTCCTCTTCATAGAAACCCCCAAAAACAAGACCCCCCAAAAAAAAAAAGTGGACCTTGTATTAAACATAAGGGTTCGTGCGAATAATTAACCGAAGCAGGTTAAATTCGGGTCTTTTCTGTTAATTCACCCCAAAATAGAAATAATGTATATTTACTAAAATCCGCGCCAAATTCTCCTAGAGTGAGGTCCTTCTATTGCACTCCGGTTGGGTTGGCCTTTGCAATCGCCCAAATGTGGGCGCCTCCGGTGCGGTATTTCTGTGTGGTCTAAGATCATGCTCACTGCGATAAACAAGACAAAAACAAATTTTTCTTTCTTTATTTTTTTAAAATTGTAAAAATTCCTTGTAAATACCTTCAATATCATCAGCACTTACGAAATATGAATAACTCCCTGATTTTTGGTAAGTTTCAATTCTGAGAGTTTTGAGTTGTCGCGAGGAAAGCTAAAGAAATTTTAATCTAAAATTTATAATTTCAAAAGAGTACGAAAATTCAAACAAAAAACACTTTATATATATAATAATGGACTCTCCCGTCGGTTTCGACGTATGAGAATCTGACGGCTTAATTGATTCAGTTATGAAATTTTGTGGGATAATCTTAAGTGGCATTTAAGACCCGCTAGTGATTTACAAAGGAGGCCACATATGGAGCAAGTGTGAAGATTGTGAGATGAGATCACTGTTAGATTGGCTAACCTTTTAGATCTTGCTCTCGCTTCTTGAAGATGATTCAGACAAGCACACTGAAAACACTAAAACATGTTGATCTCCATTCTACCCACTCCAAGGCTAAGCGCTCAAGGATGTTATGTGGTATATATATTTGGTTGGATTGATATGTTAGCTCTATCTCTGATATTGAGCGCTTTCTAATAAATACCGCGCATATAATATATAAATAATAATAATAATAATAATAATAATATATATATATATATATATATATATATATATATATATATATATCAGGTGGCCTGAGGATTGCGTTTAAGATGAAACAGTCTGTCGCCTCTGAGTGTTGACTTCAATGTTCACTTTTATGTTTATTTTTTGATGCCAGCGAATACTCGTTGTCACTTTCGTAATGATCGTTGAAGTATAGACTTTGTAGTCACAGATACAACTATAGTACGCCGTTGAACAATGCTGGTGTCAGACGCCTTCGAACAACATTCGCACTAATAGTACTTGTTCTTTAATACTCACTCCAAATAATCAGTATAGAGAAATAGTATAGTGAGTAGGCTAGAGAATAGCGGTTCGTATAATACTAGAGGATAGAGTAAAAATGGTGATCCCTATAGTAATAGAGGATAGACTAGAAATAGCGATTTGTTAGACGTCACGCGACTTCCGACTTATGCGTTTCTCCCAGGGTCATGTGATCCACTAAATTCAATAATGGGATTGCTAGTGTTTGCTCACTGGCGATCTATGTTCAAACTCATGCCGGCAGCGGCACTTTATTCGTACATAGCAATTTACATACGCTCTAACTCTGATATTGAGCACTTTATTCCATAAATATAACCTACATTAAACTATATTTCTTCATATCTATCAGGTCATCCCTTAAGTTCTGTCCGAATTTTGAATAAAGAAAACAAGTGACCAAATGTTACATTTAATTACAGATTCAATCAACAATGTATTTTCTTGATTATCTCTGACTTCCTTCCATCTACTAACAAGACTACTAATTCCATTGCTGTAAATTTCTTTTGATTTTGATTCGAAGAACTCACAAATGTCAGTTTTAACCTCTTCCTGTGTTACAAAAGCTGTTTCTTCCAAATGATTCTGTAAGCTACGAGACAAATGGTAGTCTAAAGGAGCAAGATCGGGACAATAAGGTGGATGAGGAATTTTCTCCCAACCAAGTTCTTCGATCTTTTGTGACGTGTTTATTGCTGTGTGGGGTCGCGCATTGTCCTAATGAAACATCACCCCTTTTTGATTCACTAGAGCAGATCTTTTTTACCTCAAAGCTTGGTTCAAACGCTCTAATTGCTGACAGTATATTTGAGCATTAATTGTTGCATTAGGTGGTAAGAATTCAAAATGGATTATTCCTTGGTGATCCCACCAGATTGAAAGAAGAACCTTTTGCCCATGAAGTTCCCTTCTCGGCTGTGGCTGGGGTCTTTCCACTTTACCAAGCCACTGTCTACGACGCTTAACATTTCGATAAAATATCCATTTTTCGTCGCCAGTCACAAGTCTTTCCAAAAAAGGTGAAACAAGTTGGCGAGAATGGAGAGAAGAGCAGATGTCAACTCGGGATTTGAGGTTGTTTTCAGACAATTCATGAGCCACCCATTTTCCAAGTTTAGGAACTTTTTCAAGTTGTTGAAGATGACGATGAACAGTTGTATGATTTGAATTGAGAACCACTGCCAATTTCTCAACTGATAAAGCAGGAATTTCTTCAAGGGCTGCTTTAAGAAGCTTTTCATCAAATTCAATGGACGTCTGGTTCGATCTTCATCTTCAAGTGTGAAATCTCCACCTCTGAATTTTGCAAACCATCTTCTGCAAGTTCTTTCATTCACACATTCCTCTCCATAAACTGAGTGAATGTTTCTAGCAGCTTCGGCTGCTGAGTTTCCTTTCTTGCACTCATAAAGCATTATGTGCCACAAATGATTCTTGGGTACTTCCATGTTAACAGGGTTTTAATTAAAAATTTTTTTATTGTTCTCTGAAATAAAATTTGATCAGTTTAAATGCATCTAAACATAAAAATAATGTTCAGCTCCATTAGACATTATAAAATACTCTTTAAATTTCGTTCATTTTAACAAAAAGTTAAAATTCGGACAGAACTTAGGGATGACCTGATATATATCTATATATATCTATATATCTATCTGTATATATATTATTGAAGCATGTGTTATTAAAGACTACGAAACTTTTCCGTTTAATAGTCGTTCAGTTTTCTTGCTTTCTCGCAATTTTCTTTATATTTGGGTCTAAGTTGTTGAAAAAAGATCCCAGTCCTTGTTTTTTGCTGAGCGCTTTCGGTTGTCATCAGCCGGCATCATGGCTTCATGTTTTTGTTGGAAGTACGTTGCTTTTTTATTTTTTATGGATATTATTTTATAAAATAAATAAACTTGTGAGAAAGCTAGAAAAAACTGAAAGAAAGATTATTAAACGGAAAAGTTCCGTTGTCTTTTAATAACACATGCCTCAATAATGACATTCTGCTAAAACACACACACACACACACACACACACACAAACGATTGACATGGTGCTGTGTTTTTTCATGTGTTTGTATATTATTTCTTTTCAGGACAGAAATTATATAAAAATTGTCCGAATGGTTTCATATATCAAAGCGCTTTCTAAAAGATATCTAGAACATTCGGACAATTTTTATACAATTTATGACCTAAAAAGACAAAAAATTATACAAAGACATGGGAAATTATATAAAAACCGCAGCAATTTGTCAGTCGTTTTTAATGAAACTTGTATAAAAGAGGCATTGCTGCCCAAATGTTCAATTATATTATATTATATTATATTATATGATAGATAGATAGACAGATAGATAGATAGATAGATAGATAGATAGATAGAATATCAAATTGTAATTCGTAGGAATTATTTCAAAGAGAACATTTAGTCCATATGAGAGCTCAATGTATGATACAGATCAAAGTATAAGAATAATTAGGAAAAAAAACTTAAGAATCCATACTCAGCAATAAATTTATTTCGATGAATATAAGCGTATTCATCCCATCAGACTGACTACATTTTATGAAACAGGATCAAGATATCCCAGATAGATATACACAGATAAAAAATAGAAAAATAAACCGAAACGAAATAAATTTATTACTTTTTCTAATTATTCTTATATATATATATATATATATATATATATATATATATATATATATATATATATATATACGAGGGTGGGCTCATAAATTGACTATGAGTGATTCTAGAATTGCGTAATCTTGTATATATTAATTTCAACTCTTCTTATAAATAAATGCATTGTTTGTTTCCAGGTAAACTGATATCTCAATGTTCAAAGAAGACTGTTCATGCTACTGTTAATATATATATATATATATATATATATATATATATATATATATATATATATATATATATATATATCAAAAGCAGATATGGCGTCTTTTTTTTTTACTGCGATACTGGTTCCGAGCCAAGTGATTTTTCATGTTGGTGTATATCGAAATGTTCCAGCTTGTACGTCATGCACGGAAAACCAGGAAGAAATGCATTGTCAGCAGTTAGGAATCAACAAAAGTGGTCCTTACAGAATTAAGTTATGCATATATATGAGTGCCAAAACTTGATTACTTGAGTCTGCGTAATTTTTGTCATAGGAATGCTTTATCACACAGAAAGGGCTGACGTGATATATCGCATGATATTACTTTGACCAAGTTTTCTTTGAATCTTTGACCGAATCTTTGATTCTTGCTTAGTATCTGAATAATAATAATAATAATAATAATAATAATAATAATAATAATAATAATAATAATAATTTAGAAGAAGAAGAAGAAGAAGAAGAAGTATTGGCAAAAAAAAATGATGCCTTCACAGGGGAAAATCTCTACAATTCAATGTTTTTTTTATCTTAATTTAATTTAGAAAACATTCAGGTGAGATGTCATCACGTGAACCAGTAGGGACAGCAAAGGTGTATCTTTGACATTATTTTAAAGTTTGTCGTACTATTTGTATGAGATGCGTCCATAAAAAGACGCCTCCTTGTTGGCAGTCCCCTGAACATCCAGGACAATGTGATGAACACGATCAATGTTTTCCTCAATATGGTAGTTGCAAAACATCCAGACGTTGTGAAACCTTCAAGACCCTTCTTTTTCCTAATTTCAACTGCCCAATTTTGCACTGTTGATAAGGCCGTAGCGTAATCCCCTAATGTATGTAACCATGTCAGAATTAATGCTTGTGCAGGATAATTCCTTTTTCTGAAGGTGCTCGATAATACAAAGAGCCAAACTTTGTTTATTTTCAAGAAAAATCACTGCTAGTTACTTTTAAAGTCTTCTTTGAACAGTCAAATGTCAATATACCTGGAAAGGTTTGGTTTGGTTTGTTTTACGGCATATCAATCTCAATGGGTTATTTAATGCCAACAAAATTTTTATTGCTGGTAATATTTTTTTTTCAAAAAATATATTGCTGGTAATATCTTTTTTTTTTTTAACAAAAATGTATTCTTGGTAATAATTTATTTTTATAAAGTATTTTTGGTATTAAAACCTATTTTTACATTTTCATAATATTTTGACCCAAGTTTGGGTATTAACTATTTGCCCATAGCTGGGACCTTGACAGGTACTATCACCCCGGTTCAGGGTGGACCTGGGAACACCAGCAATTAAGAGATGTTTCCACGCTCCTCAAAACCTCCTGAACAGAGGCCTTGCAGTTGGATGTAGTTTATCGTCTTACCCAGAACGGTTACCTGGAAAAGAACAATGCAGTTATTAATAAAAAGAGTTGAAATTAATGCATGCAAGATTTCACATCCCTAACACCATTCCTTCATTGTCGGCCAATGAACCTTTCGGATTACACTCCTATATATACATAACTTAATTCTGTATGGAACACTTTCTTTAATTCCTTGCCGCTGACAATGCATTTCTTCCTGATTTTCCGTGCATTGCGTAGCTGCTGGAACATTCCGATATACATAAAAGAAAAGATATTTGTCTCCAAATCTTGATTACTTGAATCTGCGTAATTTTTGTATTAGGGATGCTTTAACACACAGAAAGGGCTGACGAAATATATCGCAAGATATTACTTTGACAAAATTTTCATTAAATCATTGACCGAATCTTTGATTCTGACTTTGCATCTAAGAGTGATGATTCAAGATTATTCTTAAATTCTGATGAAGTCAGCGAAAACAATAATTTTCCGGGGGTCTGTTGCCAATCTAACATAGCGCCAAAAAAATCTTTCATTTTGTTTGGTGAGAGTGTATCTTATAATAAGGTTATTTTTCTGGAATTTTCTCATTTGGTTGCTCGGCAGCTATTCATTTTTTTCAACCAGTTCCGGTAGAGTGTAGACGCAAAGATACTACTACTACTACCACTACTACAACTACTACCACTACTACTACTACTACTACTACTACTAATAATAATAATAATAAGAAGAAGAAGAAGAAGAAGAAAAAGTATGGGCAAAAAAATGATGCCTTCACAGGGGAAAATCTCATCAACTCAATGTTTTTTTTTATCTTCTTAATTTAATTTACAAAACATTCAGGTGAGATGTCATCACGTGAACCAGTAGGGACAGCAAAGGCGTATCTTTGACATTATTTTAAAGTTTGTCGTACTATTTGTATGAGATGCGTCCATAAACAGACGCCTCCTTGTTGGCAAACATAAATTGATTATTTTCCTAGACTCAACTAAGCCTCAAGCTTATTTTTCATATTGAAAATTTTCCTCTTTTTCTTCTTTGTTTTTAATATTGGTAGTAGTAGTAGTAGTAGTAGTAGTTGGTGCTGTTTTGTCTTATTGGCTCTTTCTTATCAATTGATATCAGCCACATGATCATTTTTACTTTACTGTTATTTAATCTCGAATATATATTTCTTTTTTTCTTCCGAACAATACCAATGCAACTCGCCATCCTCCTCTTTTTGCATTATGAATAGTTGCAGCCAGGAACATATTTTATTCCTTCTATTACACAAAAAAGTCAAAGTTTAGCCTAGGCTCGAAAGAGAGGAAAACCTCATTTACGAACAAGAATTATTTTTCAGAAGTTCTTTCTTTGGCTTTTATAGTTTTCTTACCATTTTTCCTCTTTAGTTATTTTTTTTTTATTGCTCTCATTTTCTCCTTCATTTCCTTTTTCTGTCTTTCTTTCTTTCTTTCTTTCTTTCTTTCTTTTCTACATTTCTCTCCATTCTTTCTTTCTTTCTCTCCATTCTTTCCTTCTTTCTTTTCTACATTTCTCTCCATTCTTTCTTTCTTTCTTTCTTTCTTTCTTTCTTTCTTTCTTTCTTTCTTTCTTTCTTTCTTTTCTACATTTCTCTCCATTCTTTCTTTCTTTCTTTTCTACATTTCTCTCCATTCTTTCTTTCTTTCTCTTCATTCTTTCTTTCGCTTCTACATTTCTCTCCATTCTTTCTTTCTTTCTGTCTTTCTTTCTTTCTTTCTTTCTTTCTTTCTTTCATTCTTTCTTTCTTTTCTACATTTCTCTCCATTCTTTCTTTCTTTCTTTCTCTCCATTCTTTCTTTCTTTCTTTCTCTCCATTCTTTCTTTCTTTTCTACGTTTCTCTCCATTCTTTCTTACTTTCTTTCTTTCTTTTCTACGTTTCTCTCCATTCTTTCTTTCTTTCTTTCTTTCTTTCTTTCTTTCTTTCTACATTTATTTACACCATCTAGTTTTATCATATATATATATATATATATATATATATCGAGTCCCAAACAAAGTGGAGACTTTCTTTTTCCTCTCCGTCACCTTCTGTCCTTGGTCATTTGCTACTCCTCCGCCATTATCGCCCACGCCCTAATTCACCTACCTTTTTAAACATTTGGCTTCGTTAATTCATTTAGACATGCGCATGCGCGTGGGCGCTAAAAACTGTTCGTTGGAACCAATGTGCAATTTTCCTTTTACATGCGATTCTAAAATGTCGGCATTTGGACGCCTGTTTTAATCATCTTTTGTGTGAAGTTGTGTGCCAAGCAGATTAGTGGGTTTCTACCAAGGCAAGGTTACACGAAGTTTTCCCGATGAAAATTGTATTTGGTTTTATTCTCTGTTCAATATTACATTTATTCAAACATGGACGAAAACAAATAATGACACAAATATAAAGTTCGACATTATTTTTTTTTATTTGTGCTTTCTCATAATAAAGTAGAAAAATTTTAAACACTTTTGTTACGACGACGACGACGACGACGATGATGATGACAATGATGATGATGATGATGATGATGAGAAGAAGAAGAAGAAGTAGTAGTAGTAGTAGTAGTAGAAGAAGAAGAAGAAGAAGAAGAAGAAGAAGAAGAAGAAGAAGAAGATTCGGTTAGAATGTTTAACCTCGGGGAAAAGAATATGAACTTGTAAACTCGGCAAAATAATGTTTTGAATAAATAACCTGGATTTTAAATGTTAATTCCCGGGTAGACGGGCGTAACACAATCTTACCAAATTAAGCATGTAATTTGGGTTCGTGCTGTGCTGGGTTTTTTTTTTTTTTTACTTTTCCATACATCTTTTTATTTCTTTTATATATTTTCTTCCTTTTTTTTCTTTTAAGTATAAAGGTTTTCTATCTTTATATATTTTCTTCCTTTTTCCTGCGCAACGCTTTCTTTCGATAGTTCTTTTTTTCTTTTCATCTACCAATTAGGCAACGCTTTCTTTCTTTCTATGTACAAATTACCACACTTACATGCAACACTTCTTTCTTTCTTTCTTTCTTTCTTTCTTTCTTTCTTTCTTTCTTTCTTTCTTTCTTTCTTTATCGGCGTTTCTCTCTTTACATATTAGCTTCCTTTATTCCACGCAACACTTTTTTCTTTCTTTCTTTTTATATACCAGTTACCACTCTTATATGCAATGCTTTCTTTCTTTCTTTCTTTCTTTCTTTCTTTCTTTCTTTCTTTCTTTCTTTCTTTCTTTCTTTCTTTCTTTATCACCTTCTCCCTCTCCCTCTCTCTCTTTCCCTCTCTTTCTCTCTCTCTCTCTATATATATATAAACTTCCTTTATTTCACACAACACATTCTTTTTTATTTTTTTACTTTTATATACCAACTACCATTCTTATATGCAACGCTTTCTTTTTTTTCTTCGTTCTCTCTTTCTTTCTGTATCACCTTATATATATATATATATATATATATATATATATATATATATATATAAGCTTCCTTTATTCCCCTAAACACATTCATTCTTTTTTATTTATTTTTTTTATTTATTTCTTTTTATATAGCAACTACCACTTTTATATGCAGCACTTTCTTTTTATATTTCTTTCTTTCTTTCTTTCTTTTTCTTTTCTTATCTCTTTCTTTCCTCCTTCTGCATCACCTTTTCACTTTATATGCATCAGCTTCCCTTACTCCAAACACACTGTTTCTTTCTTTCTTTCTTTCTTTCTTTCTTTCTTTCTTTCTTTCTTCATCGCCCTTTCTCTCTTTATATGTTAGTTTCCTTTATTCCACGTAACACTTTCTTTCTTTCATCCCTTCTTTTTACATACCAACATTACATATGCAACGCTTTCTTTTTTCTTCCCAGCATTCAGTTGTCATAACTGTAACAGTCATGTCTTCCAAACAATCGCAAAAGCTGAAGCCTATTTGTTTTAATAACAACGCGTAATTGAAAATCTGCAAAGAAGAAGAAGTGAGGAAATAGAAATATTCAGGAAAAATCAATGAAAACATTCAAGAAACAAGAGAAATCGAAAGACAAAGAAAAATAGAAAGAAAAGTAAAATGGAATCAACTGAAATTTAAGAGGAAAAATAGCAAAAATAAAACGAATGGTAATTTAAAAAAAAAAGGAAATCAAAACGAAGAACATGAAGACATGAAGGAACAATGTAAGAGGTAAGCTGACAAATAAGAAAGATCCCCCCCCCCGAAAAAAAGACTAAGAAGTAGTAGGGGTGAAAATCGAAGAAAAGCAAATGAAAATGAGGAAAACAGACGAAGAAGAAATAAAAATGTGTGAAAAATGAGGAGAGACAAAAGTAAAGAATAAAAAGACGAAAGGCGAGCAAAAGAAATTAGAAGGTGCAGAAACAAAAGAAGAAGAAATGG
Source organism: Acanthosepion pharaonis (assembly GCA_903632075.3). Lineage (NCBI taxonomy): Eukaryota > Metazoa > Mollusca > Cephalopoda > Sepiida > Sepiidae > Acanthosepion > Acanthosepion pharaonis. The sequence continues at coordinate 123,425 of CAHIKZ030002722.1, read as the reverse complement.
AGTAAGTAAAGAAGACGAAGATTTTGAAAGAAATGATCCTGAAAGAAAAGTAAGGGTAAGGGAAATCAATGAGTAAGATGAAGAGAAAAAAAGTTGGAAAGTTTGAGAAGAAGTAGAGAAGTATGAGGAAGAGAAATGACATGGGGGAGATGACGCAAATATAAAAAAAAAGAGTAAAGAAGAAGAAGGTGAGAAAAAAGAATATAAAGGCGAGAAAAAGAAGAAAAGAGTGAACGAAAGTGAAAAAGGAAGAAAGAAAAAGGTGATAAAAAAGAATAAAGTAGGAAAGAAGAAGAAGATGAAAATAGAATAAGAGAGAGAAAGAAGAAAAAGAAAAGGAGTTAAAGAAAAATAAGGAAAAAAGATATGATGACGAAGGAGGTGGGAAAAAAGAAAAAAAGAAAGAAAATGAGAAAATAAAGTAAAAGGAAAATTAGTAGCAAATAGAAGACAAACAAGAAGAAAATGTAAAAAAAATGCGAAATAAAATGAGAGGACTAAACAGAGAGAAAGCAAAATGTTAGGGCGAAAATGAAGAAAAGAAAACAAAGGAAGTGGGGCATAAAAATGAATGAAGAAAGCAACAAAGAAACAAGAAAAAGAGAGAAAAATATTTGGCTAGAGTCGGTGAGAAAACTTGTAGCTTTTGGCTCGCCTTTTCTTACGAGATGACAGGCGGTAATGAAAAGTGACTGAATGACTTCAACCTGAATTGAAGCGTCACTTTTAGCAGTAACCAAGTTACGAAGAAAAGATGTAAAAGCGAGGTACATATCTACCCGATATAGAAAGATAAAAATGTATATATATATATATATATATATATATATATATATATAGAGAGAGAGAGAGAGAGAATAATAGTAAGTGTAAGAGAGAAGTTAACGAACAGAGAGAAATATAAAAATAAAAATGTAAAATGCTGTTTTTTAAGCAATATATTTAGAAATTCATTAACTGAGAGATTTTTTATTCACAGTTAAGGAATCATTTCCTCTCTTCTAGCAGAATTGGCACGCGTTTACTTTTAGACACACACAAAACAGAATAAAAAAAGATTCACAGAGAGAAAAAAAAAACAAGGACGTATTTTTGAAAAAAAAAAAAAAATCTTTAAAAAAAACTAATTTTCAGGTTTACGACCATATCACATTGAAACACCTGTTCAGCAAAGTTAAGCATGCTCGAACCTGGTCATTATTTTGATAGGTGACCACTTAGGAATATCAGATGTTGTATGGTTGTCTGGGCGGGTGACGTAATGGATAACGGCTCGAAATTGTTAATCAGAGAGCCGAGTTGGGTTTATTATATTCACCTACGCACAAATACCCTTGTGAAAAGTATGAATCAATATCTTCTACTCCCGCTATGGGTTAATTAATAAAAAATTTTACTACTAAACATTTATTATCACCCCTCGCCACAAAAAGTTCGTACAATCTGAAAATGTTTTTTGGCTGTAAAATAACCCGCAAACAGTTGGTAAACCGTATAAGACAAATCAATCGATCACTAATTTTCACCCGATACAAGGCTCAAGAACCACATAAGTTAGAGCATTCCTGAAGAAGGTTGTAGTTTGAGCAGTAGGAGTATGAGGTAAGAATTGCACTTCATGAGGACATGTAGAAAAGATAAAGGTTAACCGTAGACTCTTCAAGTCTAGGGTTATCGTTAAAATAAGATTGTAGCGGTCGTGAAACAGCCCTTCCCACAAACTAACGATTCGTGGGAAGAAGCTGTCCAATTGGAACGTACTTGGAGAATACGAAACGATCGAGGATTGTTCGCCAACTGTGTACATGGCATAGCGTCTCTTGGCTGTGAAACTAAGGAAGGTAGCTCGTCAGAATGTTTGCCATGAAAATAACGAGAACATGGCGACGTTTACTCTGTGAGAAAACAGGTTGTAGCGTAGGAAACAATTTATCCATCACAAAGACGCTTATGAACACTATCACGAATAGAAAGTAAAGACTGTGAAGCTCTAGATCAAATATGGCAGTATTACTCTGTTTTCGGTCTGATCTAGCTCCTGTATTTATAATTTTGGGATGTTTAGGTGACACAGTGGTTATCGGTGCAAGAAAAGTCTTTGGCAAGCAAAATTCAAAATCTAGGCGTGATTGTGACGTTAACTTCCCGTTAATGTTCTCAGGAAAGACATAAATCGACCCTTTCTCCCTTCCAGCTATAAGTCAAATATTGCTACAACCTCAGATTTCTAGTTGGCTGACAATGAGTCTAGAAGAATAACAACTTTGAATTAATAATCGTGGTGAAGGCAACGAGAAATCGCCCAGTGTTCCCAGAGAAAACATAAATGGCTAGGTACAATTCAGAGATTTTAAATAAATTTAAAGTTGTGTTTTTTTTTATTTTTCTAGACTGGTTGGCTAGATGATAAATTTTGAAATTATCTAATGATTTAGGCAGAATTTTAATCCGGTTCACCAATTTCAAACCTGCGTTGTACTTGTAGACCACACGCACTTCCTAAATGTTACCACAAAAAAAAAAAAATATATTCTCACTATTTCTGTAACGCTTGAAATGTTGTTTCTTTCTGAACAATGTTTGGTAAATAAAATTTCGAGCGAATGAAGCAAGTAGGGCATAACGAGGACCATCCCTTTCGATAGCAGCAACAACTATAATGTATAGCACATGTAACTGGGAGAGAAAGTATTGACATGGTTAAAATGTTGACGTTCCAGAGCATTTCAAACAAATCGCAGACCTCTCTCAGTAGTGTTAAGTGCCATAACAGTGAACTAGAGAAACCTATTTTCCTTAAAAAGTGTTTTACGTAAGATAAGGACTTTAAAATATTCTTGGATTGTATATTGTATTATTGTCGCCATTTTATATTTTTAATTTCGCGCATGCGCATTGTTTGTTTTTGATTTTGTCGACTGCACAGTAGAGTGTGTTCATTTGGGCACTGTCTATGAGACAAAAAAAGAGCACCGTGACGCAATTCAATCCACCAGAAATTTGGAAACGGCATGCTGCACTGCTTGTAATTAGCGCTGGAAGGTCCGATACGAACATTTCAGAGTGTTTGGGTATCAATCTGAGGAAAATGCAGAGGATTTGGAAGGAGTTGGATGAATCTAATGCTGATTACGAAGGTGTTTGGAGTGATCACATCCATTCATATACCGACAGGGCCTCAGACTCCACACGGAGGCCTACATCAAGTGTCTTGATGGGGTAGGTAGTGCTGCCTTGGGTCAAGAGGGTGCTTGCTGGAAGATCCTATATCTGGTAACATGACTTTGCATCATGCCACACAAGCAGGAGAATCAATTTCTGGCTGCCAGACAATTTCTGCAGCCACATCACCACTTACATCTGTACACCTAACTCTCCAGACTGCAACCCCCTTGATTATTATGTGGACGCAATTGATCGAGAGACCAACTAAACTCTTTGTGACACCAAAGATGAACTGAAGGTAAGGATTATGGTAGCATTCACAAGGGGGCCATCCAGAAGAGTTGCAGAAGATACCGTAGTCATCCGGAGGCCGTGGATGGAGGCAATGGCGATGTCATTGAATAAATTTACTCTTTAATATTTCAAGACATTTTTGTGTAATTTTGTGTAATATCTGTTAAAATGAGATATATATGTATAACGTATCACCATTAAATATCTATTGTTTTGTAATACTCTTGTATTACCATAACAGACAGTGAACTTAAGAATCCTATTTGCCTGAAAAAAATGTTTCACGCAATAGAATTTGGTTGCTCGGTCAAGGAATGTCTTTGAAAGAAACGACTAATATTTCCATTTCCACATAGAGTAGGTTTTAGCAATTTGCACTTTTAGATTTTAAATTCTGACAACTTGATGTCTTGAGGAATGTCTAATGAATCCTAATCTACAAAAATTATTCCTTGGAATTTTTTTCCTTTTTTTTTTTAAGGGTGAATCCACCTATTTAGCAAATTCTAATTCATGGAATGATGCCAAGTTTTAATTTCATAGCGATGATGTTCAAAATTTGTGTTTAAAATCCTATTAGTTACTGAACTCATTCTCCAAGATATTCCAGAAACTTAGACGTGGTGTAATGCAAGCTAGTCTCGCTAGGTTAGTTACGACTGAATAGTGATTTAGATCCTCACTGGGTGTCCCGTAGTTTCCGTTGTGTCAGATCTAAGCTACGCTTAGAAAATCAACATAACGAAATAAGGGAAAGAGAGAATAAAGGACTAAGCATAAGCTGTAAGAAGACAACGTTGTCAGCAAATGGAACAGTCCAAGTTACGAAGTAAAAGCTGGCGACATCAAAATGAAGCAACCAGAAAAAAATTAAATACAATAGAATTCCTAATATCCGGAACCCCTCATATACGGAATCCCTCATATCCGAAATCCCTCATATCCGGAATCCCTAATATCCGGAGTGCCTAATATCAGGTATCCCGCATATACGGGCATGATTTTGATGTGTATATTTGAACTATTTGGATGCTATGTAACTGATTTGAAATTTCTGTTTTTCAGGAAATTGACTTTGGATAATTGCTTATATCTATTTCACCCTAATGGCTAGTATTGGTGCAACAGATGATGGGAATAACTTTGGAGTTATCGCAAAAAGTGGAACTTTTAAACAGACTAGATGCTGGTCAAAGTCCATTGTAAGTAATGGCTGAGTTTGACATAGGAAAGTCAATATTGTATGATATAAAATCTTCCAAAGAAATTATTCTCCAGCGTCCATACTCTTACAATGAACAAGGAAATAAAAAACATGTTTGTATGAAACCTGGATTGAAATTGAAAAGACTATTGAAAATGTTGTCAGTTTTATGGAAAGAAAGCCAGCATTCAGCTATGACGATTGCAGTAACGCACGCAGAGTTAAAAAGTGTCTTTCGCTTAAAAAAAAGAACGAAATCAAAACGAAATGCGGAAAAAGTTGAGAATGACATTAGAAGAGAAAGAACCGTCATGCAACAGCGATTAAAAAATCCTCGCTATGTTATTTGTTTTGCATACGTGGCATACTTATTTTAATGAAATTTCATTAACATTACATAATTTCTTTTTTCTTAAAATCAATTCTGTTATATTTTACTCAACATTAACCAATCCTGTTTGCTATAAAACATTGAAAATAAATGTTAAACCTGATTTCTGTTCTTTTATTTTAATCTAAATATAACCCCTAATATCCGGACTTTGTAACCAATTCCTCATATCCGGATGGCCTTCTTAGTCTACTTCTACTGTATATTTCAACAGAGGACGTGATATGTGACATAGAAATCCAAAGGCACATTGGGACAACGAAATATGTCTTTCAAAAGCTAAGCAAAGTATTGAGAAAACTTTTGTTAGAAATAAAGGAAAGAGTATTGAAATGTTATGTAATATCGATCTTCTTATATAAAAGTAAATGCTGAAATAATTTCTTCGGAGATGAAGAACAGACATGAGGCAACAGGAGCTTGGTTCTGCAGGAGGATGCTGAGTATACTATAGACTGAACATGTGAGAATCATCGAAGTTTTAGAGAAAACGGAAACAAAAAGAACGTTTATACTTAGCATCTGAAAGAGAGTTGAAATTTCTAGGGAACATAATGAGAAAAGAGGGCTCGGAAAATTTAACATTCGCAGGACATGTTGAAAGTAAGTGAGAAAGCACATAAGGTGTTTGTCGAAATGGTTGGCAGAACAAGAATTAGGAGAGATTGCAAAATGGCAAACTGTACCAAAAGCTACAAAAGACAGGAAATTGTGGAGAGTTATGATCTGCCACGCCCCAAAGAGACACGGTAGATAGAAAAAGATGAAGAACAGCTGAACTGAACAGGACCATCTGCGAAGACTTAGAAAATATGAACTCTCCATTTTATCCTATTTTCTGCTATAAGAAGAACTTGATAAATAGTTTGAGCCTGTATCAAGATAACACTAAAACCCGCCTCATCTTTCTTTGTCCTCTTTTATCACCTGTGGGCTATTTTTCTCAACTGTTGTTAACAACTGGATTCTGTTTCCCTTCCCCCTACGACACCATCTTTTCTCTTCGCTTTTATTTTTCCTTTGCGTAAGCGTTGTTTTTCTTTTCTGTTTTTTTTTTTGTTTTTTTACTTAAGTGCTTCTTATGAGAGAAGAGAAGTATTGGCTCCTGAAACAGTACGAATTAAATCGACTCTAAAAAGCGTATAAAAAAGAAAGAAAAGAAAAAAAGTAACGCGCACCTCCTTTGCTAAATGAAGATGTTAAAAGCCAAGAAGACGATATGTGAGGAAGTCGAATGGTTTTAGAACCAAGGCAACAGCATTAGCAAAAACAGGGTAAAATGAACGTTTAATGTCGTTATAAAACCCGTGCGTATATACTCTAAATATTAATGTCTCAAGGAATAAGCATTTGCAGGTATAGCTTAGTGGTGAGATAGGTAGCTTGTGACTCATTTTTTAAGTGGAATTTATAGTCACACCTATTATATCAACTTTCTCATAGGGTCTAAAAATGGGAAGGGCTCACCACCCAGATTCAACCGGAGGTATTTGCAGAGGAGGAGAAGGGTTTCCCTCCTACTCCAGGCGGAGTAGATGCTGCGGTTGTAGTATCTGTTCTGTGGTAGGGACCGCCTCTCCTTCCTTGCGTTCCCCACCCAACCGTTGCGTAACATCTGTTTCGTAGTGGTGGCATGACCGGCTATGGCTAGCTTAAACAAGCTTTGACCAGCTTAGACAAGCTATGACCACCTTAGACACGATAAGACCAGCTTAGACCAGTGCCCTAAGTGGAAACACTCGGGTCCCTACGTTAAAAAACGACCTTGTGTCACAAACTGGCTCAAGGGTGGCGGAGGGTTAAGGTAAATCTCGGACCTAAAAATGGGAAAATTTGGGATGAAATCTTTGTTCTATCGTTTAAGATAGCCACAATCAGATTTTCTTTAAATTAATAATGGTTTACTGGTGGATATAGAGATACAGGTTGATAATATACGCCTGTAAAACAGTTTACATCGAAAGAATAAACATAAAGGGACGCTTAGCAATAAATTAAAAAAGTTTTAGCTCTCGATGTGTCTAGATGCATGGCGTGTCTTTCCTCATTCAGTTTTCAAACGTTTTTGATTAGTGGCTGTGTTTTGTTTAGTAAATATATACATTTCGGCATTAAATAACCCGAGGAGGTGTTCATGCACTTCCAGGGGTTATTTAATACCGAACTGTAAATATTCTGTATGTAAGTTTGACGACAACAGTAGTTTAAAAGTCTTACTAATTGACCCATACCTGGGGGGAGAAGAGGTGGACTCATGCCTTTCCCAAAGGGTATTTGAGTGTAAGTGAAGATAATGTACCCAAATGCAATTGGACTCGGCTCTCCGACTGACCATTCCGAGCCATTATCCATTACACCAACTGCACACCCAAGCTTACACCACCTGGAATTTGTAAACGTTCGGCCATCTAGGTACTGACTAGGCTCGACGTTGCTTAACTTTGCTGATCATACGGGAACTAGTGCTTCAACGCGATGGAATCGTAAACTCGAACGTGTCTAAGTTTTTTTGTTTGTTTGTAATATGATGTATGGTCTATTTCTATGTGCCGTACCTCTTCGGGACATGGGGGATAATGGTTCTCCACATCTTCCTGTTTTTTGAGATATGTTGTATGATCTACTCCTATGATCTACTCCATTCAGAACATGGGAGATAATGGTTCTCCTCGACTTTCCGTTGTTTGACCTATGTTGCATCATCTACTTTTATGTGTCGTATCTCTTCAGGATATGGATGATCATGGTTATCCACGATTTCCTGTTCTTTGTGGCTATTAGCTTATTCTTTTGTTTTTGCTATCTCTCCTAATCCTTGTCCTTCCAACTATTTACACAAGCTGGATAGGTAAGTTATTCGTTGCAATTTTCTGTTCCGCTTGCCTTCCATATGTCCTTTACGTATAACATTTTCAGAAACCCTTTTTTCTCATTATATGCCCTGGAAATTTCATCTGCCTTCTTCTGATTCTATGTGCATTTTTGTTTGCATTTTCATTGGTCACATATTTGGTCAATGGTATTCTCATCATCCTTCCTCAGAAACACATTTCTTTTGCTTCAAGTCTCTTCGTCATCTCTCGGTAGATAGTCCAGCATTCACTGGCATAAAAGTTTAATATGTCTTTGTTTTTTTTTGTTGTTTTTTTTTTAAGCATTTCACCCCAAGCAAGGCGGGAAGCCACTAGGACTCAAGGGGTTACAGAAAATTTGGAGCAAGATCAGATAGGAGTGATAGAAGAAAGGATGAGGAGAAGGGTAGTGGATAGATCAAGGCAACTGGAGATGTCGATTGACATTACACTTGAATAGCTGGAGATTATAGCTCTCAGGGAAACAGGAATAGTGAAGGAAGTTCCACAGGCGAGAGGTGCGAGACATGAAGCTATTGGAGTAGAAGAGACGGCTACATTTAGGAGTTTCGACAGTGAAAGGGTGAGAGCGGGATGCCAGCCTCGTAGGGCGCTTGAATTCGTGAAGTCTGGGAACCAGCGAATGCAGCTCCTCGGAGCAATTGCCATGAAAGTATTTGTAAAACAGACAGAGAGAGGCGACGGCGCGTCTGTGAGAAACTGACTGTAGACGAGATGCCAGAGCAGGGCCAATTATATTGCATATCCGCCTCTGGAGCCTATCAAGAACCCCAAGGCAAACAGAAGGGGCTCCAGACCATATATGGCAGCAATACTCCATGCAATGGCGAATGGTTGATTTGTAGATTTGAAGGATCGACTCCAGCGAGAAAGATTTCCTGGAGCGGCACAGGGAGCCAACTTTCCTTGCGGTGGACGAAGCAATTGACTCAATGTATTTGTTCCATCTCAGGTCAGCAGTCGACATGAGACCGAGCAGCCGCAGAGAGGTGCTCTCGAGAAGTTGAGCGTCAGACATTCTAATGGAGGGCAGGGAAGGATCTCTATGGTGATTAATAGAGAGCAGTTTTGTTTTTGAGGCGTTAAATTTGACCAACCAATTCCTGCCCCAGTTCACTTTCTAACGAAATTTTCCTGTTGCATAATACTTGGCTTAGATTCTGGAAGGCACCTGTTTTTATTTCAATACGCCTTCGGAATTCCACGTCACATTTTTCGGCCTCTTTTTATTTCGTAGATATTTAAATTTTTGTACATGCTTGATTTTGGGGTCTCGTAAATTTGACTATTCCTTTTGCAGACAACCATAGATTTTGTCTTCTTACATTTGTTGACTTCTCGCTTTCCTTTGCTATCTTCTGTGGGAGTTCTTGTAGATTTTTTTCTGTGTCTGCTATCAGCACTCTGTCAGGTTGTTATGATTGGGGCCGCCAACAATGAATCCTAGTAGGACTTCTAGTTGTCTTAGAATCGTCTTATTGTTAAGACTAAACACGTCCCGTGAGAAGGCACATGTTGCTTCGCACTTCTAAGACAACTTGGTTAGTCAGAAACCATCGCTGACCGAAATGTTAATGATCAGTGAGGTATTTTAAAGTACATTTTAACATTTATTGTATATTATATTTTGCACCTAAAAGTTAAAACACTGGCCAGTGAGCAAAGATAGTCATATTTAGCCTTTGTGTATGGGGTAGGAGTTGGAAGCAAGATATTTGGCAGTAGTGATAGAGAAAAATAGGAGCCACGGTGGAGTAATCGTTAGCCGATTGAGAAATCGGACAGCTGAGTTCAATTTCAAGTCGAGTTCATTAGCTTCACTTCATTAGCATGTTAACATCCATGTGAAAGGTATAAATCCATCTTTTATCTCTACGATGTATGAGTAAAATAGCAAGACAGACTGGATCTTGGGTGGCAACTAGTCTAGGAGAAGGAAACTCTTAATTCAAGACATCTGCTGCCTTGTAGGTCCTGTCTCTTTAGGCAGAGGCTAGAAGAAGGTAACTTTAAAAACAAATTTACCTCGTATGTATCTCGAAAAAAGGAACAGGTCCCTTAGTTTGAACCACGACAGAAAAATAATGGACAACGTTGGCTTAGTACAATGGTTCGATCAAATACAAGACTGTGACACAGCACAGTACCGTGGGCCACTCTGAAAGTCTTGCTATTTTACTCATTCCTCAATCCGCTAACGATTACCCCACCGTGCCTCCTATTTTTCTCTATCACAGGAACAGGAAATCGTGGAGAACCATGAAACGCCAGTGGGTGTATCACGTGCGGCATCTTTAAACGATCACGAGAGAGAAAAAGAAAGAAATAGGAAAGAAAATAAAACTGAGGTTCGGTTTACCTCACATAAATATAATTTATTCATTCCATCATGGCCATGAACGTCTTTTTCAACTTCCTTCCTGGAGTTGGGACATCGATAAAAATCATCCAGCTCCCGCCTTGTCCTGGTAACAGGTTGATCGTCGTAAATAGATTAGCCTATCGCCCAGCGTTGTACTCTGTTCGATTTTATTGAACAGGAGCATAGGTGTATCCCGGTTACCTTCTATGGCGTTAATGATTTTAAAAGCCTTAACTTTTGCTGATCTGTTTGTATCTACAAGATTTAATTTCACGGTAATCGATTTAGCATTTTTAGCTGCTGCTTCCCGACTGGTAGAAAGAAGCTCGAACCCTGATAGTCCGTCGCGCTTAGATAGGTGTTTCTGAACCACACCCGGTGCTAACGTACTGGCCACCTTCTGACCAGTTTGTATTGCCCTCGGCGATAGAGATAGAACAATAATTATTTTGGCCGGGCTCCTATTTTTGTTTATTTTTTTCTCTTTGTTTTCGTGTGGCTTATTTTGTCTTGTTTATGTCACCTTCATTTTCAACAGGAAAACGTGTTCTTTATTCTACAGGGTCTTCCAAAAGTCACAATACCATTGATAACCTTGTAAAATTTTATATTTCTTTACCAAACGGGATCATGTTTCTGTATGTGACTATATATTATTAAGAAATTTTATTAATCGAATTATGGAAGATGATGTCAAGCAAATTTTACCTGCTTGCTATTTCACAAGTATATGTTTCATGACAAAAGTCGCATGACTTTTGGAACACCCTGTAGTCATTTTGAACCTCGCTCAGGTCAAATTTCGAGATTTGTTTTTCAACTTTTAAAACTCGGGGCAAGAAGTTACTCTGAATTTAAAACATTGTTTAGAATGTTAAAATAGTTTTATACGAAAATAACTTCGTGCCATAATGCTGTTTTAAGTATACAAGGTGAGTTAAAAGTCGTGCACGAGAAGGATAATTTATCAAAATTATAATTACACTTTAAAATTTTATTTACTAGTTATTTAATTGTATATGTACTGTTCAAGATGTCCTCCTTCTTTTTCAAAACACACTTTAATTCTGTACCTGCATGATTCATTAACAGATCGGAGAGTTTCATCTATCATTTTACTTTATTCATATTTAATTCTTTAAGTTTTCTTGGGTGCGTCAGATAAACAACTGATTTCAAATGTTGTCGAGAGTCACGAATGTTCTTAGGATCGATAGTGGAGTGGTTTCCTGTTGTCTTCTCCACGGTGACTTTATTGAGACACTACGCCTAGTATCAAATGGGCCTTCACACATGTCTAACTCATTCCACTTCACACCAAATCTCATACGCGTAGAGAAAGGAAGAGAATGAATAGAGAATATGATTTATTAAAATTCCTGTTTCTGATAATATCCATGAACTTTTGGATTCCTCGAATCTCAACGGCAGGTATTTTCTTTTCTCGTTTTCTTTCTTCTATTTACGGTTAAAAATCAAGGTAAGAAGTCACTAAGTTTTAAAAAAAGTTTGAAAGTTTCATTAAGTTGAAACAATGTTCGAATGGCTGGCGACTAAAACCAACCTATGCTAATTTTATATCGAGTGAGGCGGTTGGTTAGCAATAACCCCTGATGCACCAACGAACTGCTTACTAGGCGTAGTGTCTCAATAAAGTCACTGTGGAGAAGACAACAGGAAGCCACTCCACTATCGATCCTAAGAACATTCATGACTCTCGACAACATTATTATTATTATCATCAGAGATAACGGCGTGAAGGGATTTTAACATTAACTACTTGCTCCGTAAGGAGGGACATGTGCAACAGGTGTCTCCTGACCGTCATCTAACAAAAGTATAAAGAACAACGGCGTGAAGCGGGTCAAACTTCTTGGAATTGATCCCTCGCATGGTAAGGAAAGACTCGAATGGCAGATGTTACCAGACTGTTCCTATGAAATAAATTTAGTTTTAGGGACATGGAACGCCCGAAAACTAAATCAATGTAGTCAGGTAGAAAATGTAAAACAAGAAAGAAATAGGTTAAATGTTAATATTTAGGCGTAAATTTATCGTAGAAAATTCCGAAAATATGTCACTTTTTCGCCGTAATAAATTATATTCTCTTTTAAGGAAATATTGCAATCATTGAGTCGAAAATATGATCAGACCTATTACAGTAAACGATTAATGAACTTTTATAAAATAGTTTTGACATTTGTTTTATTAACTATAGTTAATTCGATCAACGATTGCCAATGGTCAACGCTAGCTGAGAATCGTGACGTTTGGCGTCTCACCACCAACCATGCTGTCTCCTACTTTGAAAATACCTGCAGGGCCGCTCCCAGGGACAAAAGGCAGAGGAGGAAGTACTGCAACTGCGGCGACTGTGTATGCCTGTCTCGCATTGGGTTTATCAGTCATAAACCTGCCTGCAAGCGACGTGTACAGCCTCCCTCTTGATCTTCGTTTCGCGAAGCCAAGTCATGATGAGTAGTCTTTATTGAGTTGGTAGTTAGGATTAGGTGCCTGGCTTTGTTAAGCTTATTTGTGCTATTCGTTAGCATCGCTTCACAGATACATACATACAAGCCAATTTGCATAGAGATATATTTCTTAGATTTATTTTTTACTAATTGTTATTCTATAAAGGGCACCAGAGCCAAGGCAGAGGCGGTTGTTGTGTGAGCGGAAAGAGTAAGAGGCGCAGTTTATGCAGATATGTGGTAGCAATAACGGTTAACCCTGACTTTAAAAAGGTTAATATTGCAGAGGTCGGGAAAGAATCCTCTTGGGATTCTGTTTCGCGAAGCAACAATTCTTGGGACGAAGCTATCAAGAATGGAACTTATTCCTTTCTAAAGGAATCTGAAAAGAATGTGGGTGGTACGCGGCGTGATGGGCCTTAGCTAGGAGCAATAGCGCTGAAGGATTTAAAGAATATACAGTGTGGTGCGAAAGTCTTGTCACCAATGTCCCCACAAGGCAAGATGTGGCTCGAGGCCAGGGCAAAAATTGCCCGGAGACCCCGTATACACGGGGTGGGGTTTGTCTATTCCCTCAAACGAGAGTCTGCCCTTCGGCATAACCTCGTTTGGGTTCCTCTCCGCCCGGAGGCAGAGACTTCGACAAGAAAGGAAGAGAAAAATAAAGCCTCCATCTCGTCCCCTAATGATTTTCTAAGCGTAGCTTAGATGGGCACAAGAACGAAATTATTGGACAACCAGTGAGGATCGAACTCACTATTCAGTTTTAATAGATCTCTTGAGACAAGCTTGTTAACCATAACACCACGTCGTGATTCCCTTGTCACCCTCAAACCTCTCTTCCAAACTGTAGTAGCTTGTGTCAGTCAGTTGAAATAGGAAATTATATATATATATATATATATATATATATATATATATATATATATATATATATAGGCTATATGGCCCGGTTCCTTGTACGACGGTTCTAGTCCAAGGTAGAACCTATAAAGAAGAAATTGAGCACGGATATGGAATAACACGAATATATTACAAACAGGAATATATACAGAGAAGTAGAAAGTGTTAGTATGAACAATCAGGTTTAGTAGAGAGAACAATGTAGTCTCGACCAGTATCACTATTCCAATGTCTTGTAGTAATTGTCTGAACGCGACTCTGTTTCGGACTGCCTCTGACTCGACTCTTGACTCGACTTGAACTACTGACGATATTCAGTCACCCCCCCCCCACGAGGGTGTCATGTGGCACAAGGCCTTTTTAACGTGGGAAATTCCCAAGCCATTAGGCTCGGCCAAAAAATAGCCCATTTGAACCCGTATAAACGGGTTCAGGGCCGGTTTTACCTCCCCGAAGGAGACCCGCCCTTCGGCGTAGCCTGCTTCGGGTTCCTCCCGCCCGTATGAAGAGAGTTTAACCGAACAGTCGGTTTGAAACTACTGACTCCTCTTGAACTACTCACTCGACTTGCCTACTCCTGAGGCGCAGTATTTATTAAGTATGGAATAGTCCATTATTATTATTATTATTATTATTATTATGGGTAAGATCCCATAATAATAGGTGACAAGACTTTCGGACCACCCTGTTCGTTTGAAAATTTTCTATGGAAATCGTGGTAGAGTAGCGAGAATCTTGTAACAGTTCATCTGTGAGAAAGGGGATGTAAGGTGGAAGCCTATTTATTATCCACAAAACCGCATAGGCGCTTTTGGGCAACTATAGCCCAGATATATATCTCATCTCACCTTATCTGGCTCTTGTAAAGCTAGAGGAGAGCAGTAGGAGTCAGGTACTTACTGCAGCGGAACAGGGAACCGTTCATTTTTCCAGCATCTTTAGTGATGGATCGTACGTACGAGTTCCACTAGAGATTTGGGTTGTGCTTCCCAATAGGCGTTCAAATCAAGGGTCCTAATATGTATATGTCTACGTGTGCATCCAACAACGCAGATGTTGTATGTTTGTGTGCTTATGAGGGAGTTATTTTTGTTTCGAGGAAATCTTTGTCGTGATGTGATGCTCTACAAGCAGTTGCGTATTTAATTGAATTAAGAGATAAAAGGGAAAACACACAACAAAATAACAAACATTGTATCAAACAGCTCAAGTTGCAAGGCTTTCTACTTTTATCAGTGAAGACGTGCACACATCTCTCGAACAATTACTTGTTTACACAATGCATATCCGTGCTGGCTGTAGTTTTCGTGGGTGCATCTGTTAGCAGATAGAAGCTCATTTCATGTCATTTGCATTAGTGTCTACAAAAATACGCTTTGTATATAACAAGGCCACACGTATTGTTGTCACTTAGTGCGAATAATGATTACTATCGCAATAATGGTCTACAAAGCTGGATTTCTAAACAGTCAACTTTTGGATGGCATCCAGATTTAATAATCGAATTTTACTTCCATAAAGAAACATGTGCCTTCGATATTCGATGAAGATAGAACACACTGCCTATACAAGGGCCAAAACAAGTAGTGTAGTATGTGATTCTGGTTTATATCGAATTTAATATAAATCATTAACCTTTAATCTAACGAGACCTGATTTGGAGTGTTCGCAAAATATAGTACGCTGTCTCTAACAGATACCAAAATTAGTTTCTTAATCTCTCACACACACACGCAAGAATATCAGAAGAGTAAGGTGCATCAGTGGGTTGGCTTGCAAGGTGTCCTCATTGCCACCAAGTGCAGAATCAGTCCTCAAAGATATCTGTAACTGCGCCTTGCTGAACTTAGGACATTCACATACACAGATGACAGGAAGTTAGAGTCTTCCACATCACTACGGATGAAGGATCGAACGTTCGTTTGGAGTCACCGAGAAACCACATACCCTCGCGGTTAATTTGATCGAGTAAAGAAGTGAACAAAAAAGCAGTAATTTTAAATATGAAAGATTTAGTCTCGTATTTTTATGAAACCTTACTAATGTAATATTATAGATATTCAAAATGATAAAGTAATAGTTCTGATACGAGGTACCTTTTTGAAGGTGCTCATTATGAAACAACGCAAAAGAAAGTTTACGATATTCAGAGGAAATTTACTCTTGTAAAAGGCATAAAAAGATGAAGCAGATTTCTAGAACTGTATAAAAAACCCTCGTTGTCACAACCGCAATTACGGACCCGCTATAACATGAAAAGTGCTATAACAGTTAAACGGAATTTATCCTCTTCCAGGAGTCATCGATCGCATTTTTAGAGTCCTTAGGAAAATTCCGAACTCGAATCAGTAGAAAATGCAGACTTCCTGTCTCCAAGAAGCGTTACATACTTCTGCCTGTTTTTCATTCTTTTCTGATTAAATTCACCCCATGCAAGGCAGTAAAGCCCCTAAGTGTTGCGGATCCCGCGTGAAAAATAGGTATCTAATAAATGACAAACGCAAGTATTTAAGCTAATAAATTAAATTTATTTACACAAAATACAAAAGGTAATGCTGTTAGTAAAATCCAGGAACGTCGGTTAGTAGCAAATACAGATAGATATAGAAAGTCTCGAAGTCGGACTTCCTTAGAGTCTACGTGCTTGTAACTGACTTCTACAAGAGGTTAATTCACTCTATCCGACACTCACAGACGACTCATGTACGACTCCCCTTCTCTACCTGACTGTGGCTATTTTATGGCAGCAGGACGAGTCCATTATATCCGAAAAGGGTAGACCCCATAATACTAAGTGACAAGGGGGTACTGAGTGTGAAAGAGAAGACAGAAAGATTATTAAAGAGCAGGAGGAATAAAATAATAACAATTTCTCATTATATTGATATATGCTATCTTTCTCTCGCTCTAACCAAACAACGTCTCTGATCTATCATCTTCCGTATTTCATCGCAAGCAAAGCAGAATGGTCTGAGGTAATGGCAGGGCGTAATGAACGTGCTAACCTAAGAGAGGTGCGAGCGAAATAATAATACGATAATAATACGATAGGCATAAAGAAAAAAAAGAATGTGTCATTTAAAACTGGCATCTATTGATAAATCGAACGAATTTTTTTACGAAACCCTTTATATCAATTAACGTCTCGTATTAATAAGAACTATCTTTGAGACAGTGTTAGGCAGAATGTAAAATAAAATATGGAGTACTTTATTTCTTTTGTCTTCAGTTCAACTGATCGTATGCGTGGAAATTATTTTCTTATTTTAATTGGAAGACATTTTATGTGCTTCTCCATAATTTGATTTCGTCTCTTAAAAAGGTTTCTTGCTTCAAAAATAATCTTTATCAGTAATCATTTCTGACCTTAGTCAGTTATAAATGTTTAAGTCAAGAATACCCACGGTCCTAATGTATTCAAGATATATTTGAAAATGGTAACAAACAAAACAAAAGTTCTTTCGTATAAATTCGCGGGGAAATACTGTGTGATTACATAAAGGCGTTCTGTTGCATATGGGTGTATGGTTCGATGCCTCGCTACTCTCTCCTAAGCTTCAGGTTGTGGGTTGGAGCAGTTCTGTTGCTTGCCTTGAAGCAGGCCGAGACGAGGATTACTTTGAAAATAGAATAGAATAACAATTCCTTCAGTATCAATTTACGTACGCATATAGGTAGATCAGGCTAAGCAGTTTGCAGTGTTCGTCTGTTGCTCGTCTATTCTGGGCGATAGACTTTTGGAAAAGTTGTAATGTCAATACTTGTGTGATTTTAGCGAACTAAACCGATTACGTGTCACATGAATGAGAAATAAGCTTTCTTTCCTTCTTTCTCTATCGCTGATTTTGCCCACCTTTAAGTCTCTTTTCCTTCCCGCCTTTTTTTCGTCCAACTTACATTGACTGCAAGTCGGGTTAAGGATAATGCAAACCTTTACAGAATAAACACGGTACCTAATATGAAAAACAATTACAATAAAACGGCATGTCCAATCGGACACTGGCAGGGCTTACAAACGCATTTCTCTCGATTTAGCTCTGACCGACCAATGGTGTTTAGCCGACTGGCATGTATAGGCTTGATTCAGACAGTAGAAGATGGGGGCCAGAACGTACCATGTCAAGAGCTCATAGAGTAAAAAAAAAATCTCTTTCACAAGTGTTAAATCATGGAAAATCCGTTTTTATTGCGGTCAGTCTATTTCTAGTTAAGCTCAAAACACCTTGTCTGTCAATCATTTTTACAAATATAAACCGGAAAGTACTTGTTATTACTACGGCCAGTCTATTAATAGTAAAGCCTAATACACACCGTCAAAAATCAATTCACCATTGTTTCAAATCATTAAAATCCCATTGTGATTGTAGATTAAAATTAAGTTAACTGCCATATATGATACACGCTTAGGTGATCATGTCTTTTTTCTAATCATGACTGACTCGGAGAAACATTTCCTGCAGTAGTTTACCATTTCTTTCTGTTGTACACTGGTCACCAATCAAAGATATAGAATTAATATCCCATTGTAATTGTGGATTAAACTTAAGTTAACTGCCATATATGATACACGCTTAGGAGACCATGTTTCTTTCGAATCATGACACTCGAAGAATATATTCCCGCAATAGTTTGCCATTTCTTTCTGTGGTACCCTGGTCACCAATCAAAGATATAGAATCCAATCTATCATATTATTTATCCATAGCTAGATCAGAGAGTCGGATTCATAGTTTCCCCAAGGATATTTGCCCGCAAGTGAATGTAATCAACTCGGCTGTGCTTCGAACTCGACTCTAAGATTCTTCAATCTAATAATCTATTATTATTCTGTTGCGCAGTGTCTTACAAATTGGAGAACCGCCGTCCTATCAGAGCTGGTGCTGATCAATCCTCTCTTATCAATCTGGGTTCAGAAGCGCTTACGCGGCTTTGCGTGTAATTAATTATATTCCACCCTAAAACCTCGTTTCTAGAGATGAAACTTTGCAAGTCTCTCACTAGTCTATTGCTACTTTCAAATGTTCAGATTAGCTATATTACTTAGTTCAGTCGGTTAAGAAATTCCCGGCTAGTCTTTTTGTATTCCATTGGTAAGGAGGAAGTTCCACTCAGATAGCTCCGAGAGTTTGGTTACCCGATCATTACGATCTTAACATCTTGAAGCCTACAGTCAACCATTGTCTCACTTACGGATATTCGTAATATGCCTTTCTTACTTCCAAATGTTATGCGCTTCCAACAAACTCATTTAGCATTCCTCTACCTTGAATGGCTGTTGGGCCTTGTATATTGAGTGAACAATAATATAAAATGTCCGTTCTTATTTCGCTCAGTCTTTTATTTATTTATTTATTTATTCAAATTAACCTTTTTTTTTCTGCATGTTTAAGACGCCTGGGAAGTGATAACCCGAACCATGCTGGCAGGGTTTTTGAACACAGAACTGTCTTTTTCCGACACTGATTGTCATCATAGCTGTGTATCCATAGATGGAGGGATTGTAAACGTCATAGATTCATGCTTTTCTCGTTATCGGTGCGAAAAGCGAAGTCTGCTACTCGAGTTCAAATTCCGGCCGATCCAGTTTTGTTCGCTTCGAGCTAATTCCCTTTTTCCAGCTCTGGATTAAATAGTAGGTTAGATTGGAGTTTCTTCCCTTGAAGTAGCAATCAGTCTAGGAGAATAAAAAATTTTGAATTCTAAAACCAGCCAAAAGAGAGATGAGCATTGTCAGGCTATGTTGCTATAGACGCAAAACTGCTGTCATGGCTGCAGTATACCAGCTGCTTTTACAACTCTAATGCGTTAATGGATCCCTGGCGTGATGAAAACTATAGATTTGGGTGGTAACTGAGCCGCCGAATCCATTTTGTTTGCAGATAGAGGTTACGACTTACACCCACTTTCTCGGGCTATCTCTATATATATAGTAACATATTTGCGTTTAAGTCTGTTGAAAAAAAAATCACGCGGTTGATTTTTCGATCCTGATGAAGACCAACACAAAATGGTGCAAATATTAGGTCCATCTCTTACACAGATTTCCGTCAAAATGTAAAGAATTTGGTTCAAAACAAAGAACAACTGATTAAACATCGTAACCATCTTTCTGTGTCTGTTACGTTGAAAAAAACTATTCTTAAATATACGCTACTTCCCAGCGTTCCTCACCTTTGGAAAGTGCCTGAAAACCATATCACGGGTTGACCCAAGCCTTGTGAGTGAAAATGGGTAGAAAGAACCCTTGGGGGACTGTCGATAGCTGTGCTGGCACGATGTCATAAGTCATCGTGACCGAGGGTTTAAGTGTGCTGGACTTGGTCAGATTGTTGAATACGCTAGATAACACGCATTCTCCCGGAAATTGTAACTAAAGTCTGCTCAGCATAATTGCAGTATAAATCACTGTAGATGCTGAACAAAGTCAAATGTGCGAGCTTTTGTAATGGGGCGTGGCTAGTTTATATGGGTGGCAAGTTTCATGAAAGACAACTGAAAAGGTATGATGATTAAGCTTCTTATTCAATTGTTCTTGCATACGTACAAGTGCTTTCTTTCCTAAAGTATATAAAAAAAAAACTGACCAAATATCCCAACAATTATCAAGGATGTTTAAACTGAATATATATATATATATATATATATATATATATATATATATATATATATATATATATATGTCCTTGATAAACTCTAAAGAAGAATCAGCAATATTATTGTTCCTGATCTGGCGGCTCGGCTTTAGTTACTTTCCCACCACTGTAAAGTTATACCCCCTGTGTCTTCTCAATAAATACTTTCATAGTAATTGTTCGGGTGAACTTTACGCGATGGTAGTTTTTTCATATTGTTAATACTCATTGGGGCTAGTTTTAAAATTGTTATTTTATCCCCCCCCACAGACAATGAATTGTACATATAGGGACTAGTTAGGATTTTCATAGAGACAATGAGGTATTATGGTGAATGTAGTAAGAAAGGTAAGTAAGAATGTGTTGCTTTGGTGTGAGGAATATCGTGGTATGTTTTGAGTCAGTAGTTCTGGCTAGCTAAATTTAAAGTTAAGACTGATGAAGACCGTCCTTTTCCCCATTATTTATTTTGGCCTTGTACCACATTTTCTGTACATAGTAGAAATAAATATCCCTCTTCACTATGGTACCTAGACTTTTATAATTTTAGCGCAGTACTAGACTGGCATCGAGGTGCCGTCAATTTAAAGTTGAGCTGGCTAAATATAACCGTAAGTTCTATGCTAACTGTTTCTTTTTTCGCACTTCTCGCCTGGGGAACACAATTTCAGCTCCATGTTTTTAAAAAGATATGTGTGCTGACCAGAAAGGAGCTCAACAACGTAAGTAGAAAATACGTGAGATATTGAGCTCCATTTGATTGATTCGCTGAAGTAACAACCTGAAGAGACCATAGTGGTCGAAACCGCGGTGATGTTCTTGTCAGGATTCATATCCTTTAAATATTAAACAGCTCTTCAGTTCTGGTCCTCCAACTTGATATTGAGTATTTTTAAGACATACGATCTTATCAAATAGTTTACTGTTTGTTTACTCTGGCGTAGACTCCCACACACACACACATATATGCGAAGAAATATAGTCTTAAGATATACTATATTTATGGGATAAAGTGCCCAATATCAGAGATAGAGCGTGTGTAAAAATTCAAATGAATATAGAAGTCAACACTTAGAGGCGACAGTCTGTGTTCATGCTAGATGCAGTCGTCATCAGGCCACGTGGCCTGACGATTGTATCTAGCATGAAACAGGCTGTCGCCTCTAAGTGTTGACTTCTATGTTAACTTTTATATTTATATATATATATATATATATATATATATACACACACACACACATATATATATACATATTTACATATATATATATATATATATATATATATATATATATATATATATATATTCATATATATATATATATATATATATATATATATATATATATATATGTATATTACTATAAACATTATCTTTGGTATTTTTACTGGGTACATGTATTTGAGTTGCTATTTTTCGTTTTTTGATTTTATTTTATTAAAGAGTGAAATTAATATCAAATAGTTGTACATACAATAAATAGCGTTTATGTCAATAAAGAAATAATATCAGATAACAAAAATCCATTGAAATATATATATATATATATATATATATATATATATATATATATATATATATATATCTTTTGTAACGACGTGTAAGGAAGAGCAGATAATGAGAAATAAAATGGTGGACGGAAAATAAGAATGACTCAAATAGTATCTATTAATTAATTTTTGCGCCATGAAGTTCGGTAGGTCATAAAGGAACCATAATTCTTAGCTGATAATGAATAAAAAATAGTAATAATTATAACAATAGATGCGCAATGAGAAAGAGACTAAATTTAAGGAATGAGACAAAGACAGAAATAGAAAAACTTAGAGAAAATATTGTGAAGAATATAGCATGACGAATTAACCTAAAGCATGAAAAAAAATGTTATGCATGAGTCACGAAGCGAACTTTGCTTGAAGCATGAATAATGGAACGGAAAATATCTAGAAACAGGAAGGTGTCTCTAGTCAAGTCTGTAGACGCTTCTCAAATGGAGTTTAGTGTCATAGTCTCACTATGGTGTCTGTTGCTGCTGTGCAGGAAAACAAAACTGACGTATTAGGAATAAAGCTTGGAACTTGGTTAAAATATTGAGGCAACATGGTAAAATAATTCTAAAGCACAATCATAAAAAAACATAACTCTTGAAGAATTAAATAACTAACATAGAATTGGTAAAATATTACCAGTCATTAAAAGACTTAAACCCTTGTGAGTTGTAGGGGAGAAAAAAAACTAACTGTGACATTTTCGATGTTGTCACTAACCTTAGGTTGCTACCTGTAGACTGACGAATAACCGATGTGGTTAGAGACTCGATCATTTATATATATTCATGGTTTTATCCATCTAACCTCCTCACTAAGGTAGGACGATTGTTTTTTTATATGGGAGCCCATACACGTACGTCTGGACCAAGGACAAAAAGTTCCCAGTCCCCTGCAATCATTGTGATGCTGGCGATGATATTACACCGATCCCACCTCTCTTACCTTAGAATATATTTACCATTGATACGTTATATTGAAGTAGTACCATTATAACCCGTCTTTGTCCAGGGCCTTCATTACTGGGAATTTTTGCCGTTCATTGGGATTAGTTTAAGTCAACCCACCCGAAAATCAATATTAGTAACAACATTTGGGAGCAACTGAGGCACATCCCCAGATGGGGGGGGGGTTAACAATTTGAAAAGGGAACTGTATAATAATAGATAATATTATTGTACTAATAAAATATATATAAAAGACGTATGTAGCGATTCTCTAAGCCCGGCTTAGATGTGGCACAAGGCCGAAAGTATGGGGTTTAGTGAGGATCGAACTCACTACTATATATATATATATATATATATATATATATATATATAGATACACCTAGTGAGCCAGACAAACCTACCTAGGTTTCACCTAAACGGATCGTCAGGAAAGTTATCTATATTTATATATATATATATATATATATATATATATATATGACATGAACCTTCAAGTAGTACATGGTAGTTCGAAAGCCTTGTCACGCCTATATAATATAATTTTATATTTCAAAAGGCTGACACGACCTCCTACGGTTTCGAAGTGAAGCCTTCTCGATGTATGAGAGCATCAATGAAAGCGAATAAACTTCATCCAGTCCATGTGCTTTGTATTACTGTATTACTTGTTTTTCTATTGCCCTCATATATATATATATATATATATATATATATATATATATATATATATATATATATATATATATATATATATATATATATATATATATATATATATATATATATCCCAGAAAAATAATAAATAGCAAAACTTTGCTGAGATTTATAATGGACAGGAAGTAGTGGAGAGCAATTGTTGCCAACAATTTGGACTCAAAACCGGCGCTGAAGAACTATCTATCAAACCAAAAATTTTTTAGCGAAATCGGATGGAAACTGTGGCAATGCATAAACAACACCCGATCACACACACATACATACAGACACAGAGATCATACTTTTAAGTATGATCTGGCACCTACCTACCTGGCACAGAGCTCGTCCCTGGGCTGGTGGTATTACGGCTAGGACTACCTTGGACCGGCTCCGGCCTGAACCAACTAGGACAAGCCAAGACCAGCTAGGACTAGCTTAGACCAGCTCTGACCAGCATGGACAAGCTATGACCAGCTAAGATCAACTATGACTAGCTTAGACCAGCTCTGACCAGCATGGACAAGCTATGACCAGCTAAGACCAGTTAGGACCAGCGGCCCGAGTGAAAATATTCGAGTCCCAACGTTAAAAACTGACCTTGTGTCACAACCTGACTCAGTGGGGAGGTCAAGTAAATATCCACATATATACAGACAGACACACACACACACACACACATACACATTTTGAGATTTATAGATATAAATTCGTCACATTGAACGACGCTGTTGAAATAATTTGTACTATGCTTAAATAACTTAACAATTATAAATATGCCAAATTCATAACACGTCGAAGCGATTCATATTTGCATTGAAAACTGCTAGGATATTAACCTTTGCTAATGCAGAGTGTTGAATTGAAATTTTGAATGTTCTGGATCATAAACAAATCAATGTTTTGTCTATGAAGATATTCAGAACTTAGTTTCGTTTACTAAATATCTTGAGACCTGCTCTAAACGATGGATTACAAGTTCCTCACCATGACCGTTGCATATATTATTCTGTTGGGAGTTCCATTGTTTAGACCCCGGGTCAGACAGATCTAATCTTTGTAAATATCAGATCGTGTGGTTTGGTAAGCAAATCCTGTGCAAGAATTATAACTTTGGTCGTCACATTGCTTCCTGAGATCCAAAGAAAGGATGCTTAGAAAATTTCGTGTGGTGTATTCATTAGTCTCGCTAAAAGCTAACAATCCTCATTATAAAGTATGGGAACCTAAAAACCTGATATACAAGTTGGTCCGAAAGTCTTGTCACCCCATACCAAGAATTAATGAGGGCAATAGAAGATAAGTAATACAGTAATACAAAGCACATGTACTGGATTAAGTTTATTCGCTTTCATTGATGCTCTCATACATCGAGAAGGCTTCACTTCGAAACCGTAGGAGGTCGTGTCAGCCATTTGAAATATAAAATTATATTATATAGGCGTGACAATGCTTTCGAACTACCCTGTACTACTTGAAGGTTCATGTCATTCGTGTATAAACCTATATCCCCATCTGGCTTTTCTGGTGAGATAGGTGTCTAGAAGAATCAAAAACAGAACCTGTCACAAGGTTGGTTGAAACACCCACTGGTATGAACGGCCATACCTGAATGGATAGACTGCGCTTCATCGCGATAATTATACGGCATCGAGTACTTCTTAGATTGTAGTAAACAGCCAGCATGGAGCCTTCCTCCGTGCCCAAGATGAGCCTTCATGTTCGAAGAAATCATCTGTTATTTGATCCGGCGAGGTATGAACTCGACTAGATCTATTTGTCCAGAACATGCGACAAATGAATGAATGCATACCTCCCTGGTTTCCAATACCAATAAGTGGGGTAGGGGACTGGTTAGCTGCTCAACTGCGCAGAAACCCTACGACTACACCTGGCCATGGGAATGATTATTATGATGATTATAATAATGATGAAGCCTAAAAATAAAATAAAAAAATAGATTAAGTTGCTGTATTTTGTCAACATACAAGGTTTTGGTCATGTTAAGTCAGAATGGCAGTTGCTCTTGGAATGTCACAGTACTCCAACATTTTTCCTAAAAGGCCTCTTTTGAGATATAATTATTTACATCTAGACTATTATCTTCGTCCTTATCATTTTTATCATAACGTTTTGACCGTTTTTTCCCGCGTAATCTTCAGGAAATTTCGGACTAAATCCTCTATAGTTGTTGATCGCCTTGTTTCCACTGAATCTAAATCCGTACTACCAGCCCAGAATTTGAACTCACAATTCATGTTTGCCAAATTCAAGAACTAACGGTTTAATCCACTACGCTATTGTGGGACAATCCTGGTTTTAGAACCTGAGGCCTTAAACACAATCACCCTGCTGCTGACATTAATACTGTTGTTGTTTGTCACGTTTGACTTTTTTCTTACTGCTGCTGCTGTTGAACCTTGCTGCCATTTTTTTTTAATAATGCAGAAGCATAACAGGGCGTTCCGAAAGTCTTGTCACCCGTACAAATATAATTTTCTATTATGCCTGACTACAGCTTGGGGGCACTTCGCCGTGGTGTAACGGTTAGCAAGCTTGTCTTACTAGAACAATTACGATTTCAAACCTCACTCGTTGGCCCATGCTTTGGACTTGTGCCAAATCTGAGCGCAGTTAGTTATGTGCCATGCGTGACACATGCTTAGGCGATCAGGTATCTTTCGATACATGACTGACGAGACAGATTTTGTCCCGCATTAGGTTGCCATTAATTTCTGCAGTAGACAAGTTGCCATCCAAGGCTATAGAACCCGGTATGTCATGCTATTTACACATACCGGGGGGGGAGAAGAAGAGGATTTATACCTTCCCTAAGGGTATTAGCACGTAAGTGAATGTAATGGATTCGACTGGAAGTCGAACTCGGCCCTCCGATTCCTTAATCCGAGCCGCTATCCATACGCTATCCGTGCGCTACAGACAGTTCGCTGCCAGGCTTTCGGCTGATTTTTGAACTCTCTGCCTTCGGTTAGAGAGGAACCCAGACGAAGATGAGTCTCCCGTGTAGGCCAGGTCTACGGGGAATTTTTGCCCGAGCCTACGGGCTTGGATTCGCCCCACATAAAAATCGGCTTTGTGCGACATCCTGCCTTGTGGGGAGGTTAGTAAATACCAGCTTCTATAGTTTGGAAAATAGCGACGGGTGACAAGACTTTCGGACCATTCTGTAGATTCAGCCCGACTTAAGGCAGTGATCAATATTCAAATAACTATTTGATTGTGAAAGCTAGAAATATCAGTTTAGTTCATGCGGCAGATACGAAGAGACGGATGTTAAAAAAAAACAACATTAATTAAAACGTGGTTAATACAAACTACTAAATATGAGCGTGAATAGAAATATCCGACCTGCCAAGACAATTAAAACGGTCCTGAAAAATCCCGGAACCATCGGGAGGGACATGGAAAATATTTTATAGCGGAAGCTTCCTGCAAATCATTATTAAAATCTCTTTTGATCCTCTGTTAATATTCACGTAGAATTCATTTGTGACGATGCTTGAAAATATAAAAATTATAAATGGCGATCGTGTGTATGCGAACCAATGCACTGAAGATCCCTCCGCAGAATTAGGCTTTTATATTTGAGATCAAAGACTCAGAAAATCAATGCGGTTCAGAACTAATCATTTAGAACCAAAATATTCAGCCAAACACAAAGACCTTGCACTATAAAAAAAACCCAAAAAAACACACATACTAAATCAACAGTAATGAAGAACAACACCTTAATATGATTAATTATAGTTTTACACACATACTCCGGGTGTCATTATCTACGGATCCTCGATCAAAGTTGGAGTTTTAATACTTTTGAGCTTGTTGGTCTCTGGATTTTTCCCTCTTTTCAAAATAGAAGATATTCTTTTGGGATTGCAAAGTTACTAATTTAGAAACTCTAAATAAACAATCTCAGTTAATAGCGATAAATTAACTGAATGCGACCCGAAACTTAAGCCTAAATCTAAAACCTAAGCCTAAAACCTAAAAACCAAAACTTAAACCTAAAACCTAAACCCAAAACCTAAACCTAAACCCAAAACCTAAACCTAAAAGTAAAGCCTAAAACCTAAGCCTAAAACCTAAAAACCAAAACCTAAGCCTAAAACCTAAACCCAAAACCTAAACCTAAACCCAAAACCTAAACCTAAAAGTAAAGCCTAAAACCTAAAAACCAAAACCTAAACCTAAAACCTAAACCCAAAACCTAAACCTAAACCCAAAACCTAAACCTAAAAGTAAAGCCTAAAACCTAAGCCTAAAACCTAAAAACCAAAACCTAAACCCAAAACCCAAACCCAAAACCTAAAACCTAAACCAAACCTAAACCTAAAAAGTAAAGCCTAAACCTAAAAAACCAAAACTAAACCTAAAACTTAAACCTAAACCCAAAACCTAAACCTAAAAGTAAAGCCTAAAACCTAAACCTAAACCCAAAATCTAAAACCTAAACCCAAATCCTAGACCCCAAAATCTAAAACCTAAACCCAAATCCTAAACCTAAAACCCACATCCTAAACCTAAAACCTAAACCTAAATCCTAAACACAAAACCTAAAGCCGAAACCTACAAGGATTCGAACGCGTTGTTTAGTTTGTTCGTCCTTCGTTTTACGTACCGTTTCTCTGTATATTTCATGCATCTCTGGAAATAAATCCACCGGGATATAAGTTTATTTGTTTAACGGCATATCAACTCTTTATGAATCATTTAATACTGAAATTTAATTTTCTTGAAAGTTGGAGTAATTTTTTGTTTTACAAAAATCTATTGTTGATAATTTGTTTTGTTTTACAAAAATCTGTTGCTGGTAATTTATTTATTCATATTTTAAAAAATCTATTGCTATTTTTTTTATGAAAATTTATTTTTTATTTATTTATTTTCATGATCTTTTGACCCCAGTTTGGGAGTTCACTATTTGCCCATAGCTAGGACCCTAACAGGTGTTACCACTCCGGGTCAGGACGGACCTAGGATGAAAAGCAATTAAGAGGTTGTTCCAAACTCCTCAAATTCTCCCGATCCGACTCCTTGCTGCCAAATGTAATTTATCGTCATACCCAGGACAACAGGGTATAAGGAACATTACTTTCCGTATGTTTCCCTCTTTTTTTTTTAGTGGCGGGGACGAACCCATTTTGTGTTCAAATTTCTTCGAAACATTAGACGAAATATTTAAGAATCCAAACTCTATCTGGACAAAAAGAAAAATCCATGACATGTCAAAAGATTATGTAGCGTCAATTTCTCGGTTAGGACAGCTGTAAGCCTTCAAAATCAGCATTAAATTGTGTGCGCATGTATACAATTCGAACAGTGATAACCCAAGACTGATGGAAACGATGTTGTGGCATTTACTTTTCTCGCACATATATAATGTGAATTATATCACAATATAAGAATGCATTCTAAAAGAATTAAACACGAAAGCATTTAATAGCCTTCATACATATTTAGTGCATACATGCAAAGTTTCATAGCACAGTCTTTCACGAGAATTATATCAACAATAAGATACTATATTATTTTTTAGCATAAAATCGCTAGGAACTTATGCAGATAAATATAGAGACATATGTATAGATCGATCGACTCATTGATAGAAGGAAGAAAACAGACTGACACGATAATCAATAAATCTGAACAGAATGCGATATGGGAACAAATCGATCGATCAACAGAGAGATATATACAGGAATTCCTCGATTAATACATTTTAGATGAGTGCGCTAAAATTTTTATCTACCAACATTCAATTAGTGCAAACATAATACTAGATTAGTACGGTAAAATATTCTTCAGTTTAACCATAGTAATTGAAAATTAATATTTTTTATATTTACTGTTTAATTAAAAATTTTCTAAAATTTAAAAAATGGAAAATTTTATTTTGTTTGTCAATTATTGCGTTATGTAAGTAATTACGGTATTGTTAAAAAATAGACAGTTATATATAGATAATTTTTATAATATAAGCCGATAACAAATATATATATTTGAATATTTGTATGGATTAAAACTTTTTGAATATTTTTATTTTTATTTTTTTCATGTTTGCTATGCAGATTTTAAAAGGAAATTGCATATATATTGTTAAAATTGTTTTATTGGATAGAAATCTATATTTATTAAAAATACTGAAATAGAAAGCTATGGAAAAAACTTTACAGGTTAAAATACTAATGATTACCTGTTTGGAAAATTTGAGGCCCCAATTTCTCCGTACCGCCAATTATATTGATTTTCTAAGCGTAGCTAGGATGTTGCACAAGGCCGAAAGTATGGAGCATTTAGTAAGGATTGAACTTACTTTTCAGTCGTAACTGATCTAGCAAGACAAGCTTCGTAACCATTACACCACGCCGAAATGCTCATTTTTTTTCTAAGCGTAGCTTACATGTGGCACAAGGTCTAAAGTATGGGGCACCCAGTGAGGATTGAACTCACTACTCAGTTGTAATGGTTTATAGAGCGGCAAGCTTGCTAACCATTACACCACGTTGAGGTTATCGCCAATTATATGAAGAAGAGAAGAATATCATGCGACAAACCACAAGGTTTTCATAGAAAATCAGATTAATAAACATTAATTCATAGCATTTTTATTGTATCTTCTTGAATGTTCCTATATTTTAATTAAAAACTACGCAAATTAGAAATTAATTGATAACGAGGCTAAAATTTGATGTACAAATTACATAATTTCCTATAAGTTATTCGATTAACGTCTTTTCGATTAGTGCGTATCTTTTAATGCACATATTAGCCGTAATAATGGAGGTATTCCTGTACTTTGATATGTCAGTAGTGCTGTAAGGACATCAAGTAAAAAGGTCGCCATTAACTCCGACAGAGTAAATACAGCATTGAAATATCGTTATCGATGCTTGGATCTGAATTCTTATCGCGGGAAATGGAGAGAATATATCAGATGTTCCATTTATATACTTGCAGGCAAGTTCTACCGCTGCCCACGTACGAGGCAGGTAAAATGTCTATTTGTATAGGAGCGTAGGATTTGCCCCAAACAGAATTTTGATGGTACTATGTATAGATCCTCTTTAATGAACTGCATCGCCAAGTAAAAGCGGCCGAAGACCATTAACCTCAAACTATTTTCTTGAAACAAATTTTTTCGTATTCAATTTTTCCCTTCCGTTTCTCCCTTTATTTTGTCAACGAAGCTTCAGATAGATAGATAGATAGATAGATAGATAGATAGATAGATAGATAGATAGATAGATACATCTGAATAGACATAGATAGATAGATAGATAGATAGATAGGGACAGACTGAAATAGATAGATAGATAGATAGATAGATAGATAGATAGATAGATAGATCTGAATAGACATAGATAGGTAGATAGGAAATGAAGAGAATAGCTTAGATAGATAGATAGATAGATAGATAGATAGATAGATAGATAGATAGATAGATCTGAACATACATAGATAGATAGATAGAGAGATAGATCTGAATAGACATAGATAAATAGATAGATAGATAGATAGGGACAGACTGAAATAGATAGATAGATAGATAGATAGATAGATAGATAGATGAATGGATGAATAGAATAGACATAGATAGATAGGTAGACAGAAAATGAAGAGAATAGCTTAGATAGATAGATAGATAGATAGATAGATAGATAGATAGATAGATCTGAACAGACATAAATAGATAGATAGATCTGAATAGACATTGATAGATAGATAGGAACAGACTTAGATAGATAGATAGATAGATAGATAGATAGATAGATAGATAGATAGAACGTCTGTTTAGATACTTACTGCATGTGAGATACCTAAGGTCAAGAATTAGAATTGTAAAAGTTATTTTTCCTATGGTTAACACCAACTCTAGCGTCTATTTCCATAAACTTGCATGAAGGTTAGAAAGTTTTCATTTAAAAGCAACATAAATTAAGATGAAAAAACTGTGTATTACTTAAGATCGAAAAAAGTAGTGTATTACTTAAGATATAAAAAAGCAGTGTATTACTTAAGATGACAAAAACTGTGTATTATTTAAGATGAGGAAAAAGCAGTGTATTACTGAAGATTAGAAAAACTGTGTATTATTTAAGATGAGGAAAAAGCAATGTATTACAGAAGATGAGAGAAAAAACTGTGTATTACTTAAGATGAGGAAAAAGCAGTGAATTGCTTAAGATGAGGAAAAAACTGTGTATTACTTACGATAAAAAAACTGTGTATTATTCATGAGGAATAAACTGTGTATTAATTTAGATGAGGAAAAAAGTAGTGTATTATTTAGGATAAGGAATAAACTGTGTATTACTTAATATGAGGAAAAAGCAGTGTATTACTTAAGATGAGGAAAAACAGTGTATTACTTAAGATGAGGAAAAAGCAATGTATTACTAAAGATGAGCAAAAACTGTGTATTACTTAAGATGAAGTAAAAACAGTGTATTACTTAAGATGAGGAAAAACCAGTGTATTACTGAAGTTGAAAAAACTGTGTATTACTTAAGATGAGGAAAAAGCTGTCTATTAAGATAAGTAAAAAGCAGAGTATTACTTAGGATGAGGAACAAACTGTGTATTACTTAAGATGAGGAAAAAGCAGTATATTACTTAAGATGAGGATAAAGAAATGTATTACTAAAGATGAGCAAAAACTTTGTATTACTTAAGATGAGGAAAAAGCAGTGTATTAAGATGAGGAAAAAACTTAAGATGAGATGAAAAAAACTGCAATGTGTTACTGAAGATGAGAAAAAAAATATTATTTTAAGATGAGGAAAAAAAGAAGATGAAAAACCTGTATTACTTAAGATGAGGAAAAGGATGAGTGTATTACTTAAGATGAGGAAAAAGCAGTGTATTACTGAAGATGAGAAAACTGTGTATTATTTAAGATGAGGAAAAAGCAATGTATTACTGAAGATGAGAAAAAAACTGTGTATTACTTTAGATGAGGAAAAAGCAGTGTATTGCTTAAGATGAGGAAAAAACTGTGTATTACTTACGATAAAAAACTGTGTAATATTCAAGATGAAGAATAAACTGTGTATTACTTTAGATGAGGAAAAAAGCAGTTATATTACTGAAGATGAGGAAAAAATGTGTATTATTTAAGATGAGGAAAAAACAGTGTATTACTTAAGATGAGAAAAAAAGCTGTGTATTACTAAAGAAGATGAGGATGAAAAAAGCAGTGTATTACTGAAGATGAGGGAAAAAGGAAAAAAAGTTTTATTACTTAGGATGAGGAATAAACTGTGTATTACTTAAGATGAGGAAAAAGCAGTGTATTACTTAAGATGAGAAAAAACTGTGTATTACTTAAGATGAGGAAAAAGCAATGTATTACTGAAGATGAAGAAAAAGTAGTTTATTATTTAAGATGAGGAATAAACTGTGTATTACTTAAGATGAGGAAAAACCAGTGTATTACTGAAGATGAAAAAACTGTGTATTACTTAAGATGAGGAAAAACCAGTGTATTACTGAAGATGAGGAACAAACTGTGTATTACTTAAGATGAGGAAAAAGCAGTGTATTACTGAAGATGAGGAACAAACTGTGTATTACTTAAGATTAGGAAAAAGCAGTGTATTACTGAAGATGAGGAAAAAGTATTTTATTATTTAGGATGAGGAATAAACTGTGTATTACTTAAGATGAGAGAAAAGCAG
Source organism: Acanthosepion pharaonis (assembly GCA_903632075.3). Lineage (NCBI taxonomy): Eukaryota > Metazoa > Mollusca > Cephalopoda > Sepiida > Sepiidae > Acanthosepion > Acanthosepion pharaonis. The sequence continues at coordinate 90,241 of CAHIKZ030002722.1, read as the reverse complement.
TGTATTACTGAAGATGAGGAAAAAGTATTTTATTATTTAGGATGAGGAATAAACTGTGTATTACTTAAGATGAGGAAAAAGCAGTGTATTACTGAAGATGAAGAAAAAACTGCGTATTACTTAAGATGAGGAAAAAACTGCAAACTGTGTATCATTAAAAAAGATGAGAAAAAAAAAGTGTTTATTACTTAAGATGAGGAAAAAAAGCAGTGTATTACTGAAGATGAGGTAAAAATGAGGAAAAAGTTCATTATTTAGGATGAGGAATAAACTGTGTATTACTTTAGATGAGGAAAAAAAAAAGTATTATTTAAGGGAAAAAGCAGATGAATAAACTGTGTATTACTTAAGATGAGGAAAAAGCAGTATATTACTTAAGATGAGGAAAAAGAAATGTATTACTAAAGATGAGCAAAAACTGTTTATTACTTAAGATGAGGAAAAAGCAGTGTATTACTTAAGATGAGGAAAAAGCAGTGTATTACTGAAGATGAAGAAAGAACTGTGTATTCGTTAAGATGAGGAAAAAGCAGTGTATTACTGAAGATTAGGAACAAACTGCGTATTACTTAAGATTAGGAAAAAGCAGTGTATTACTGAAGATGAGGAAAAAGTATTTTATTATTTAGGATGAGGAATAAACTGTGTATTACTTAAGATGAGAGAAAAGCAGTGTATTACTGAAGATGAGGAAAAAACTGTGTATTACTTAAGATGGGGAAAAAGTAGTGTATTACTGAAGATGAGAAAAACTGTGTATTACTTAAGATGAGGAAAAAGCAGTGTATTACTGAAGATGAGGAAAAAGTAGTTTATTATTTAGGCTGAGGAATAAACTGTGTATTACTTAAGATGAAGAAAAAGTAGTTGTATTACTGAAGATGAGGAAAATGTAGTTTATTATTTAGGATGAGGAATAAACTGTGTATTACTTGGTCAGCAATCCATGACCAACCAATCACAATACGTTTTTGACTTCTGATGAGGAAAAAGCAGTGTATTACTTAAGATGAGGAATAAACTGTGTATTACTTAAGATGAGGAAAAACTAGTGTATTACTGAAGATGAAAAACCGAATGAAGAAACAGCAGTGTATTATGTGGAAAAAAGCAGTGAAGAAACAAACTGTGTATTACTTAAGATTGGAAAAAGCAGTGTATTACTGAAGATGTGGAAAAAACTATTTTATTATTTAAGATGAGGAAAAAACAGTGTATTACTGAAGGGATGAGAAAAAGATGTATTTTTATTATTTAGGATGAGGAATAAACTGTGTATTACTTAAGATGAGAGAAAAGCAGTGTATTACTGAAGATGAGGAAAAAACTGCGTATTACTTAAGATGAGGAAAAAGCAGTGTATCTTTGAAGATGAGAAAAACTGTGTATTACTTAAGATGAGGAAAAAGCAGTGTATTACTGAAGATGAGGAAAAAGTAGTTCATTATTTAGGATGAGGAATAAACTGTGTATTACTTTAGATGAGGAAAAAAGTAGTGTATTATTTAAGATGATGAATAAACTGTGTATTACTTAAGATGAGGAAAAAGCAGTATATTACTTAAGATGAGGAAAAAGAAATGTATTACTAAAGATGACAAAAACTGTTTATTACTTAAGATGAGGAAAAAGCAGTGTATTACTTAAGATGAGGAAAAAGCAGTGTATTAATGAAGATGAAGAAAGAACTGTGTATTAGTTAAGATGAGGAAAAGCAGTGTATTACTGAATTGAGGAAAAAGTATTTTATAATTTAGGATGAGGAATAAACTGTGTATTACTTAAGATGAGAGAAAAGCAGTGTATTACTGAAGATGAGGAAAAAACTGTGTATTACTTAAGATGGGGAAAAAGCAGTGTATTACTGAAGATGAGAAAAACTGTGTATGACTTAAGATGAGGAAAAAGCAGTGTATTACTGAAGATGAGGAAAAAGTAGTTCATTATTTAGGATGAGGAATAAACTGTGTATTACTTAAGATGAGGAAAAACTAGTGTATTACTGAAGATGAGAAAAACCGTGTATTACTTAAGATGAAGAAACAGCAGTGTATTGCTTAGGATGTGGAAAAAACTGTATATTACTTACGATAAAAAATTGTGTATTATTCATGATGAGGAATAAACTGTGTATTACTTTAGATGAGGAAAAAGCAGTGTATTACTGAAGATGAAGAAAAAACTGCGTATTACTTAAGATGAGGAAAAAGCAGAGTATCATTAAAGATCAGAAAAACTGTGTATTACTTAAGATGAGGAAAAAGCAGTGTATTACTGAAGATGAGGAAAAAGTAGTTCATTATTTAGGATGAGGAATAAACTGTGTATTACTTTAGATGAGGAAAAAAGTAGTGTATTTCTTAAGTGGAGGAAAAAGCTGTGTATTAAGATAAGTAAAAAGCAGTGTATTACTTAGGATGAGGATTAAACTGTGTATTACTTAAGATGAGGAAAAAGCAGTGTATTACTTAAGATGAGAAAAAAGCAATGTGTTACTAAAAATGAGCAAAACTATGTATTACTTAACATGAGGAAAAAGCAGTGTATTACTTAAAATGAGGAAAAAGCAGTGTATTATTTAAAATGAGGAAAAAACTGTGTATTACTTAAGATGAGGAAAAAGTAGTGTATTACTGAAGATGAGGAAAATGTAGTTTATTATTTAGGATGAGGAATAAACTGTGTATTACTTGGTCAGCAATCCATGACCAACCAACCACAATACGTTTTTGACTTCTGATGAGGAAAAAGCAGTGTATTACTTAAGATGAGGAATAAACTGTGCATTACTTAAGATGAGGAAAAACTAGTGTATTACTGAAGATGAGAAAAACCGTGTATTACTTAAGATGAAGAAACAGCAGTGTATTGCTTAAGATGTGGAAAAAACTGTGTATTACTTACGATAAAAAATTGTGTATCATTCATGATGAGGAATAAACTGTGTATTACTTTAGATGAGGAAAAAATAGTGTATTATTTAAGATGAGGAATAAACTGTGTATTACTTAAGATGAGGAAAAAGCAATATATTACTTAAGATGAAGAAAAAGAAATGTATTACTAAAGATGAGCAAAAACTGTTTATTACTTAAGATGAGGAAAAAGCAGTGTATTACTTAAGATGAGGAAAAAGCAGTGTATTACTGAAGATGAAGAAAGAACTGTGTATTAGTTAAGATGAGGAAAAAGCAGTGTATTACTGAAGATTAGGAACAAACTGCGTATTACTTAAGATTAGGAAAAAGCAGTGTATTACTGAAGATGAGGAAAAAGTATTTTATTATTTAGGATGAGGAATAAACTGTGTATTACTTAAGATGAGAGAAAAGCAGTGTATTACTGAAGATGAGGAAAAAAACTGTGTATTACTTAAGATGGGGAAAAGCAGTGTATTACTGAAGATGAGAAAAACTGTGTATTACTTAAGATGAGGAAAAAGCAGTGTATTACTGAAGATGAGGAAAAAGTAGTTTATTATTTAGGCTGAGGAATAAACTGTGTATTACTTAAGATGAGGGAAAAGCAGTGTATTACTGAAGATGAGGAAAATGTAGTTTATTATTTAGGATGAGGAATAAACTGTGTATTACTTGGTCAGCAATCCATGACCAACCAACCACAATACGTTTTTGACTTCTGATGAGGAAAAAGCAGTGTATTACTTAAGATGAGGAATAAACTGTGTATTACTTAAGATGAGGAAAAAGCAGCGTATTACTTAAGATGAGGAATGTTGTTGCTGATGGATGACCCACAAACCATTACCCAGTCGGTATCGACTCTGCCACTGGAGAACCTGAAACCTGCAGTTAAAAACGTCACTGACAATGTGTGCCAAACCATCCAGAAGATGTATTTCAGGGAATTCAAATAATATATATTTTGTTTTTGTTAATTTTTAGGACAACTCTGAGTTTCCTGTACAAGGCGCGGATTGAAGTGTTGAGTTAAATGGTGAAGAACAAAATTTATATTTATTAATATTATAAATTTTGGGTCCTTCCTTATACATCGAGCATTGTTTATTACCATTAGCACTCACTGTGGGATACTTTAAACCAATGACATCCTTTTTCTTGTATACAAATACGTACAAAAAATAAATCCTATATTTGCATTGATAAAGTCGTTCATGAGACGAAATGCCTCGGCTAAGAATAGTTTTTCCTTTTGTCTCTTTTTATTTAATTATTTTTTTTACAGATTCATTCTGTCGATAATAATTTACACAAACACACACGTACACACACACTCACACACACACAAACACACACACACATATATATATGTATATATGTAAAATTTTAGATATAACTAAGAATATATATGTAAAAAGACAATATGAATAAAGATAAAAGGGAAACTTATATTTTCCTAATTGTGTTAAAATATCAAAGTATGTAAAAAAACTAATACATGAAGACAAGTTGGATGTTGAAACAGTTTATTTTAACATTTTGCTTTCTTATTTAGTATGGTGGAGTAATGAATAGTGTCTTGGGTTGAGGAATCGGCGAGACGAGTTCGAATACCAGTCAAATCCATTGCATTCACTTACGTGATCATTCCCTTGCGAAAGGTATGAATCCTCTTCTTCTCCCCTAGCTATGGGTAAATAGCAGTTCAGACCAGACTTCTATGGCAACTGGTCTATTGCAGAAAGAAAAGGCATCCTACTGCTGGAAAAAAAATCTGTCTTGTCAGTCATGTATCGAAAGATACATGAACGCCTAAGCGTGTACCACGCATGACACATAACTGACTGATTATGGATTTTGGATTACATTCTTTAATTGCAACAGCTAAAATTCTTCGTAGATGCACCTGGTGAAACAGGAAAAAAATGTTACCACCTTACTGTTGGCGTACGGTAAGAAGTCAAAAACGTATTGTGGTTGCTTGGTCTTGGATTGCTGATGCATTATTACCTGGGGACTAGAACAGCTCATTCAACCTTCAAACTTCTACTGGACCTGAACAGGAAGGAAAATCCTATGTGCAATATACCAAAGAATTCTGGAATTGCACAAGTTATCAAAAAGTCTTAGTTGATTGTTTTGGGATGAATGCTCTATGAGAGCTTCTGAAGCTTTGGATAGAACACTAAGAGACATTAGAAACAATGATTCTCTGCTGGGTGGAATACCTTTGTTTCTCTCTGGTGACTTTAAACAAATCCTCTCAGTCATCCCAAAAGGTACTAAAGCAGATCAAATTATAAACAAGATACAAAGCCGCAAGATCAAAATTGTATAATTCATAAGGAAATATAATTTTACGGATTGGTCACCCAATAGAAGTGCCAAACGCCACTCCAGATAGTCTTACTGATTAAGATTGATGCAAGTAAAAAGAGAAGATGAGAAGTGCAGTTTAAGACTATATATTGTGAGAAATTCTGCAATTTAAGCTCCTATTGTCTAATTTATGTCACACAGTATTTTGTAACGACCAATCTCATTGGTTGAATTTGACTTTGTTTTTCGCGGGCGTTTTTCAACGGCCCGTGCCCTTTTGAGTTAGTTGCTGCAAATCTTGGAAATGTCAGGACTCATTTTTTTAATCTCTTTGCAGGGCTTTTAGCGCCCAAAATTAAGCCTAAATAACTAGGCAATGATTCTTCTTCAGCAACCAAAATGGTAATGCTCCTGAGACGACGTCATGTTCCAGCTTCTTCAATACTTTCAAGGTTGTATAATTCAGTCAGTTTATTGACTGTCGTCAAATGTGTACGTTCAACACGAAGAACTTTCTGCATGATCTCGACAATAGCCGAGTTTCAACTTCAGCAATCGAAATGGTAATGCTCCAGCAACGACCAGCAAGTTCCTGCTTCTCCAACTTCGTAGAGACCAATTGAGTCCTACAGAAGGAAAAGTCACTACCTCTTCTTTGAAGAAACTACCCCACCCTGTTCACAGGGGCAAAAAAGGGCATAATCTTTTTTTTCAAGGATGCAATAAAATTTGTTTTAAGTTTTAAGGTAGGCTTTGTTGATTGTATGTCTTTTCTTGTCTCTGTCAAGGGTTAAACTGTGTGAGAAGAAATTCTCACAATATCAAAAAGACAACGGTGACATCGGTATTTAGTAGTTTACATTGTAGTAATCGTGGAAGCATCTTCTGGGGAGTCTGATCCATCAAGCAGCGATTCTTGGGTAGAGGTTGCCCGAGTGTAACTTTCTTCTTACTAGCGGAATAAGAAAAGGATGATAATGGTTCTTTCCAGGGTACATGACATGAGAGGTCTTAAATGTGAAAGTCAGGGCTTGTGGAATTAATGAATGTAGCTCGTCAGAACATTTACCAGGGAAAATAGTGATGTAGAAGAAACATTCTTACAGCGTTTCATCTGTGGGAAAGCTGGTCTTGGATGGGAAGTAATTCATCACCCGCAAGGCGACGAAAATATTTCAGAACTCTGTCAAGACTGGAAGTGATGACTGGGTTTCCTTTATTTAAATGCATTCAGTACATTACCGCGTGCAGAAAGCTTGGCCGATAAGCGTTAAATAATTCCTCACTATAGAAAACAATTTTTAATATAGCAAAAAGGAAATCTTATTGAAGTTCTGTCTAAAAAGAACGCAGTTTGATTTTTCACGAAAAAAAATGCTATTTTCCGCAAAAATTACCTTGCCTATAGCTACATTAGGCGGAATCATCTTAAAGGAAATTCATTTTAAAAAATAAAGCTAAAAAAAATCCTTAAAAATAATAAATTATACTAAAGCAGGATATATTCTAGTTTAGCGCCGAAAAGTTTTTGTCTATTTTTAATACAACATTATCTATCTTAGCTTATTTCACCCAGCTTCATATTCTAAGCGCACATTTTTTTTTCAATTCATGAAAAATTAAATATAATTCGAGTTTTGTAACTTTTGTGATGTTGGACGGCTTCGCTTGTCACTTTTGCTATGTCAAGTGAAATCTCGTTATAACTTCCAAAAATTCGCGTTATATTCGAGACTTCGTAGACGCCGGTACTAGTAGTAACGCCTTCCAATAATATCCGCATTAGTAATACTTGTTCTAGTAGTAATCGCCAAATAGTATAATGATCAGAAGAGAATCATAATCCGTATAGTAATAGTGTAGAGAAAGTAAACGTATAGCAAAAGTGGATAGACAAGAAGAGTGGACCGTGATCTTATCGTCATCATGATACTTCCTATTTATTCACTTCCTCTATAATCACGTAATCTGCTTAACAATGGAATCACCCGTGTTACTCACAGGCGATCTAGTTTCAAACCACAGTGTCGGCAACAGCGCTTTTTCTTATACAATAGTAACCAATAAAAATATATTAGAAAATAATAACCTACTCTCTTATTAGATGAATATATCCAAGAACAGATAAAGGGAATAACTAAGAAACAAGAACGATCATTTAGAAAAATGAGCAAAAACGAAATCATTACGGGAAGACATTGTTAAAAATATACCTGACGCGAAATGCGCATGCGTGGATGTATGAAGGAAATGAGTTTTCCAAGAGTTAGGGAAAAAAAAACAAAAAATATTATGCTTAATTTCAGGAAGAGAAATTTCTCGTGTACATAATGAGGAAAGAAGGCTAACGTCGAGAAAAGACATGGCACGAAAGAATAGTTTGTAATATATAGCAAGTTTAAGAATATTTTATATTTATAGAAGAGTAGTAGTAGTAATTGTAGTAGTAGTAGTAATAGTAGTAGTTGTAATAACAATAACAAGAACAAAATTTCAATCTTAAAAATGAAATATATACAAGGTGCTTCCGCAAACTTTTTGTGAAGGCTGTCCTGGGTATGAAGATAAAGTACATCAGGCAGCAAGCCTCTGATGGAAAGTTTGGAGATTTTGAGGAGCGTGGAACCATCTTTTAATTGCTGTTGTTTCCAGGTCCTCGGTTACCCTGGTGTTAGCACCTGTTAGGGTCCCATGTATGTGAAAATAGTAAACCTCAAAACAAAACAAGAAAAAAATACTATGAGAATTTAAAAATACAGTTCTTAGTAGAAAATATTAGCAATACTTTTTATATAAAAAAATAACCAACAATACACATTTTTAAAGAAAAATGAACAAAAGCAATATATTTTATAATTAGTTGAAGGAATGCAATTGCGTTCAAAAGATATTTATTTGAAGCCAAAAAATTGTTATTTAGATTTCGTCACTTAAATAACCCATCATGGTTGATATACCGCTACACAATGTCAACCAGCTAACATAACAATTAGCAACTTCTGATTTCCTTCTTCCTTATCTTACTGATTCGTTTTTCTTCTCTATCCCATTACCTGTATTACATATGAAACATTCTATGTCCTTCCTTGCCTCTTCTTTTATAAAATGGCGTCACTTATTTAATTAACGCCATCATTCTTTGATTTCTTCCTGTCATTTTCCTCTTCTAGTCCTCTGGTCTCATTCTGCAATCAATCAGGAACGGGCTCTTTTGTACTAGATTTTCAACCAAGACAAGAATCTTCATCGAGTTACTCTTTGGCCAATTGCCAGCCACGAAACGCGCTCTATTTACACACTGCTTGAAGATAACAGCGAGATCACAAGTTCATGTTATCTAAGGAGAAATAATGTTGTGACAAGACTTTATTGAATATAGCAACAAGAGGTCGATATGTAAACATCAGCTGACCTGATCAGACGTTTTGAATTGAAACTATACCTTTGGAGAAAAAACAATACGAAAGTGCTAATGTCTACGACGTAATACGCAGTTTCCATACAAGAAATATTCAGCATTGACTGAATAGTTAGCATTTCTGTCGGTTGAAATTGATAAAACCGTACCCCCTAAAAAAGTTATTTCAGGAAAATAAACTAAACGGGTCCACTGTTATCGTTTTTTCTAAAAGTGATTGGAGTTTCCTTTCTAACCATTTGTTTAAAGTAGTGTAGAAAGTAAACATGTTAATTATATCATTATTATCGCTTTGCACACAGACACATATACACCCCCCACACATATATATGTATGAATGTATATATATATATATATATATATATATATATATATATATATATATATTTTACTTTCACTCGTGAAACAATATTCACTGTGATATTAGTTTCGGTGTCCACATTTAAATTTATCCACACTCATACCCTGAGTACTTTTACCCATTAATATAGTATACCTTCATATATATATATATATATATATATATATATATATATATATATAGTTAGTTAGTTAGTTAGTTAGTTAGTTTATGCAAAACTAGGTAATCCGTATGGGTAGACCCAAGGAGGATGATATCAATGTATGATGAGCTCAATGTAAATTCAGAGCAAATAAATTTGAATAAAAAATGCCATATTCACGGAAAATCTACCAGTAAAAAAGAATTCTCTTATTGCTATATTTGTACAAAAACACACAACCTTTAAATTTAAATTCAAACTCAGCGTTGCGACCGCACGTTCCAAAACAATAACACATTTCTCATAGCATTTTTTCGGATTACATCTCTATTTGCGTTGTCCTCTTATTACTGAGAAGTAAAAATAAGAAAAAAATCTACTTCCATACCTGATGATGTCTGTAGGAACAGAAGAAAGCTTGTAAAAAATTAAAAAGACCTTATGCAACTGGAATTTATAAACAGGGATCATATCATTCATATACAGGTTCGGGATTGATGTATCTTATTTATATTGTTTGCGACGATGTATTCTCGCCATTTAAATCATTAACCTGTATATTTGTTTTTTGTATGAATGATTCATGAATTTGTAAATTATAATTGCACCTTTTAATTGAAATTAATATATATATATATATATATAGCATGAAACAGACTGTCGCCTCTAAGTGTTGACTTCTATATTCACTCTTATATATATATATATATATATATATATATATATATATATATATATATTTATTTTAAAAAAAATTATAACATAAGTATGTTATAAAATCACTACAAAAATAGCCATTTTGTTTCAACACACTCTGTGTCTTATCAAGTGATGATGTTGAAAAGAAAAAAAAAATCTTTTATATATATATATAAAATCTCTTATATATATATATATATATATAGGGAGAGAGAGAGTGAGAGAGAGAAAGAGAGAGAGAGTACTCATCCATTGGAATAATACAGGAAAGTCCTATTAACACCACATAGAATTTGAAATATGTAAAAACTGACTCACAAAAGAGCGCTTAATGTTTATTTTCATTAAACAGAGCCAATTTTCTTTAGAATTGGAATTAAGATACCTTTAGTTAATGACCATTTTTAGCTATGAATTTTAATTTTAAAATTCGCAGGATTTAACATATTGTTTATGTTATCAGTTTGTAGTGGGATACTGGTTAGTTGGAGTAAGAATGAAAGAGAAGGCATTATAGGCGACTTAGTAGTATGGAGAGAAGAAGAGATCGTTACTGGAATTATATTATGGAGGTAGGAGAGCCTGAGCAGGGGGAAGGGAAGGGGAAACAGATGAGCTACATTCTAATGGTCACACGACCAAAGACTCACCTACCTCCATAATATAATTCCAGTGAGGGTGCCTTCTTCTCCTCCCCATACCTCCCAATGTCCCCTCTATAATGCCCCCCTCTCTCTCTCTCTCTCTCTTTCTTTCTCCAACTAACCAGTCTTGATTCTGGTAAATTTGCGTGTCTTCTTTATACCTCAAACAAAATTTTGTCAATTTAGATAAAATTGTTGTCAAATTCCTCTACGAGTGGTACACTACAATGTAACCCAGGATCATCGCTGACTAAATCGGCGGTGACTAAATCGGCGGTGACTAAACTGGCTCTACTGGTGGAGATGGTGGCTACACCACGCACAGGGTTAAATACAAGACATGTCGAAATGTGAACGAATCTTTTTGTTGGGTCAACGCCCAACTAACACAAATGTGTAAAATAGGTTCCCTAGCAGACATGCCGGTATTGCTGTCCGGAGAGCTTCCTGGACTATTGTCACTGTATCAAGTAGGTCGTTCGCTCGATGAAATCAACGGCCACTTTTCCGTGACCAAAGCGAGTCTTCAAGTTGAAGGATATCGTCTATGACTGAGCCTGGAAAACGAAAACGGGAAGACCATTCATTGAAAATTGGCGAAAATTGTAAATATGTTTCAAGGACACCATCAAATGTGCACTTACCCAAGACACATTACGAATGAATAGCTCTCCTGCTTTAAAACTACTGGTCAAGTGATCAGTTGCGCAGAAACCCTACAACCTTACATGGGTATGGAAGTGATGATGATGATGATGATGATGACGAGGTAAAACGCATCAGACAAAATGAATTATTTCTGTAGAAAAGCTGACCTTCAATAATTGCTGAACCTTAGAAAAAATGTCGCTATTCTGTGCAAAGATGCCCATGAAAAGAAGTTATCTGAATATTAAATATGATGGTGTCTACAGATAAAAACAAACAATACAAGCCGAATAAATTACGTCTTCGATAAAAAAAAAAAAACACCGAATTCAATAGACTTATCAGGTTCAATAGAGTCGTGTATTTCAAAAGCCTATTGATATTCAATAATATTCCAGAATATATCGAGCATAAAAGTTTTTAAAAAGTACGAAGCGGTAAAAAGAATTATTAATTTAAATAAATAAAATAATAATCATTTTTTCAAAATATATTTAAAAAAAAAGGCGATTTTCCGGGGATAGTATGTACTTTTATTCTACGCCCCCTACACATTTATTATAATCAGCGAAATGTAACGAAAAAATAAAATAATATAAAATTGAGAAGTCCTAATGATTGAAATGATTACTTTATTAAACAAAACATTGATTTTATCAGCGGATGGGCTAGCCATTGTTAATGTTTATAAAGGTTATAGCAGTAATTTACTGCTATAACCATGGCGTTCTTATTGGGCTGTGGTTTGTTCATGTGTATTAAACCCAGTGATTATTAAAAATAAGAACAATAGAATTTCAAACAATTTTAGAAATAAAACAAAATATTCCCTTGAAAATATATGCTTAATCTTATAAAACGCAGATTGTGTGTGTGTGTCTGTACATTTATATGTTGGATAGGATTTCCTACATTTTTCAACCGATTTCAACAAAACTTCACAGGACTACGTATGATTACATTGCAGTGGTTCTGACAGCGCCAAAAATTGTAAAAACACAATTGTTTTTGCATGAAATCAATTTGAAAACACGATTAAGAGGCATTAATGAAAGGGGGACAACTCATATCGAGTTATACTTATTAATATCGAGTTATCGAGTTATACTTATTATAAAACCCAGGTTGTTTATGTGTGTGTGTATGTGTTCGTTTATATATGGGATTGGATTTCCTACATTTTTCAACCGATTTCAACAAAACTTCACTTTTTTTTTGGCAGGTATTGTTTCTTATTGTCTTGCACACTTTTTCCTTTATTTTTACATTCAGAATGCTTTAAAAATTCCATTTACAAGACAATTGTTTATAATAAACTTCTATTCAATCGGTAGACTCATAATGATTGAAAACAATGTTTTTGTTTGAGTTTGGGTTTGACCAATTCGTAAAAAAAAAAAAAAAAAACTAATTAAGACATGCGTGTCCGTCAACCTTAAACAATAATCTTTGTCAATTTTATTTTTCAGTCTTTATGATGGTCGATACTTGATCTATCTCTTACTGTTACATCCCCAGGCAACGCCTGGCTCTACTGCTAGTAATATATACAGCTACGGTAAATAAACAATATTAATACAAGAGAAAAATGATATAGTAGCAACCGAAAAAAACAAAGAAGATTATAATCATAAATTTTTCCTGAATAGAATGAATTTCTAAAAGTACAATACTTACAACATATATATGGGAACAAAAATATTTCCACCAACATTAAATGGGAAAGAATAAAACTTTGTTGCAGCGTAAAAACTGACGACTATGCTTGAAAGAGAATTTCCAAATAATCAGCTTCTAAAGTAACAGTAAATTGTTAAATAAAAATAATAAATTTCCGGGGAAATAAATACAAGGGAAATGCAGACATATGAACAAACATCTCCTTTATTATATAAATTCAGATTAAACAAATATAAATGACTATATGAATAAACATATACGAAATATAAAAAAATAAAATATTATAATTCCTCTGTGGATTTTCATCCATATATTTATTTCTATATCCAACCCTCTAATATAAACTGCAATTATACTTCAAACCAGTCATAATTTTAAACGTTATGTTGCTATAGCTATAAATGAAAGCCTGGACAAATGAAGTCAGATATATCTAATAAGCTAAAATAGTTAGAAGCATTCACTAGATTTACTATTTACTTCTAATGAATTTGCACACATTCCAGAAGAAGAAATGCATAGATAGAAATATAATTCAAATTTAAAGGCGTATTAGTGTCTAATAGATATAACTGAAAAATTCTAAATAACTTTCCATCTTAAAGGCACATCTTTCAAAGAAAATTAACTCACGATTTTTAAGTAAACATCTTTTCTTTAAAAAAAAAAAATTAAATTTTACAATCAGTAAAATCTATCTAGTGTATGAAATCTCCATGATAATAAGAATAAGTAATCATATATATATATATATAAAAAAGAAATATGTTGTAGTGGTTCCAACGAGAGAAAAGTATGTATATTAAAAAGAAGAGGGGTGCCGCAAACGTTTTTGGTTGTAATGTGGATTTATTGAGAAAAAATATTATACTTTGTTTTACATAATTTCACGACACGTGTTTCTGGTCTGGTCTCGCAACCGTCTTCAGGTGAAAGTGGAGATTTTTACATATTATTAAAAATAATTAAAAATAATTCTAGAAAGAAAATTCGGATTGCCAACACACAAACAGAATGTCTCATATCGAGAATATTCCACATTGAACATGAAGAAAAATTAATTATTTTTAATAATATGTAAAAAATCTCCACTTTCACCTGAAGACAGTTTGAGACCAGACCAGAAACACGTGTCGTGAAATTATGTAAAACAAAGTATAATATTTTTTTCTCAATAAATCCACATTACAACCAAAAACGTTTGCGGCACCTCTTTTTTAATTTATATATATATATATATATATATATATATATATATATATATATATATATATCTTTTATTTTATTCCTACTTTGCTGGAAATCTTGAATATTTTATGTATTGACTATAAATTATATTGGTGTGTTTTTCAAGTGCCACCGTGATATGCCTACATATGATAACTCACTCTCCCTTTTTCCTCCGCTCCCCATTTAACTGTCATCTTTGTTCTTCCTTTTTCCCTCCTCCCCTGCTTTATAATTTGTCTTCTTTCTTTCTTCTCTCTTTCTGTCTAAAAATTAAGAGGTCAAATTATCTGGCCTCTTAACAAAGAACACGTGAACCTACATAAATTATTAAAGATTGTTTAAAAACAACCTCATCCCTACTTTCCATTTCAAAGCGGGACAATTCTATAGTCCTCTCACTCCGACCTCCTCTGTCACCATATATCACTTTAATACTATCCCTCAAATCGTATTAAAAATAAAAGAAACCAAATTCCTTTGTAACTAGAGATGTGACCTAAAGAACCAGGAAAATATATTTTGTAGGGAAATAAATTATAGTCATGAGACCTTATTTAATATATATATATATATATATATAGTTAAGTTAACCATCTAAATAGGTCACGATTAGGTCGCTCCTCCTACCCCAATATAAAACATGCTTAAGAGAAATATGAAATTAACCCTTCCCTATACTCTATCTTGTCTCGTTAACTACAACTATCACCCTCCCTGTTACATTACAAAAATTACACTACCCATCAATTTCTAATCCCATTTTCCCTTTCATTTCTTTATTGGAAGTGTTACCTGATGATCCGGATTCCTTCAAAAAGGATTTTGGTGAAATAAATTATTGTAATGGTACCTTAAAGTGGTCTGTTTTTTCCTATATATATATATATATATATATATATATATATATATAAATAAATATATATATATATATATAAACTAATATTATATAATAATTAAATTCAAAGCGTTCAGTTGGACGTCTGCTCTTACGCTACAAAGAAAAATTGAAAGACAACTTGAAATGTCTCAACTCTGAAAACCCGGAAGCCCAAGCATCAAATCGAAAGGAGTGGCGTAAGACATGTTTCATTAAGTTAAAGGGTTTTGAAGACAGTAAACTGAAGCACCGTGTGCAGCCTCGTCTAGCTCTGAAGCAAAGATGCCATCAAAATTCTGCTTTAACAAATTTCATCTGTCGGTGTGGCTTTGTCGTCCGTAGCAAGGCTGGGCTAGTATTACACTTAAGAAAGCACAAATGAAATATGTCTTTCCCTGACCCGATTTGCTCCACAATAGCCCCTGCTAGCCTGAGTAAGTGTAAAACGAAAGGCACCATCTGGTGTATTAATTTAGATTTTAATTTATTATTTCGTTGGTTGAAAGAAGTTTATTCTCTATATGGGATTTTATTGTGCATTATATATATATATATATATATATATATATATATATATATATATATATATATATATATATATATATATATATGACCCGACGTGCAAATTTTCAGGAAAACAACTGAGATATTGCTCTACTTATTGAACTATTTAATTCATCCCACTGATAAACTCTACAAACAAAATTCTTAAATTGTTATATTAGTAAAAAAACGCTTTCACTTAAATTTTCAAAAAAAAAAAAAATTCAACCTTAGCATTGTGACTGCACGTTCCATAAGTTTGTATCTAATATCAATAACACACATCACAAGAACATATTTCGATTTGCATTATGTTTTCGTCTAGAATGCTACCTGAATTTTACCAAAAAGAAAAATAGTTTCCATTCCTGATGATGACCGGAGAACCCGTCGAAACTACTTGCATATTTAAGTATATGTATTTACTAATACAGTTTATAATTTAAAAAAAAATAACAAGTGTCATAACAGTCATCGAGTGGTTAGTGAGTTAATGAATCTTTAAAATTTAGTTAGCGAAGTGAATTCGCCATTTTATATCATTAACGTTACTAATTTACTTTTCGTATGAATGATTTGTTGTACTATATATATATATATATATATATATATATATATATATATATATATATATATATATATATATTAACCTAAGAGAAGGTGTGGTGAATGTATGGCCAATATAAGGATTTAATGTTGGTTATTAATTGTTAGTTTTGAAAGTACAATCTCCCAAAAGACATAAGATATCATAAACAAACTGTTTTTTTTTTTTTACAAACGCGAGTATTTTAAGGTAATCAATTATTTCTAAGAATGAGATTGGGCCTTTTGAATTTTTTTGATAATAGATGATAAATCTAAGTTATTTTCTAGGATCTATAATTTTTATATGCCGGCGGATTATAAATTTAATAGCCTTTTCATCTTGCTTTTAATTAGGATGCATCTGCTTACAATAAAACAATTTAATGGTGTTCATATTTTTGTTTATATCAGGCTTATATTATTTTTCTAAATTTCTTTAAAGCTAATCTTATTTCTTCATCGGCAACACGGTTTTAGAAATTATTGTTGGTAAGTGTTTTATGTGGCTTCATTTTCTATAAACCAATGTGTCCGAAGAGGAAATAATTTTAGCACGATAAATCATGATTTTTATAACATCAATTTTATGTCTGTGTTGACATTTGCATTTATAATTAAGTAGGCATTAATTTTTCGGGTGTTTTTTTTTTATATATTGAAGTGATAAATACATCATTATTAGCATCTATTAGAACATCCAGAAAAAGGATTTCAATTGTATATATATATATATATATATATATATATATATATATATATATATGTGTGTGTGTATGTGTGAAAATTGTATATAAATATAAATAAATATATATATGTATAATTATTTATATATTATATGCGCGGTACTTATTAGAAAGCGCTCAATATCAGTTTGTCTGACGATCGCTAAAGCGTGAAACCCAGGGTCACAAACTCACATCTATCCAACCAAATATATATATATATACATATATATATATATATATATATATATATATATATATAAGAAAAATATACTGAAAAAACAAACAAAAATCTAATATGTGATTATGCTTTTTATATGTTTAATGTCAACGTCGGACGTTTCGGTCTAATAGACCATCTTCAGGACATAAAACAAAATTAACATAGACCATATACAATTCAACATGTCTATGTTAATTATGTTTTATGAAGATATATTTTTCTTCATACTGTCGGATCTATATCCATATATTTGCTTATATATATATATATATATATATATATATATATATATGCCAAAAACAGTGAATGTATCATATCGAGAATATTTAACATTGAAAAACATAAGGAAAAAATTAATTATTTTTAATAATATGTGGAGATCTGCGCCATTTACCTGAAGATGGTCGCGAGACCAGAAACCCGTGTAGTAAAATTGTGTGTGCGGGCAGGCATGTTGTTTTAAATGCCTAAAAATGTTAGAGTTTTCATTCAAATGTAGTGTCAAGCGTCATGAAAGCGAGTTTGTGGCGTGACACACAATTCCGTAAAATACTTGTCGAAAACTCAATTATACTTCGACATGAAAACAATAGACAAAAACTAAAAATCCTTGAAGCATTATACATCAAACAGTTGAAACCCAACTTAAACAAAATCAACTATGGAATCTCTACAAATATCCTTAAATGTCTAAAATTGCTAACAGAAGCTATTGGTTTATACTTCATACTTCATACTTCATACTTCTCCAATTCACTCTCGCGTGGTCATGTGTGACGTCATGAGATGCGGTGCGATTTTCGCTTCTAGCGTCTTATATGCACGTGTTTATCGTTGCTTAGAAATTATCTATGTAAACAATCACAGACTATCATCACTGCCTTGTCCGTATATTGCTTAATATGTTGTAATTGACATCTTTGATAATGGCTTATGTAAGCCGAAAGCTTAGATTGTATTAAAAAAATATGAATCAATATTATGAATTTCTTTCTTCGTTCAATGATAATGTTATTAGACTTATCAGACGATGTGAAAAGAATTTACATAAAATAAATAGACAACACTTGTCTATATTATTTAATGAAACGTGTATGAATGAAAAGATGCTGCCTAAATACACACAATATATATATATATAGTTTTTTCAAAAAGATCTTTCTTACGTTTAAATTGAAATCTTTAGCTAGGTTCTGTATATTTTTAAATGCTCTTAGACAATCACTATTTTGAATATAAATTATAACAGGTTTTTTAAGTTGAATGCATGTGTCAAAATCTTAACCGATCCTAATAGATTTTCGAATTTACACTTAAAATCTTTTTTTCAAATGTATTCTCAATTGCCGATTTAATGTAACGATTTATGTCTACAATCCAGTGAAAGTAGATCACCACGTGTATTAATACAACTGAGACGACACACCATTTCCTTCCCCACCTTCCTACACACGATGATAACTTAACATATTTCTCCTACACACTCTATACTATTCTTAATCATTAAACCCAGAGTAAATATTTCCATTTGTATTTGGTTTACCGAAGATTTGAAGCTGTGATTTACCGATTTCAATGAAATAAAATATCACCTATGGTTTTGTAAATGTTTTTTTTTTTTGCCATTATATAATAATTTTTGCTCTGTCTTTTGGCATAGAGCTCTCAATGGATCGATATCCTCTTGGAAATTCCATACGGATTAACAATAATTTTATTATTATATATATATATATATATATATATATATATATATATATATATATATAATTACTTATTTAAAAATTATAACATAAATATGTTATAAAATCAATACAAAAATAGCCATTTTGTTTCAACACCTCCGGCGTCTTATCAAGTGATGATGTTGAATGTAGAATAAATGGTTTTAAAAGTTTCAAATTACTTAACGATCCTGCGCAAGGGGAAAAGGCTGTTACATAAGCTTGAATGACTAATCAAAACAAAGTTTTTTATTTAAAAATTATAACATAAATATTGTATATATATATATATATATATATATATATATATATATATATATATATATATATATATATATCTCTCCGGCTCGATTTTGGAAATCCCGGTAAGTGGATAGTGGCTGGAATGAGAAATAGCAGAGGTGAATTCGGTTGAAAATCGGGTTTGTTACATTCACTTGCGAGCGTATAACCCTGGGAAAAGAATGAACCCATCTCCTCCCACAGATATGGGTTAAATAGGAGCGCTTTTATTTGGAAAAATCATTGTTATTCTCAGAAAAAAATCGTAATGTAATACGAAATCGCAAAAATTTTATTATTCTTACGATGAAAAATATGTTTCGGATTTAAATATCCCACAATGAGTTGACAAAAAATAAAAATAACAAACAAATAAAATCAAAATAGCACATTGCTATCACTTTTTCACACATATGTGTAGCATGGAAGTGTTTTTATTTTAGCTCCGCTAAGGTCTTACATTCTCTCTTGCTGATGTGGCCATGACAGGCGTTTCTGTAGCAGTTGTTAGATTATATTTTGGTGAAGTTTCAAATATGCTTTTACTCCGTCAACTGAGATACAACTTTTTTTTTTACAATTTCTGTAATGAAAAATCCTATATGATCTGTACTAAAAGTAAATAATTTGTGTCTGTGTATAATGTCTTTGATGATTGTGTGTCTTCTCTATAGAACGATGCGACCATAGCTTACAGGTTAGCTCAAATTCTGTGGTAACATTTTCACGGAAATTTACATCAAACCCCTTACAAACATCGTTTTTAAACCATTTCGCCCCAAGCAAAGCGACAATGCACGTGGTTATTGGGGGTGAAAGAGAATGAGAAGAAAATAAAAGAACAGGGTTCAGGAAGAGTTACCTAGAAGGTTTTTGTCGTCAGAGTCCATCTTGCACATTTACAACTCTACCATTCAATCTCGCATTGAGTACTGTTGCCATATCTCGTCTGGTGCTCCGGATATTCATCTCGAGGTTCTCAACAAAATCCAAAGAAGGATCTGCAATTTAATGGATCCTGACTTGGTATCTCGACTTCAGTTACTTTCTCCACGATTTGAATTTGCTTCCCTCTGACTTTTTTTACAAATATTTTCATGTCAACTGCTCTGAGGAGCTTTTTTCATTGGTCCTCTGACTACGTGAATTGAAGCCCGCTATTAGATTGGCATCTTGGTCCCATGCTTTTACTGTCGAAATAGTTAAATGTAATCGCCACCTCTACACCAACAGTTTCTTTTCTCGCACTTCCCGCCTGTGGAAATACCGTTTACTTGCTTCTCTGAAAACTATAATCTTCAAAAGTTTAAACGCAACGACTATCGCCAACTTCTATCTTCTTGAATCCCGTTCATCGTTTATCCTTTCCTTAGTACCCCCCCCATACCAAGTATTTTCCTTCAGCTTCAGTTTCTGTAACCTCATGCGTACTAGTGGCATTCCCACCTCGCTTGGGGGCGAAATGATTTTAAGAAATTAAAATTGTGAAAATTGTAGACGGTATGGAAGCAAGAAACGCGAAGGGAGATCCACAGGCAAGAAATGCGACAGAAGAAACTATTAGAATAGCTCAACAGTGAAAATGTGAGACGCTTAAATTCATGTAGTCGAGGTACCAAGACGTTCCGTCTTGGTACCTCGACTGCATGAATTTAGAACAATTAACATGAAGATTATTAGAACAATTAACATGAAGATTATTGGTAGAAAAGAGAGGGGAAAGCCTCGATACGTTGTTAAGAAAGTGACGAGACGGTAGGTCAGGATCAATTACATTACAGACACATCTTTGAAAGAATGTTGAGATATATGTGGAACACTAGACCAGATGTGGCAGAAATATTCAAATGCACGTTAGGATGGAAGATTTATAAATGCGCAAAATGTATTTTGATGAGAAAAATTGGCGCGACACACTGAACTAAATTTCCGAGCAGTAGACCATTGGATTCAATATAAACCCTCCATTTGATGTCAGTGGAAAACGTGAGCCCATGAATGCGCAAAGAATTACTACCTCTTTTAAGGTATTAATTCCATTCTTCTCCCTCCAATTATGGGTAAATAGCAGAGAGACTGGGTTCTATAGCTTTGGAAGGCAACTGGTCTAGGAGAAGGACAACTCTGAATTCAAAACCTATGGAGAGTCCTTTGGGGACCTTGTGGCACGTAATGCACCAGGTTTTTGTATTCGGCCCTTCAAAAAGTGTAGTTGCTTCTGCACAAAGTCTTCACCACTATAATCAAATAATGCTGGTGTATGGGTTGTGGGTTCCTAGGAACTGAGCTGCTTGACCCTCATACTTCGAATACGACTGGAGAGTCTACCATGCTCTTGAAAAAATATATTTCAGTTGAGCACTGTTGAATGCCAATCTGATTCTATAAACAACAGCCACCTGCATTAATGCAAAGCTCTTCAGTAAAAATGAATAGAGCCCAATGTCTGATTGGCATTTGTTTACATTCGTAAAAACAATACGCTAGAATTAGCTGTTCCATTCTGTCGAATGAAGATAGCTCAATAGTAGAAACTCTGACTGACACTAACTCGGTTGGGTTTCAATCCTGGCTTGAGGCATTCGGATGTCTAGTCGCACTGAGGAGCTGTGATACAGCGAAATAATACTGTCTGAGAATGACATATATATATATATATATATATATATATATATATATATATATATATATATATAAGTTATGAAAAATGTGGTAATCCGTATGCGTAGTCCGAAGGAGGATGAAATCCTGAGAGCTCAATGTAAATCCAGAGCTAATAATAAAAAACAAAACAAAAAAACAGACCACTTTAAGGTTCGTTTATAATAATTTATTTCACCAGAGCCCTTTTAAGGGATGCTGGATCATCAGATAACACTTCCAAAAATGAAATGAAAGAAGAAATGAAAATTCACACTTTTGACGGGTAGTATCAAGTTTATGTAATTCAATCATACTTAGTATTGGAGGAGGAGGGACCGGACCTTTCTCTTTTCTTTTTTCTTTTTCTCTCTTCTCCCCTCCCATTTCAATATATCACTTCCGTTAAGTTAGTCGTTTAAATAGGTCAAGGTCTGGTCCCACCACCCCCAATACTAGTTCCACGTGCCATGCCCCTTCTGGACGTCTCAGTTATCTCCCTTTAACTCAACTCTCCATGTTTTTGTCACCGCTGCAGTAGCAAGGTATTGAACTCGCAACTCTTTGTGCCTAGTCGCTTGATCCGACCAACGCTTCATTGACTGGACCATATGTCCTTGAGACATAACGGAAACATCCGCCAAAGGACACTCCACCCAGGGATTGAACCATTGAGGATTAGTGCTATTTCTATCGGTAGAGGGAGTCAAACCTGCGGACATCCATCGTCGGGCGTTGAAGCAGTATAAAGCACGCAGAATGAACCGACGAATGGAGCGTCAGTGGGGGTAGAACGATTTAAAGCGGAACGAACAAGCTTAATGGACGAAAGCCGATCTGGTTGCCCGTCAACATCGCGCACGAAAGAACACATCCAGAGAGTGAATGAATTGATCAGGGAAGAACGAAGAATAAGTGGCGGTAATCATCGGGATCAGTTATAAATCTGAACATGACATAGTACATGATTGCTCGGGTAATTGAAAAGTTTGTGCGCGTTGGGTGTCCAAACAAGCAAGCGGTGTAGACGCAGATTCGTGAGCAAACGAATATATTTTGCGGAAGAGATAAAGACATTCCTTGTACGACACTAGAAGTGTCGAATAGTGACCTATGTATTTGTGCTTCATCAATAGAGATGAAGTGTTAGTTGAAAATTGCCTTTACATATTGATTTACGCTCGTATCAATCTATCGAAATATATATATATATATATATATATATATATATATATATATATATATATCCGAATGGGTAAATATAGGTAGGTATACGAATATGCGATCGTATATAACTACATATAAATACTCTATAGTGTAAGAAAACAGTGCTCAATGACAAATAACAGAGCTATTTATTATATAACAATTCCTGCACTTGAAAAAAATGCTTCGGCATGTAACTCGGAGTTGTGCAATTAATGCAAGGTATTATGTATATTTCAATGTGTATATAGTTTCAATGTGTATCATCACATCTCATCAGGCATTGGTAAATGAATGATTATTACAATTATTAGGATATATATATATATATATTTTATATTATTACAATTATTAGTATATATATATATATAAAGTATATATATATATATATATATATATATATATATAAAATATATATATATATATAAAGTAGGATTATTGATTCTTAATATTATTGATTCTTAATATATATATATATATATATATATATATTATAAATTAATTGATTTAAAATATGTTTTTTTCGCTACACAGTTCTAACCATGTTTCAAAATGGAAAACTAAAAGCCCTGAATTTAATTTTGTTATTAAATTAAAGAAATTCGCTTGAGGATGAAATGGAACTAACGTCTTTAATTTAATTACAAAATTAAATTCAGGGCTTTTAGCTTCCATTTTTGAAACATGGTTAGAACTGTGTAGCGAAAAAACATATTTTTAAATCAATTAATTATAATATTAATGCTCTGTAAATTTACATTGAGCACTATTTTGTAAAAATAAAAATATCTATAAGAACACCGGATTATATATCTTACTGTTCTTTCTTTATATATATATATATATATATATATATATATATATATAAATATATATACTATTAATCCTAAACAGTTGGGTCTATATAGAGATGAAGGACTTATTTTATCCCTAATATTAATGGTCCACTCTCTTATTTACAAAAGAAAAATATCAGGGCTTTCAAATCCCTTGGGTTTAGATTTGAAATTTCTTCCAATCTTAAAATAGTCAATTTTTTTACATATGACATTTAAGCTTTTAAACAATACCTTTAAACCATAACACAAAGATAGTACAATCTATATTAATGTTAACTCTAATCATTCCATTTCAATAATTAGGCAAATCCACACCACGGTAAATACTAGAATCAATAGATTATCTTCTAATAAAAAAATTCTTAATGAAAATAAAAATCTTATAATGATTCCCTCGAAAAAAGTAGCTTTAAACAAAAATTGCTATACATGGAATGATTAAAAGATAATAAAATAAATGAACCCAGGCATAGAAAAAGAAATGTTATAAAGTTTAACCCTCGTTTCTGCCAACTATCTGATAGAAACATTGGTCAATACGTTTTTGAAATTGATTGACGAACATTTTAATCAAAAAAACCTACTAAGTAAAATTTTTTAATAGAAAAATCTTTAAAATTTGCTACTCCTGCACAAATAACATCTATAATATCATTAATTTACATAATAATAAAATATTAAACAAACTTTATACTAATAACCAACCAGATAAGCAAACCGTCTTGTAACTGTAGAAACAAAAACAACTGCCCAGTTGAAACTATATGCCAATCCGAAAATGTTATATACTAAGCAACCATTTTCCCCAAAGAAAATGCATACAATAAAAAAGTATATATTGGAATTTCTGCTAGTATTTGGAAGCAGAGATTCTCCTGTCACAAGCATTCTTTCTCTAATCCTTATCTGAAACACTAAGCAACTCTTTTCAAAGATTTCTGGGAATTAAAGGATAGAAATTTCAACCCACAGATAGAATGAAACATTATCGGTAGATCTCATACCCATACCAGCTTCAGAAATGTATGTAATTTGTGCCTGCAAGAAAAAATTAAAATAGTTAAATAGAAAAATACGAACAAGCTATTGAACCAAAGAAACAAAATCGTATTTAAATGTCGATATATAAAAAAAATTGTCTTAAAAATAGAATTATTTTGTATTTATTTTGCTGGCATATGTTTATAGAATTTTGCTTTGTATTTTTTGCTGTCATAATTTTTTGCTGTCATATAATTATTTTAAAGGTTTGGATTAATAATCATGTTTTCTTATATATGCATATATATATATATATATATATATATATATATATATATATATACTGGTATGTATTTATGGGTGTCTATATCTATCTATCTATCTATCTATCTATCTATCTATCTGTGTGTGTGAATATGTGCTGAGATATGTATATGCGTGATTATGTATATATGTGTGTTGTGTGCATGTGCGTGTATATGTATATGTCTTGTATCTAGGTGTGTATTTGTGTGTATATATGTACATAAGTATACGTGTACGTGTATATATTTATATGTATGCGTATATATATATATATATATATATATATATATATATATATATATATATATATATATATATTAGTGAATATGTATATGTATGTATTTGTGTATATATATGTGTGTATAGATGGATGTGTGTTTATATGTTAAATTGTATGTATATGATCAGTATGACTAGTATTAATTGCAAAAGTTGTTTTATCAGCTAAAAGCAGGACTCCTTGGAGAATGTAAATCATCAGTTTTTTTTTCAAACTGATACTCATTTCCCGAAAATCATAGTGAGAGAAATAAATAGAAAGAGAAATAGTGGAATCGGAACAAAAGGGAGTGAGAATAGGAGAGAGAGAAATATGGAGGGAGAAGAGAAAGAGAGAGAAGAACCAAATAAAAGAGAATGAGCAAGAGAGAAAAACAGAAAGATAGAACGAGAGTGAGAGAGCGAAGTATCAGATAAGACGAAAATGAGAAAAGGTGAGAGGGGAAGAAAGTAAGAGAGAATAAGAAAGTTAGAAAAGGAGAGGAAGTGAGGAACAAGAGAAAAAAGTAAGTGAGAAAAGGAGAGAGAGAGAGAGAGAAAGAGAGAGGGGACAATAGAAAGAGATAAAGGAAACAAATAAAAAGAGAATGGGCAAGAGAGGGAAAAAGTGAGTGGGAAAAAGAGAAAGAAAGAGACGGGGAGAGAGAGAGAGAGAGCGAAGTATCAGATAAAACGAAAATCGGAAATGGAGAGAGAGAGAGAGAGGGTGAAAAATTAAGAGAGAATAAGAAAGTTAGAAAGGGAAAGCGAAAGACAGAGGGAGAAATAAAAAGGAGAAAGAGAAGAATCAGAGAAAAAGAGAGTGAGAAAATGGAAGAGAGGGAAAGAGGGGGGGAAATAAAAATCTGGTAAATATAACATATAATATACGGAAGATCTCATTGACATGACTGATTTTTAAGAATAGAAACTAAAAAAAGGACAAATGAGATTTGGAACAATTCAAAGGTCGAAGGTTAGCAGTGAAAAGTAAATCGTGAACAATAATAAATAATGTCAAGGAGTTAACCTTTATTCAAACACAGAAAAAAAGAAAGAATCTGATTGATTTTTTTAAACAGGATTTATTTATCAATTGTCGTTCACATCTTTGTTCTACAAAGTGTGGAATAATTAAACGAATGGATTAAGTATTGGGGATTCAAGAAAATTCATATTCATTTCAGAGGGGAATCTCCCTAAAACTGCATTTCCCACTGTGAATATCGACCTCGCCTGCACATTACAGTATTTTACTTGGTTCAGTATAATGTAGGTAATTCTTTGGACAATTTAACACATTCTTCATAATGCGTTTCTTGTTGCACAAACGTTTGGGGGCGAAATGTGTATATGTATATACACGTATGTACACATATAGATATCTACATATATGTTGCTAGCACGAAGTTACATATCATGGCAGAGACCTTGTTCAAATTGTTGCACAAACGTTTCGTAAGCGAAAAACGAGATCCCCCCTTTTTTGTTCTTTTTAGAAAATGATGCGAAGAGAACAGAAAAAGAGACGAATATATAGGCTGTTCATAGATGATGGGGGCGTGACCGAGTAGTTAGAACGTTTGCTTTCTAGCCGGGTTCGAATCTCACCATGGTCGATTTGTCAGGAAGGTGCCTTTTTGATATTATCGGTCTGGGGAAGGCGATCCCAGCTTGCGGCATCTTTGGAAAGTGCCTGAAAACCATACCGCTTGCGAGGGAAACAAGGTAGACGGAACCCTTGGGAGACGTCGGCGGTTGTGTCAGCAAGTTTTTCAATTACAGTAGCTGTTATCGCTCTTTCTAGTATTGTTTGGGGAGTTCCTTTCTAACTGTTTAATTAAAGTAGCCTGAAATGCCAACATTTTGATTATATTTCCATTCGCTCTTGGTGTTATATATGCTATCTATTTTAGTTAGGTAATCATATGGCTTCTGTTACTTGGTACAGTTCTTTGTTAGCGATTCTGTATCGCCAGTCCACAGTGTTCAAAGAAAGATGATCTTTGCCAAAAAAATGTCAGACTGTACTCGCTCAAAGCATTTTTCAACCAGTGATCTTAGGAAACGCTTGAATACAGCTGTGGGTTTGGATATTCCTGAACAGGTTTGGCGCTAAGCATGGCATCCATATAAAAGCCTCGATCTGATGTGGCTATTTAAAAACATCACTTGAGCTTTTACCTTGATGATTTGTTTTTGTAACAATTTACGGGTTTGGGCAATGCAACCTCTAGCACATCTGTTCATTTTTCTTTTTATATATATATATATATATATATATATATATATATATATATATATATATATGAGCATTGTATTTTACAAATACATTAAAAATGATGTCGAAAGAAACTGGTTATGAATTAATGTAGTGACTGAAAATGGCTATTATATGAATAATTTCGAAGCATATTAATTATTGTTACAGAGAAACGTATTGAAATTCAAAAAGATATAACACAGTAAAAAGAAAAAAAATATAAATGTACTGAAGTGTTTTTACTTATTGCATGTCTGGCCATAAAAGTCTAGTCACATGCTGTTAACTCAAACAGAATTTGTTTTTCTCCGTAGCTTTAATCTCTCTGCGCAACGTACCATATTTTTAATGCGTTCTTGAAACAGTAATCCAAAAGTTTTACCCATTCTCTTTCTAAACTGAATCCATTTGTAAATATCATTTCACCCCAAGCAAGGCAATAAAGCCACTAAGACGCAAGGAATTACTGAGTGTTAGAGAATATGAGAAAAGCTACTATTAAAGCGAGAGGACAATAAAAGAACACGAATTAAGAAAACAGAAGACAACGATCGGCATTGCATTTAATATTTTTGAAGATCAAGAATCTGCAAGAAGAGTTCCATAAGCATTCTTTCTTCTTTTTATGTGGCTTGTCCTTTCAGGACGTAGGCGATCTATCCCCCTATCCTTTGCAGCTCTCGACAATTTCTTCCCTCTGCTACCTGCCACAGACCATATTCTTTCATTCACTTGCTTAAGGCCGCTAGGTATGTCATGCATTGTTTCCCCTTGTCTCTCTTTCACTCTACTCGACCCGTGAGTATCAGATTCTCCAGGCCCTCCTTCCTCATAATGTGTCCCAGAAACTTCAGCTGCCTCTTACTGATGTTAAATATAAGCCTCCTCCTTGTTTACATTCTAAGACCTCATCATTGTTCACACACTCAGTCCATGATATCCTTAGCATCCTTCTGTAGAACCACATCTCCATCGCCTTGAGTCTCTTCTTCATCCTTGAGGAAATCGTCCAACATTCGCTGCCGTAAAGAAGGGCAGATGTCACGTAACAGCTCAGTATTCTTGTCTTTGTTACTAAAGAAATCCTCCTAAGCATTGCCTCTTGAAAATTGATGTGTAGTTTTTTCTTTTCACTTTCCTTTACTGCCTTCAGTAAGAGTTCCAGCGATTTCTTGTGTTTGCTATCAACAGTGTCAAATGCATTGAATTATGTTGTTAATGTTGTGTCCGCCAATAAAAAATCCCGGTAGAAACTTGACAAAATCGCTTTAATAATTGTTGCTTTTACAATCTATATCTATAATTCTTAAAATGTGTGTGTGTATCTATGTGTGTGTGTGTATGTGTGATCGGATGTTGTTTATGCGTTTCCACAGTTTTCAACCGATTTTTTTTTTTTTTGTTTTCGTAGATAATTTTTCACTGCCGGTTTTGAGTTCAAATTGGCTGTAAAAATTACAACCTTGAAGGTGAAAAATCGAAAAAACTGATTTGTTTACACTTTGCGCAAAAATCAAAGTTTAAAATTTAATGTCTAAAAAAAACAGCGTACAATCAATTTAGAGAGTTAAAAATCTAAGGTAAAAGATCATTAGAATTATAAAAAAAATATATTATAAATAAAAATTATCGTATATTATTATTATGACGGTCTATGGAAGAAGTTTCTTCCTTTCAAGACAGAAAACGCATAATCGACCCTTTTCAGCCCCCATCCCCATTTAAACTGTTAACACCCGGGTAGGTTGACTTTAAACTTAAACTGCTCTAACTGAACGGCAAAAATTCCCAGTAATGAAGGCCCTGGACAAAGACGGGTTATAATGGCACTACTTCAATATGGCGCATCAATGGTACATATATTCTAAGGTAAGAGAGGTGGGATCGGTGTAATATCATCGCCAGCCTCACAATGATTGCAGGGAACTGGGAACTTTTTGTCCTTGGTCCAGGCGTACGTGTATGGGCTCCCATATAAAAAACAATCGTCCTACCTTAGTGAGGAGGTTAGATAGATAAAACCATGAATATATATAAATGATCGAGTCTCTAACCACATCGGTTATTCGTAAGTCTACAGGTAGCAACCTAAGGTTAGTGACAACATCGGAAATGTCACGGTTATTTTTTTTTCTCCCCCCACAACTCACAAGGGTTTAAGTCTTTTAATGACTGGTAATATTTTACCAATTCTATGTTAGTTATTTTAATTCTTCAATTGAATGGCAAAAGATCCCGGTAATGAAACACCCGGTCAAAGACACCCGGGTTATACTGCTAGTTTGAAAATATTAGTTGACTAGAAATGTGTATACGGCATTACATTCAGCAAAGTCACCATTAATATTTATCGTCAGATTATATTTAACACCTGTCTCCAGTTGGTCATCGCTGATTTTTATCGGATGTTTTTTTTTACATGCATCTTTAAGTGACTCGTTATTATTGGTCTGTTTTCAGTAAACACAGGTTGATCCTGCTTTTTTTTGTAAATTTTAATTCAACCAGTAGACACGTTCCTAGAATCAGCTTTTGAACTTTTGTTGACATTTTACTCATTACTGTTGTAGGTATACACTTCTAATAATGAGTAAGTAGTAAATGACGTATTTAGCGTTCATACAGCTAAAATGCTATTCGAAAAACATTTTTTAGGTTACGTGATAGATAAATAAACAATGATAAATAATGAACAAAATTCTTTCTTATTTTTTTTTTTATTCCTTTCATTGCCTTGGGTTATGACATCTTGGATATCCTGATCCGTACATTCGCTTCTATTTTGCTTAACCTTATTTTATTCTTCTTTCAAACTGTATTTAGTTATTCAACTTCCTGTCATTATGCCATTCTAGTAAGATGACAATTTCTCACGAGAGTCGACTGATTACATTCAGTCGCGTTTGAAAAAGTAATATTTTTTTATGTTCAAATCCTTGCATTATAACAAGATCTCAGAACAATTTTTGCATTCAAGCCTGAAAAGCAGTCCTCGCTTGGTTGATTTTATGATATGCACAATTGTCATGGTGCCAATTTAGGGCTTTATGTGCGTTTACTGAAATAGATATCGTTGAGGAAAAGTGAAGAAAACGGATCCTGTTCAATTCCCGGTTGTGTTTGTTGCGTTCATTTTCGCATATGGGACAGGCCTTAATTTATCACCTCCCCACTAATCATAAGTTAAATAGTGTGCAAGAGTTGACTCTCAGGCGTTAAATAGCAATTAGTTTAAGAAAAAAAACAAAAAAAAACTCTGAAGACCGTAGAGATGGTAATGGGACACGATTCGTCTATCATTCTCAAAGGGTTCTTGAGTTTATGCCTTTTTCTGTTTTCTGATAGTTTTAATAGGAATTGCTGTACCTGTTTCCGATATACATTCTTATATCAATCCACGTATAACAAATACATATAACTATTGTGTGTGTTACAAATAATAAACATTCATAATACATTATAGCATTATTAAATAATTTTTTATATGCATAGCACAGCACACATTTATACAATTCACTACACTGCATTAAATTTTTTTTTATAAACAAGTATCTCAAATGTTTGGCAATTACATTGCCAAAATATGTAAGGCTGCAGAATCGTGTAACATGACTTGATGGTAAATAAATAAATGCACACTGGTTTGCAGCTACTATGTATGTTAAAATAAATGTGAGGAAGAAATAAGTATATGTAATAAAAATATAATCATTATTTTGAAAAAAGAAATATCTAGAAATAATGAAAACTAAGTGCACAAAAAGGAGGCATCCGAACATTATCTTATTTCAATAAAAATGAATCTCCCTTTTCTAAACAGATGATTGCTGTTTTTTTTTTTTTTTTTTTTGAAGCGGCTATCACATTTAAAAAATTATAATATAGAATTAATAATACTTAAATGGAAAAGCCTTTAATCTAATGTCTTCTACTGCTGTCAAATTAAGTATTATGCGTGGAATATGAATTGTTAAAACTATTAAATTTATTATATACTGGAGTCACCAAAGATCAACTCTTTTTACATCAAAGGTTGTGGATTGGTTTAAATTATACTCAGAACTTGGGGATTTCCTGACTGGAAACTAGTTTTGTTAACCATTTTAACTGCAATGGATTCACGCTTCAACGAATGTGTTTCTGTATAAAATTCGCCTATTCTGTATCTAGATACGGTCCTATAACTCCGTTCTTAGAAATCTGGCATAGAAAACCAATATCACTGTAATAAACATGATTCTCACCATGTGCCACAGTACACCTGACTTTGTTCCATACTAAGAATATTGTGTGTACAAGCAAATGCAGATGATGTTAAATGCATTTTTCAGCCCTCCCCTATCTATATAACATGAAGAGATGCACCTACAAAAAACTGCAGCCGGCACCGATATGCATTGAGTAAGCCAGTAATTGTTTGAGGGCCGAGTGCAGATCTTCAGTGATAAAAATAGAAAACCTTGCAACTTGAAGCTGTTTGATTCATGGAGTTTTTTTGTTCCGTGTTTTCCCTTTTATCTGTTAATTCAATTGAAGGCGCAAACGCTTGTAGAGTCTCGCATATCGACAAGGAATTCCTCGAAGCAGGAATGACATTCCCTCATAAACGCACATCCACACATAGACAGACACACAAGCATAGAAGCACATTGTTAGAAGCACACCGAGACACACGCCAATATAATACATACGTGCATCCAATCTCGCTTGTGCGTACGCATATTCGAAGAAATGCTACAGAATAAAACAATAACATTGATAAAACTAGGTTTAGGGCCACATCACGATAAAACACAGGTTTCTTTACGATCAAAGTTAAGCAACGTCTTGACTGGTCAGTGCGTTGATGGGTGATCGTAAGCTTCGATATGCGGGTGGTGTAAAGGATAATAGCTCTGAATTGTTAATCGGAAAGCCGAGTTCAAATTTCAGTTGGGCTTGTTACATTTACGCAAATAGCCTTGGGATAGGCACGACTCTACCTCTTCTTCCCCTCCAGAAATGGGTTAATTAGTAAGTAACAATAATTATTATCTCCAAAAATAAAATAAAATTGCAAAATTTAGATTTCGGCATTAAATAAATCAAAAAACAAACAAAAACAAAAATGGCCAACCCATCAATTAATAAACCCAGGCACATAATACTATCTAACATATCAATAACGGTTACAATTCAAAAGAAAAGCTGTTGGTTTAATCAACATAAAATCATAACAGCATTAAATAACTAATAATAACAACATTAAACCTGAAGCAAGAATTTACAAAATAAATTCGGAAAATTTTTTAAGAGAGTCATTGATGAAATATTACCCATAATAATAATACTGGTCTATTCCATAATAAATACTGCGCCTCAGGTGTAGGCATGGAATCAGTAGTTCAAATCGAGTCAGTAGTTCAAGTCGAGTCAAGAGTCGAGTCAGAGGCAGTCCGAAACAGAGTCGCGTTCAGACAATTACTACAAGACATTGGAATAGTGATACTGGTCGAGACTACATTATTCTCTCTACTAAACCTGATTGTTCATACTAACACTTCTACTTCTCTGTATATATTCCTGTTTGTAATATATCTGTGTTATTCCATATCCGTGTTCGAGTTCTTCTTTATTGATTCTACCTTGGACTATCACCGTGGTACAAGGAACCGGACCATAACATAATGTGACCATAATTAAGACTTTGAAAGGATTAAAAGAGAATACAATATCTTAAAGTGTAATCTATTGAAATTTCCCAAAATTCGGAATCATCTAAAAACAATATTGGTCTCTTTAATATGAAGTAATGATTAGCATGCTCGTCTCGCTAGATCAGTAACGACTGAATACTGATTTCGATCCTCACTGGGTGCTCCTTGCTTTTAGCCATGTGCCACATCTAAGCTACGCTTAGAAAAGGGGCACTTCCATGTGATGTATTAGTTACCCCGCTAGGTCAGTAACGACTGAATAGTGAGCTCGAGCCTCACTGGGTGCCCCATACTTTCGGCCTTGTACCACATCTAAGCTACGCTTAGAAAACGGACACTTCCACGTGATGTAATGGTTACCAAGCGTGCCCCGCTAGATCGTTTACGACTGAATAGTGAGTGTGATCCTCACTGGGTGCTCCATACTTTCGGCTTTGTTGCACATGTAAGCTACGCTTAGAAAAGCCACTATACGCGTTGGGCACTTCGAAGTAGTGTAATGGTTAGGAAGTGTCTCGTTATATCAATTACGTCTATGTATTGAGTTCGATCCTAACTTAGTGCCCCATACTTCCGGCTTTGTGTCACATCTAAGTTACGCTTACTTCAAAGTGGTGTAATGGTCAACGAGTTTGTCTTGCTAGATCAATTACAACTGAATAGTGAGTTCGATACTCACTGGGTGCCCCATACGTTTCTTTGTGCCGCCATCTAAAAATAACATTAACGGCCTACGCAACCTGTTCAGTTGACAAGTTATGAATTTCTTTTCTCTCACTTACCGCTTCACGCATTTCGAAACCCCTTTACCTGGCAATGAATCATGTATTTCAACTTCATTTTCCTCCTGTAAGCTATTTCGTCACTGAAGTTAGGCGAAGTATATAAACTAATAAAAGTTCAATTATCTGTGGACCGACTTCAAAGCTTCGCGGATACATTGCCCATTCAATTCAGGGACACAGATGAACCCAAGACCCTGATGGGCGGCGTTGAGTGAAAATTTGAAGTCGGATATTTCGATTGTACGTTGTATTACTTTGTATAGTGCGCATAACTTCAGGGAAGAAACAACACTTCATGGTGATTGTCAGCTTCCAGCCTCAGTCGATCCTCAAACTGCTGGCGAGTCAATAGTTTAACATCGCCATTAGTTTAACATCGCCCGAGGAGACACATTTCTAGTGTCGAAACATAATTGCCATTATGTAGCGATTTTTAACATGTTTTAATATCCTGTTATTATTTCTTTTAGGATATTATTTAGGATGTTTATTTACTTTGAGAAGAAATTTAACACGGCCATAATGTGCAGTGTTCAAAACAATGTCTAGATATATGCACACAACCTAATTAAAAAGTCAAAATAAAATCGCTCTTGATAATGGCTAAAAGTATAGCCGAAAATTACTCGGGATTACAAAACAGTTTCCACAAAGTCTGTGTCCAGAAAAGAAAAGACTTTTTCGAACACAAGAAAAATTAAATACAAAGCTTAATCGCAGTACCTTGTCTGTTCCATGAGCAGACGTTCTACTCATTTCGGAGATGTCTGAATTAAAAAATCCAAGAGGACTATTTGGGGTCCTCGTGGCAAGGTTAGGTTTAGGGTTTGGGTTAAGGGTGGGGTCCTCGTGGCAAGGTTAGGGTTAGGGTTGGGGTCCTCGTGGCACACAATGTATACTCGTAATTTGTATCAATATTTTCCCAAAATTGTGGTTGTTTCTTCACAAACTATCATCATATAGAATCATATATACGTAGTGTGGTTGTTCTGTCCGAGAAGCTGGTGTACTTCATACATCAAAGACGAGAATATAATATATATATATATATATATATATATATATATATATATATATATATATATATATATATATATATATATATATATATATATATATATATATATATAGTGCAGTTTAATTAATATTACAATGAATCATCCATACAAAAAGTAGGATGTCAAATCTAATGACAGTTGCCCCTAGGGAAACGCAGGTTCGAATCCTGCAGGAGAGTGCAATTTTTCTCTAATAATATTTTCGGATATTCAGGCCAGTAGACAGAAATAAACAAATATACTTTTAAATAATTAAATTCAGCGTCTACGAATGAATGATATATATATATATATATATATATATATATATATATATATATATATATATATATATATATATATATATATATATATATGTGTGTGTGTGTGTGTATATGTATATATATATATATATAAAGAGATTATATCTGTATGTATATATATATATATATATATATAAAAGAGGTTATATCTAATGAGATTGTATCTTGTGTCTTTCTTTCTTGCTCTTTTCTTTTCTTACTCTTTTTCGTGGGAAAAGAGGTTGTTTGTAAGTAAATCCTAATAATTGTAATAATCAGTCATTTAACAATTAATTAAATTGTAATGAGCCCTATATATAATTTATATCTGAACGTTTGAATTTATATTTGATTCTTTCTCATTTCGTACACACACACACACACACACACACACACACACACATATATATATATATATATATATATATATATATATATATATATATATATAGATAGATAGATAGATAGATATGTAGTAAATGAGAAAAAATCAAATAGGGCTCAATACAATTTAATAGTAGAGGAAAATTATTTATTATAGATTATTACATTAAAACATGTATAAAGCTGGTACATAAATGCACACATGTTTCAATGTGTATCATCACATCTCATCAGGCATTGGTAAATGAATGATTATTACAATTATTAGGATATATATATATATTTATATTTACATTATTACAATTATTAGGATATATATATATATTTATATTTATATTATTACAATTATTAGTATATATATATATATATATATATATATATATATAAAAGTGAACATAAAAGTCAACGCTTAGAGGCGACAGTCTGTTTCACGCTAGATGCATGAAACAGGCTATGTTCACTTTTATATTTACACACGCTCTATCTCTGATATAGAGCATTTTATCCCATAAATATAGCACATCTTAAGATTATATTTCTTCATATATATATATATATATATATATATATATATATATATATATATATATATATATATATATATATATAATAATTGGTTGGTGTATAATTATCAGGGTTTTTTTAGCCGAGTTATTTGTTAATAAAATTGCTGTTTTGATTACTTTTTTAAATAAAAATATTTTATTTTCAGGTTATAAGAATGCGTGTCGATAATCATATGCCCCAGACCTCATTGTCCACTTTTACATAAATAACAGTCTTTTGTACTGAATGAAGATGGACATTATTTCGAAGGAGACTGTGGAAAGTAAGCTATTACTTTTTATTCTAATGATAAGCACTTGTTTATCATCTTGTGTGCAGGTAGCTTTATCTCGTTGTATTTTATTTCCTTCTCTGCGTATTGCGTGCACGTGCTTGTGGGTTGGGGTCTGCTCACACGAGAGTCTCTGTCCAACTCTTCATTTCTGCCCTTTGCACACACTGGAGGTTTTGATATATATATATATATATATATATATATATATATATATATATTATATATATATATGTGCCGAGCTGTTGTCTCGTCGACAATCTTCTTTCCTAACTCGGACTGAGCCACCGGATTGACAATTCTCTCACGTGCACGTGATTTTTGCAACGAAGACCGACTCGCAGACATGCAATCTCTTTCAATTAAATATCTCTTCCCACCCACATACCTAACAGCAGCTCTGATGATTTCCCGGTCATTAATAGTGATTTCCTAAGCTTATCATAGACATGGCACAAGGCGGAAAGGTTTGGACTCCCAGTGAGGATCGAAGTCACTACTCAGTCATAATTGATCTAGCGAGACAAGATTGCTAACCATTACGCCACAACGAAGTGCTCAGATGATTTTCTAAGATTAACTTAGGTGTGGCACAAGGCTGAAAGCCTCCAATCTGCACAAGGCTGGTGAAACGAAAAAATAAATAAATAAATAAAATCATAGACAAGATTTTCTTATGATTCTCTGTAAGTCGGTAACCTTTCATCTGGTGGTAATGGCCAAAAAGCTGACCTTTTACAACATTATTATCAGGTTAAACTGAGTGTCCTGTAGTTAGAGCCTTTTGTCAAACAAACGCTATTACATAAGATCTCAGCAGAGGGTTAGTAAAAAGGAATAATCCTGACTGTAGGTACGGCGGTCACGCTTTTCTAAACAGGATCACAGTGTAGTATCTGTCTAATTATTGTCTGTTTTGGGCTGGAATCCTTTTCAGTTTCTGACCAAGAAAGCCACATAAAATATTAAGTGGTAGGAGACTGAAAAAGGCGAGTGAGAGGAGGAGGAGGAGGAGGTGTAGGGGGAGGAATAAATAATACAGTGAACGAATGACAGTCACGTGTTAAGAAAGACATAAAGAAAATTTAAAATACGGACGCATACCTATAGAGAGACGAGGAAAAAGGAATAGAGACGAAAGAAAGACATAAAGAGAGAGAAATAGGAAAAGGATGGAGCTGTAAGAAAGACAGAGAGGGAGAAAGGGAAAGAATGGAGACAAAAGCAAGACATAGAGAGGGAGAGAGAGAGAGAGAGAGAGCTGTAAGAAAGACAGAGAGGGAAAGAATGGAGACAAAAACAAGACATAGAGAGGGAGAGAGAGATGGGAAATAATGGAGACGTAAAAAAGACAGAGAGAGAGAGAGAGAGAGAGAGAATTGTGAGGTGGGAGACGAAATAAAGATGCAAAGACAGAAATGGGAGTTTTAAAGAGGAAATAATTATATGAAAAAACAAGAAAAAAGGTTTGGGGTTGAAAGAAAGACAGAGAGAGGTGGAGAGAGAGAGAGAGAGAGAGAGAGAAGCATGGAGGGAAAAAGAGAGGTAGCGAGAGACAAAGATGAGAGGGGATCGAGACGAAATGAATATACTGATACTGAGGTAGGGGAAGGGTCAGTTAGAGAGGAAGGAAGGCATACAGAGAGTAGAGAAGTATAGACGAAATAAAGATATAAAGA
Source organism: Acanthosepion pharaonis (assembly GCA_903632075.3). NCBI lineage: Eukaryota > Metazoa > Mollusca > Cephalopoda > Sepiida > Sepiidae > Acanthosepion > Acanthosepion pharaonis. The sequence goes on along the minus strand of CAHIKZ030002722.1, from coordinate 52,006 downwards.
GAAAGGGGAAAGGAATGGCGACGAAAGAAAGACGTAAATAGAGAAAGGATAGTGGAGAAAGAACAGTGAGAGATAGATAGATAGATAGATAGATAGAGAGAGAGAGAGTTAGGGGGAAGTCGGGGAGAGCCATGATTGAAAGGTATAATGAGAAAAGTGAAAGCGATAGGGACAGAGAAAACATATAACAAGGAAAGGGGTGGAGGTGAAAAGAAAGAGAACTGGAAGAAAGGGACAACAACGATAGATATTATATATATATATATATATATATATATATATATATATATATTCATTCATTCATTCATTCATACATTCTGTTTCTACGTTGTTAAATAAAAAAATAAGTAAACGCTCTATTTATAACAAACGGTATTAACTATATTCACCAGCCTGAATGTCCGAGAAATTCCATAGAAAATATGTACTCCGACAGGAATCAAACCTGTATCCTACACGGCTTGATGTGCTATACCATTTAGCTACAGAAGAAGCGTCTGCTTACGAAGGTTGAATTACTTTTTTTAAACAACAAATTTCACATATGTTTTTTTAATTTGACTATGCTAACCAGACGCTTAATAGCTAAATGATATACACACAGTTCCGTGTAGTATACAGGTTCGATTCCTGTTGGCCGACAGAAATTTTCTATGAAATTTCTCGGACATTCAGGCTGGTGAATGTAGTCAATACTGTTTATTACAAACAGCGCATTTATTTAATATCTGTATGTATAAAAAGAACGTATAAACAGAAAATCTATTAAAATACTTGTCGGGGGCTCCTCAAGGCGGTGTAATGTTTTGCAAGCTTGTCTCGCTAGAACGGTTACGACTGAGTAGTGAGTTCGATCCTCACTGGGTGCCCCATACTACGCTTGGAAAATTGCTAAAATAATAATTGTCGGATTTCGTCTATTTCATAATATAGGTAGGAAGCCGTGGGTAAGAAATCCTAATAATACAAAATATGAAATCTGATCAATTTCTCCATCAATTTCTTCTTTCTGTGTGTCTCACTCCGTCTCTCTGAAAACAAAGAGAGCCATTCTTTTTCTTTTTAATGATTCTATTTTCTTATGTAATTTTTGTCCGATTTGGACAAGAGTTAAGATTATAGGTCATTGCTAATCTTCGACCGTCTTATCTTCTGTCTAGACTTGTGTATGTCCTCTCTTCCTGTCCCCCCTCACTACTTTGGTGTTTTCTTTCCCTTTTTTTCCCCTCTCTCTATCTCCCTATTCAATGCCTGTTCCCTTATTTGTTGTTTGTTCCTCTTTTTTCCTTTTCTTTCTTTCTATCTTTTTTAATTTTCAAATTTAAAAAAAACAAAACAAAACAAAACAAGAAAAAAAACAAAAAACGGAAAAACAAAAAAGGTTACGATTCATTTTTTTAACAAACGTTTTTAATATTGACAAGCTCCAGGGAATTTATCCCGGGGAGCGAAATGGCCTTCAAAATGGGTTACAATTGAGTTTCATTTTTATGTAATTCACACACACACACACACACACACATATATATATATGTATGTATATATATATATGTCTGTGTGTATGCGTGGGTATACAGAGAGAGAGAGAAATACAGTGAAGGCGAGAAAAACAGATACACAGACAGATAGGTAGAGAAAGAGAGAGACGGAGAAAGAGGGAGTGAGACACACAGAAAGAAGAAATTGATGGAGATGAAATAAAACACATATACAGTGGGGAATGGGATGGTGATGATATAAAGGCACAGAGAAAGATGGGAAAGAGATGGAGGCGAAAGAGAAATAGGGAGTGGAGAAAGCCATAGAGAGAAAAATGAAAAGACGGAAACGAAAGTAGGGATAGATAAGAGGGGGGAGGAGGAGGAAAAGAAGAAGAAGAAGAAGAAGAAGAAGAAGGAAGGAAGGAAGAGTAAAGTAACACGAGAGGTTAACGGGTATTCAAAGACAATTTGCAGAGACATACAAGATGAAAACACAGCCTGAGATAATGAATTGTTTTAGTTGTTAATACTGAAGGAATCTCCAGCTGTAAGTCAATAATTGCATAATAAATACTGAGACGAAAAATAATCTTTTCACATAGGTTACCTATTCATCCTGATATCTACTTTCGTAAATACTTGTCCCTTCAGAACAAAAATTCATTTTATTTGTAATTTGTGTGGAGCTATGTATTTCTGAGAAAGATAGAGGAGTAGTTTCTAGTTTTCCTTTTTCCTTTGTTTTGAATTCAGAGTAAATTTAGGCGGATATGCAATATGGTTGGCCCTGCCCTGGCGTCTCGTCTACAGTCACTTTCTCACGGACGCGCCGTCACCTCCCTCTGTCTGTTCTACAAATACTTTCATGGAAATTGCTGCGAGGAGCTGCATTCGCTGGTTCCCAGACGTCATGAGTTCCAGCGCCCTACGAGGCTGGCATCCCTCTCACCCCTCACTGTCAGAAACTCCTAAGTGTAGCCGTCTCTTCTACTCTAATAGCTTCATGTCTCGCACCTCTCGCCTGTGGAACTCCCTTCCCTTCTCCTGTTTCCCTGTGAGCTATAATCTCCAGCTCTTGGGGTGAAACGCTTAAAAAAAAATTGTGTGGAGCTATGTATTTCTGAGAAAGATAGAGTAGTTTCTAGTTTTCCTTTGTTTTGAATTCAGAGCAATTCTCCTAAATTGGTAGCCAGAGAGCAGAGGTAACTCTGCTAATCTGCGGAAGATTTCAGTCATTTCACGTGGGTAAAGTGTGAAACTGAATGTAACCAACACAGCCGGAATTTGAGCTCGACTCGAAAACTTGACTTTAAGTTTAGAGTAATGAGAAACTATGCCGGCCACCTGGCAGCTTTAACTAACAATTTGCCTTGATGTAAATGGTAACACAAAATATAAAATCCATATTCTGTAGAAATACTAAAGTCATTTCCCCGATAAATGCTAAATATATGACATGTAAATATGAAATATATGTCCTGAATATATATTAAGTGAGAAAAAAAAAAAAAAATGAATGCCCTGGAAAAATAATAAATACTTGTCTCGAGAAATACTAAATTCATGTACAGATAAATAAAAGAATTCATATTATAATGCAAAAGAGGAGGACGAAAAAGTATGTTAGATAACGGGAGATTGTCCACAGAGTAAGTATGCATGCATGCGTCTATGTATGTATGGATGTATGTATGTATGCATGAATCTATCTATCTATCTATCTATCTATCTATCTATCTATCTATCACTGTCTTCATATCTATCTCTATCTCTCTCTTTCTCTCTCTCTCTCTCTATATATATATATATATATATATATATATAATTAAAGTAAATGCTACGATCAGTATAATTTTACTTCATCTGATTTTTTCTATTGGTATATATATATATATATATATATATATATATATATATATATATATATATATATATTTTTCTCTGTATATATGTGTGTGTTTATATGTCAATGTCTTCATATCTATCTATCTATCTATCTATCTATCTATCTATGTCTTCATATCTATCTATCTATCTATCTATCTATCTATCTATCTATCTTCTATCTCTCTCTTCTCTCTCTCTCTCTCTCTCTCTATATATATATATATATATATATATATATATAGTTAAAGTAAATGCTACGATCAGTATAATTTTACTTCATCTGATTTTTCTATTGGTATATATATATATATATATATATATATTTCTTTTCTCTATATGTGTGTGTGTGTTTATATGTCAATGTCTTCATATCTATCTATCTATCTATCTTCGTCCTTGCTAACCGAACACTCCTCTGTGGCCAAATCGGTAAAGGCACGTCAAGCTAAATGACGGTTCCGTATATGATAAAGGTTCGAATCCTGTCGGAGGACGAATATTTTCTGTGAAAATTTCTCGGACATTCAGGCCGGTAAATGTTGTTTAATACTGTTTATTATAAACTGAGCATTTACTTAAATATTTGTATCTATAAAAAGAATGTATAGACATAAAAATGTCTTAAGATAATTGTCGGACTTTGTCCATTTCATAATGTGTGAAGTCATATAGATATATATATAGTTAAAGTAAATGTTACTTCATCTGATTTTTCTCTTATTATATATATATATATATATATATATATATATATACCTTTCTCACTCTCTCTCTATGTGTGTGTTTATATGTCAATGTCTTCATTTCTATCTATCTATCTATCTATCAGTGTCTTCGTATCTCTCTCTCTATCTATCTATATATGTATACATCGATCTAACTATCTATCTATATATATAGTTAAAGTAAATGCTACGATCAGCGTAATTTTAGTTCATCTGATTTTTCTCTTCTTGGTGTATATATATATATATATATATCTTTCCATTTCTCTCTCTCTCTCTCTCTCTATATATATATATATATATATATATATATATATGTGTGTGTGTGTGTGTGTGTGTGTGTGTGTGTGTGTGTGTGTGTTTTATATGTCAATATCTATCTATCTATCTATCTATCTATCTATCTATCTATCTATCTATCTATGCAATGCCTGCGTGCCTTTCCAGGCATTGTTAGTTGCTTCATTCCTAACTGGGACTTCAGTGGAACCCCTCTCAAAGATCCCTCTCCCCACACACAATCAAATTAAGATAGATAGTAGAGAGTTAACAAACCTTAAATAATAATACAAGTATCTATCTAATCAAGTGTGAATAGATAAGTTGAGAAAAGCCAGCTAAGATGCAAGCAAATACCTGTAGTGAGTACTAGCGCGATCATTCTCTGAATGGATGGAATGATGCATCCATCAATTTATAGAGAAAAAAAAATGGATAGATTGATAATCAATAAAATGCAACGCCTTTGTGTTATTCTGTCATTTTTATTAGTTTATGCATCATCTTTTTTTTTTTTTGTCCTTTGCTGGTCAGGGACAGTAAAGCGGGTATAAAGGGGAAGTACTTTTTTTAAAGGAGTGGGTAAGATGTGAAAGGCAAAAGGAAAGAAGGTGGAGGAGACGAGAATGAAGAAGTGGGCGGTAGAGGAAAGCGAGGGCGAGAAGTATGACGAAGGTAAGATGAAGACAGGAGAGAAGGATAAAAAGAGGAAGACGACGGAGAATAAGAATAAAAATTAGAGGAACAGTAGGAGAAGGAGTAGGATCGAAATACATAATGAAAAGAAAAAAAGAAAAAAACGAAAAGAAACTAATAAATGCATAAATGAAGATGGCGAAAAGAGAGAGCAAATAGAAAATTGAAAAGATGTAATTTCTTGATAGAAAAGAAAAAAGGAGGGAAGAAAAAAAGGAGGAAAGAAAGAAAAAAAATAAAAGAAAGAGAATGAGGAGAAAAGAAAGTTTAAGAATTATTAATTAGAAAAGGAAACGTCGTCTTAGAAGAGGATATCGAAAATGCAAAAGAGCTAAGAGAAAGAATGAAAGAAAGAAAGAGAGAAAGAGAAAAATAAACAGAGAGAAAGGAAGAAAGAAAGAAATAAATACAGACAGAGATGGACATAAAGAAAGAAAGAAAAGGAGAAAGAAAGAAAGAAAGAAGAAATAAATCGAAGTGTGATTATTTGAAAAATAGAATACAAAGAGAAGTTTTAGATGAAAGAACAAGAGACCACGAGTAAAGGCAAAAGAAGGAAAGAAAGAAAGGGACATAAAGAAAGAAAAAAAATTTACTCGAACTTGACGCATTTTAAAAAGAAAAGAGAAAAAATAACAAAAATGAAAAAAAAATTAGAGATAGATTATTAGAGACAAAAAAAAGAAAAAAAGGTAAGAATTTGAAGACGTGTAAGAAAGAAAGAAAAATAGACATACAGAAGTCAAATTATTTGCTATAGTAAAATAGAGGAAAACGGTAAAAAGAAGGAAAGTAAGATTAGAAGAAAGAATAACACACTGAGAAGTGTGAAAAAAAGAAAAAGATAAATTCATAGAAGGAGGAGGAGAGTTAGAAGACGAGGGAAAACGGAACTCGTGGGGTATGAAAAGAAATAAATTTGTAGTAGCAATCGTAGTAGTAATAAAGAAGAAGAAGAAGAAGAAGAAGAAGAAGAAGAAGAAGAAGAAGAAGAAAACGACAACGGCAAAGAAGCAGGTTTGTAATTTGTACAAAACATGAACAAAATCATAATCATAAAAGCGAACAGTGCTGAGAATGATATACATATATGGGGCAGAGAAGGAGTTGAGAAAGAAACGAGAGAGAGAGGATAGCATGAGAGTGAAGCCTTATGAAACATGAAAGAAAGTGTGGAGTAACAGCAGAAGATGTAAAGAAAGATGGAGAAGGCGAAGAATAAGAGAGAATGGGCTCCACACTGTGAATCTGTACGGATGTGGGCGCGATCGACGTCAGTGGATACACTTCTTTTATAAGGCGCGAAGTCAAGAACTGCTGCTGCTGGTTGTGATGACGTCATACAGTGCGCTTCTCTCATTGGCTGAAATTTTGCCCGGTGCATACACATGCGTACGCTTTCAAAAGACGCATACATACACACACGCACACTTGACTGAAACCTACCCCTTCATCAAAAAGCGTAACTTGTTTATAGAACCACTTTCGACATTAGTAACAGACCTGGACAAAGAAATTATGCCTGGACAAAGAGACGAAGGTTATTTCTTGAATGTTAAAGTTAATATTTGTAATGCAAAGAAATAAACATCATATTCCCTCAGTAATGTTCCCGAACATTGACAATACATTCTTGCTAATTTGAATGCATCTCAAAATTAGAATCATTAACAATATACTTATAAAAGTGTCCTATTATATTAGTAACGCTTTTACTAATTCCTTTTACAGTCTCTTCCTTTTATAATGCATTTCTATAGTAAATATACATATGCAGTTTTTTCTGTAGTAAAATTATTTTAATGCATTTCTATTAAAAAAAAATAGCAATTGTTCATCATGATGTATGCAAATCCTGCTGAAAGAACAGGTGAACTTCGACACGGTATAATGGTTACCATGCTTGTCTCGGTAGATCAGTTATGATTGAGTAGTGAGTTCGATCCTCTCTGTGGGCTCTATAATTCCGTCTTTGTGTCACATCAAAGCTACGCTTAGAACAACCACCACACGCTTTGGGTACATCAACGTAGAGTAATGGTTAGCAAGCCTGTCTCGCTTGATCAATTACGAATCATCATAATGAAAGAACAGAGCAGTTATATCTATAATATGTATTATTCTACAGTAAAATTTCCTGACCACTGATAAGCATTTATGGTAGGCCAAGAGGTCATCAGCATTTATGATAGGTCAAGAGGTCACCATGTCACGGTATAACTGATTTAGGTCCATGTTGTAATGATTGAAAGAAAATGCACATGGTGTTGCTAGATACAAAATAAATCTTCATAAAGCATACTATGAAAAATTTCTCATAGTTAACCCGTAGAAAAAGACGATGTTTACAGAGGTAAAAGCATACTATAATAACAGAGAATAAGGTTAAATATGAAGTTTCAAGAGCTCACGCATAAAAGGCTTTGTGCATGAGAGGGTTCGAGAGAAAGAGACTGGGTGTGAGTAAATAGATTTACATTATATATATTGGGGCGGGTAGAATGGAGATCAACGTGTTTTAGTGGACTCAGCAATTTTCAATCTGCTTGTCTGAATCATCGTCAAGAAGCGAGAGCAAGATCTAAAAGGTCAGCCAATCTAACAGTGATCTCATCTCACAATCCTCACATTTGCTCCATGTGGGGTCTCCTTTGTAAATCACTAGCGGGTCTTAAATGCCACTTAAGATTATCGCACAAACTTTCATAACTGAATCAATAAGCTGCTGTCAGATCCTCATACGTCGAAACCGACGGGAGAGTCCATTATATATATATATATATATATATATATATATATATATATATATAAATATGTTTGAATAAAAACCACCACGTTAAGATTCCATGTAATATGCTATTTCACCATAACCCCTTTAATAGGGTTCTGGATCATCAGACTTTACTTCCAAAAGCTGAAATGAAAATGAAAAGAAATTCACACGTTTTTTACGGACCTCATCAAGTATACGTAAAAGTTAACGAAGTGAGGAAGTGAGGTGGGAGAGAGGATATGAGTGTGTCATATGTATCATTTTAGTTTCCTATATATATATATATATATATATATATATATATATATATATATATATATATATATAAAATGTAAATCTGTTTAAACTGAAAAAAAACTGGATAGCACAATTAATGTAATGCAAATCTATTTAAACTTAACAAAAAAACACTGGATAGAACAATTTTCAAATAAATTGGCATCCGAGGAAAAAAAATGGTAAAAATCAAAGAACCAGAAACCTCAGAACAAGGCGAAAGAAATCATCCAGTACCTTGAATTTCTGGTACAAAGAAGAAGAAGAAAAAAACATCGAGTAATAAATTAAAACGAAAAGAGCTCAATACGCTAAGTAGAGCAAAGATAACATAAATATATCCTAATGAGCCAGAAACTACTTACCTATGTTGCACGACATGGGATCAGCTGGGTGTACTGGAGCCTGATCTGACACAATACCTTTCTTACTGATCTCAATGCATTTCTGTAGTAAAGCCTGTCACAACACATTTCTGTTGTGCATATAACATCCGATACTGTCATATATTAATTAAATACAGTGTAATCCGGATATAAGAGACCCGGATATAAGAGAAACCCGGATATAAGAGAGATTTTATCTGGTCCCAAATTAGAGCCTGTGTTACCTAAACAAAATAGACCAAACCCGGATATAAGAGAAACCCGGATATAAGAGACTTCTTCTCCGGTCCCGACAACTCTCTTATATCCGGGTCACACTGCATTATTATATATTATTCTTTTCTTTCAATTCATTTTAATTATTCTGCCTGACTTAATTTAAACTTTAAGAGAACACAACATCAAAACACGATCATCAGCAGCTTGGACACCATAGCTTTATGCTTCCGACTCCAGTTCGAACCTTCACAGCTCAGCTCGGGTCCGCCTCACCACTCACATTGTAGCAAACCACCCTCATTCCCTCCGGATTCCATTCGGAAGCAGTAACTTCCGCTTGAACAGCTTCCTCCCGCGAACAACTATTCTGAGGAACCAACTACTAAGATGATGTTTCCCCGATCACTATAATCTTAACCTCTTTAACTCTAGGATTAATCGTTAATCCGCCTCTCCTATCCGCATAAACTGCCTATTACTTTATAACCCTCTACCTCGTGTGCTCCCTTGTACAAGGTGAAAAAAAAAATCCACACACGAACTCAACCCTCACGTTGAAACACCGGTTCCCGTACGATCACAGAAGTTAAGCAACGTCGAGCTTGGTCAGTTATAAGATGGGTGACGGCTTGAATATACTAGGTGCTGTACACTTGGATGTGCGGGTGGTGTAATGGCTCAGAATCGTTAATGGGAGAGCCGAGTTTAAATTTCCGTTTGGTTCATTGTATACGCTTGCACGCAAATATCCTTAGGAAAGGTTTGAATCCACCTTTTCTCCTCCAGCTATTGGTTAATTACTAAGACTTTCATCACTAAACTATTATTATTCCCGCCACAAAAACATTTTTACAATCTAAAAACTTTAAATAACCTGAAAAGTGTTGATAAGTCGTAAAAAACAAATCAGTTGACTATATAACAGTAAAATATGGTAAGGTATCTAGTCTTACCAGACAACTTGGCGCTAATCATCCCCGGTCAAAATGGCGACTTTTTTATGGGGAAGCACAGTAACTGATGCTACGTTACCAATAATATTACTCTCATTGACGACTACGAAAATCAAGAATGCTAAAACATACTCCGTGTTCCACCATTTTCCTACAAATTCTCATGAAAGTAGCGAAACATGTCACATTTATTTCTATTTGTTCTTTAGTTAACGAATATATCGGATTTAATCTATATTTTTCAATTCATTGTACAGGGTGGTCTGAAAGTCTGGTCATGGCCTATATAATATAATTTTCTATTTCAGATGACTGACACGAAAAATATGGCGTTCATACAGACCTTCTCGATGTATTACAGCGCTAATGAAAGTGAATGTGCTTTGTATTACTGTATAACTTGTTCTGTTATTCTCATTCCTTTTTAGTAGGGGGGGTGACAAGTATTTTGGATCCCCCCCTGTACATTGCTTTGATGTGTTGTTCGATACGAGTGTTGAATTGAACTGTGAATTGATCCAATGCCCCCTTTCGTTGGAAAGGTTTTGTTCGTGTCAACGATCAGCGAAACCTTTTCTTGTAGCATCTGTGAACTCCTATAGATTTCACATGCTGCTGATGTCTCTATGATTTCTCTTTGCTACTTTTAGAAGACAAAAAAATGATAGTAATTGCTATAACTATTCTGTTCACAGTAATTATTCAAGGTTACAACGATATTAAATACTGTCCGTGTATTATGTCTACCACAACAATAATGCTACCGCCAAATTAATATTTAACTAATTGTACTACACATGTTTTATGGAGCAGATTTTACTTCTACTAGTTTATTGTCGTTTCTAAGTTTTTACAATTAATTTATATAAACAAAGATATATCAAATATTTTACAAATTTGGGTGAGGGTCCCTGACACCGAAACGAAGAATATATATGTTCATATAGACATAAGGCCGCAACTCCTTCGTTTTTTAGTTTAGAAAGTTTACGTTAGATTGCGCTGTTTTACCACGTAGACTAGGTTACATTTGTCATTCATGTACATTAGTAGCTAGTCTGTCTTCAACATTTACCGTGTGTAGTAGTGAGTTATATAATAGTATTGCTTTTCATAATGAAATTTGACGTAGAATATATATATATATATATATATATATATATACATACATACATATATATATATATATATATATATATATATATATATATATATATATATATATATATATATATATATATATATATATATATATATATATTATTAGTATTAGTATTAATCCTATAAGTATAAGAAATAACACTCAAAACCAAAGGGGAAAAAAGGTATAAAAAAAGAAAGAACCAAGAACATGTACGTTAGCCGAAAATAATCGTCTAGCATGCAAGTCCAAAGCCTAAAGAAAAAAAAAAAACGATACGAGTACGGAAAACAACTAAATAAAGTGCTCAATACAATAAGTAGAGATCTAGTTAAACCTAGAGAGCCAGACTGGCTGTCGTTCTAGGTTTAACTATATATATATATATATATATATATATATATATATATATATATATATATATATATATATATATATATATATATATATATATATATATATAATGGTAACAACAAAACTATCCGGCATGGGATAATTGCCCATCCACAAAATGTTTAATATCTAAAAAAAAAAAAAAACACTAAACTAAATGAGTTTCTTTTTTTTTTTTTCAGGTTTTACGATATTTAGCCATCTTGATATTTTCTTGTCAGCCCCACTATGTTTTTTCCCGATTGAGCAATGGTGAAATAAAAAAAAAACAGAAGATCATTCAGGCCTTCAGTAATAGTACCTAATTCATACACTGGCTTCCATCTTCAAAATCCATTCAAGAACCATCAAGAGAGCGGTGAATAAATTTTAAAAAAGAGGGAACAGTAGGGAGGAAAACTGAATCAACAGCAAGAGGGATTACATTTCAATTGAGAGCTAAATACATTGTTATTGTTCAAAGCAGAGTCCAATATTGTTATAAAACCTCTGAGAATTTCAATAAGATATCTTTTATCATTTCTAAGATGCAGCAGTTCAAAGCCGAATCTAACGATTGGACAATTTTGGTGTTACACGATTTGGACAATTTTGGTGTTACACCAGGAATATATATATATATATATATATATATATATATATATATATATAGGAAAAAGAAAACGGGAAATAGTGAGTATAAAGTGAAAAAAAACGACGAAAATGTCAAATAATTCTACAAGCACACACCAACGCGCAGATCAGCGTTCACGCCCTCCTCCGCACACATAGACGATAAAATAAAGAAATATAAATATAAACATAAAAGTGAACATTGAGGTGAACACTCAGAGGTGACAGGATGTTTCATGCTAGACGCAATCGCCAGGCCGCGAATCTTGGATTTTTCCTCGACTATTTATATGGGTGAGTGGTGCATTGTGGGTAATCTATTCTGGCGGTTATTTTTTGGGGAGTGGCTTGTTTGTTTATTTATTTGTTTGGCTTAATTTATTTTACTTGTTTTTTATTTTCATTTTGTATTATTTATTCTTTTCGGTTTTTGATGTTTTATTAACGTAGTAAAAAAAAATTGTGGGGGGATTTGCATAGGTCGCTTATTTAATAGTTTGTTTTGGTGTGAGAAGATAATTAAAGCTATTTATTCGTCCAATGTTTAGATTGTCTATTATGTTATTTTGGCGGGGGACAGTTTTTAATTTATTTCTTTGGGTTGCTTATTTTTATTTGTTTTTGCTTATCTGTGCTTGTTTTCATGCGTTCTCACCGTTCTAACGGTTATATAAAGGAAATTTCCTAGGGGATAGAATCCAGGTAGAGTTCAATGTCCAGGACAGAGCAAGAATATAACATAAAAGGCTCAAACACTAATATTCCATGGTTATAATTTATTACATTGGAATCGTAATCATGATCCAATTCATCAAACTTAAAAATTCAAAAATTTGAATTTCTAGGTCTGATGAATTGGATCATGATTACGATTCCAATATAATAAATTATAACCATGGAATATTAATGTTTATTATATATATATATATATATATATATATATATATATATATATATATATATATATATATATATATATATATATATCAATAGTCCTTAGAATAATTTAAGGCATGGCAGTTATAGGCCTACCCAATAGTCGTTTTCAATATATATTCCATATAATACCATTCCCCACCATATATAAATAGTCGAGCCAAAACACAATACACATGAACTGAACAATGCGTATAAGCCTGAATCAGACCGTCCCCTATGGGTGCTGACATCCGTGTTCATTTTTATGTAGATTAGCTTTATCCCTTACATTGAGCACTTTAATCCATAAATATAGCATACCTATAAAATTATATATTTATCATTATATATTTATGTGTGTGTGCGTGCGTATGTTTATCTGTCTCTAACTGTAAAAACAATGCCCTAGCATAATAGTTGCTATGAGTATAAAAACCAAAAGAAAAATAACACTAAAAAGTATCAATTAAGAACATGGCCTTAAATGTTTTGGCCCTGTTTAGGAAATACAAATATGTACACGTGTCCGTAATCTACATACTATTTGCAATATCACAACGAGTATGCTTTAAGTGGCTACTAGATTAGCCGAAAGCGTTCGCAACAAACAACTATTAAAGACAATTTTTGCATACACTGAATCCAGAGCAGTAATAGATTGCAAGAATACCATGTTATCTATGTTGTAATTTGCTTGTTCAGATGTATCAGCCTACATAACTTTGTAACCGTCAATAAATCAATATAATTTCGATCTGCTTTTTCTGACTATCGATCATTCTATAGATTTATCTAGATGCATCTTTGATCAAATGTTACATTTTATACGCGCGATGACCTATTTTAATTCAAATTATTGAATTATGCCTAATCTTAGATCCAGAATATATAAATCTGGCGTGGGCAGCAATTATATCGGAAACATTTTAATATTTAAAAGAAAAAAAATAGCGAACTCAAAAACCAAACCTTACCTTAACTCGATTCCGCTGTCTATTCTAAAATTGCATTGTTTTCGTTTTTTTTAAGACCAAGGGAGTATTTTGTATATTCTTTTTAAGGAAATTCCTTAACTAAGTATTAAATAAACGTACATCACGTGCCAGCTGCATTGAGTGTTTAGACTACAGTAACTCTTTTAAGATAGAATTTTAGAAGTGTGTCGGACATAGAAATTTTCAGCAGCCCCTCATAGCGTTAGATAAATTTTATTTAGAGTCGACATTATGTAGGTATAACGATGCAGAAAGAGCATATCTCACTTTGCAGGAGATAAGTCACATGATAGCCGCTTCGTGACGTCGTTCTATACAGTTACCCAAACAGCCGCCAAATGAGAAGGTAGTTTTCTTCTAAGGCCGAGGCTGAGGCTAAATCTGTCTCCCCCAGCAGCTTACAAGCATGTGGTGACATTTCACTGGAACATAGATGATTCCGGCTCCCGTTTAACTCTGAAGTCCCAAGTATCTCCACATCATATGTAGGACCTTTCCTTTTTGTTCCTACTTTGCTTTGTTATGATGATGTATGTGATATATAGTTCTCCACGCGGGGCATATATATATATATATATATATATAGTTTATGCAAACTTAGGTAATCCGTATGGGTAGACCCGAGGAGGATGATATCCAGAGAGCTCAATGTAAAATTCAAAGCAGATATGTTTGAATAAAAAACAGACCACGTTAAGATTCCATGTAATAAGCATAATTTCACCATAACCCCTTTAACAGGTTTCTGGATCATCAGACTTTACTTCCATATATATATATATATATATATATATATATATATATATATATATATATGGTTTCATGTAATGGCTGAGTTGTTAGAACGTTCGCTTTCTGACCACGCGAAGCTCACCATGTTCGATTTGTCAGGAAGGTGGAGGTGATTCCAGTGTGAGGCCCCTGAAAACCATAGCACCGGTTGACCTAAACCTTGGGAGTAAAACTAGGTAGATGGATGGCTGTGCTAGACACGAAGTCCCAAGTTATCGTCACTGAGGTTTTGAGCCTGCTGACCGTGTTCAGATTGTTCACCACGCTAGATAGCACGCTTCTCTCCCAGAAACTGTAACTAAGGTCTGCTCAGCATAGTTGCAGTATAAACCACAGGTGTGCTCTGAGGGTGTTGAACAAGCACAAAATGCGCCTAAGAAATCGTCTGCAACAGGAATTAGATAGCCGCTCCAGCAGCAGGGTATACTCGAATACGAATAACAAATCAACGAATGGTTATTTGGGCATAAAAGTCTCTCTAGAACAAAATTTGCCATTCAAATATCCTGTTCCATCCCGTCGGTAAACTTTGTAATAAATAACGGCGGAGCGAAGAAATCAATTATATATATATAATATATATATATATTTATATATATATATATCAATTTATATTCAATTTATTTACAATTTATCATTTTCATATATTACAATCATTATTTATCATTCATATAATTTATATTACAATCATTATTTATCATTCATATAAAGAATAGATTAGTAAAGATAATGATATAAAATGGCGAAATCCCTTCGTCAACAAAAACAAAATAATTTCCATGCCTGAAGATGACTGAATGTAAAGTCGAAAGTACTTGCGTATTTAAGGAAGACCTAATAGAGTTTATAATTTTAAGAAACAAGGATGATAACATTCGTCGAGTGATTAGTAGGTTAATGCATCTTTAAAATTTTGCTAGCGAAGTGATTTCGTCAATTTATATCACTAATTTTACTAATTTACTGCATATATATATATATATATATATATATATATTAGTCAACATTAGTTAAGATTTGATGCGGTTATTTTGATTAGTGACAAAAAGGTTTTAAAACATAGTAAGACTCTCCCTCAAGTTCCAGCTGCTCTCAACTTGTGAAGGCTCGAAATAAACGCTCCTACTAGTAGTGAAAATAACACAACAATAAACATCTTTCACCCACGATCAACTTAACCTTATTTAACAGTGAGAATGGTGCTTTGAATGTCTTTTAAAAATAGAAAGACTCTCAGACGAATTCCAGCAACGCTCAACACGCGTAGGCTCGGAATAAACGCTTCTTCCATTATTGGAAAGAACACAATAAAATACATCTTAAACAGTCAAAGCATGAAGTGAAATTAACAACACGTCAAATAAAAAACACAGGAAAATGGCTCAAGATGTGGCCGAAAGTGCTTTAGACAATAGACACTGCGGAAAGAATTTTGTACTCCCTTACTCCCACCAAACAGAAAAAAACGAAAGAACGCTAGAAAAAATAAATATACATTAATATATATATATATATATATATATATATATATATATATATATATATATATAAAATGTATCTTTATGCATTAGACATCCGACAACATTCATTTTTCTCTTACTTAAACCCCTTCCACCCACCTCTCCTAAAATTCTCTCTGCTAAGGTTTGACCTCCCTCCTCCTCATACTTACACTCTCTCTAAATTCTGTTTTTTATTTCCGAGTTGTTTTTCTGTTTTCTTTTTTTGAATTTGTAGATCTGATGAATTGGATCGTATTTACGATTCCAATGGAATAAATTATGACCATGGAATATTAGTGTTTAAGCCTTTTATTATATCCTTACTCTGTCCTGGACATTGAGTTCTACCTGGATTCTTCCTCTTGAATTTTATTCAAAAAATATACATGTATGGGTATTTATATATTTCCATATGTATGTATATTTACCACTAATATCTATCTATCTATCTATCTATCTATCTATCTATATATATATATATATATATATATATATATATATATATATATATTCTTTCAGTGTTCACACGATTTCAAGTTTATATATACAAAACCCCGTTTGTTCTAAATGACAAATATATTTAAAATTAAAAACTGTAATCCCAGTATAATATATATCTGTGCCAACATTACGATATTCAGATATATTTTAAAAAATTGAAATTACGTAACAGCCAACTCAGCACCTGAAGATCGCGTTGTGCAGAAAATGTTGAGCCGTAGCATCGGTGAGTGATAATATGCATATTTATTAATATATATGCTTAATAGCTATCTAATATTGCATCGAGCACTGTTTTATTAACACCAGTACTATATATATATATATATATATATGTTTTAAAATAATTGTCGGACTTTGTCCATTTCAGAATGTGTGACGTCATTTGTTACGTCATGAGCAGATATGAATGTACGTGAGAGATTCATGGAAGATTGAAGTTTAAATACAGTAAATTCGACCTTGTTAACCGAACGCTCTTCTGTGGCCAAATCGATTAAAGGCACGTCAAGCCAAATGACGGTTCCGTATAGGATACGGGTTCGAATCCTGTCGGAGGACGAATATTTTCTGTGAAAATTTCTCGGACATTCAGGCCGGTAAATGTTGTTTAATACTGTTTATTATAAACAGAGCATTTATGTATCTATAAAAAGATGTATAAACATAAAAATGTCGTAAAATATATATTTGTGTATGTGGCTGTTCGTGTTATATATATATATATATATATATACCATACCACCCCTTGTCAAAATGACTGAATTGCCCCGTATCCTTAAAAACAAATATTATGAATGTATCTGCTTATAAAACTCAGTAAATTTCAAAATAAGTAATTCCAAAATTCACTTGAAAATGAAATTAATTTTGAAGTTTTTGTTTCTGTTTTTGAAACAGAGTAATTCCTGTGGAGTCATATTTTTAAACTCGTCAATTTATAATATTTGTACTCTGCAGAATAGCATTGAGCACTGTTTATAAAAAATAAAAAGAAGTAATAAGAATATCGGATTATAAATCTTACAGTTTTTTCTCTTTATTTTAATATATGTGTATATATATATATATATATATATATATACTCTGATCACTTACATACATGTGACATAAACATTTTTATTCAAATTTCTAAACAGCCAACGATGTACAGTATTTACATTAGTCGGACTATTGTCCTCATCTTTGTCGCCATATTTGTCACAACGTTTCGGCCGTTGTACGCTCCGGCCTTCTTCAGGTGGTTGGAATTTCGAACTGAACCCTTTATTTCGATCGCTGGGGTAGACTGTTCTAATTCCACGTGCCATGTTTGATGGATGTCAGTTATCAGTTATCTCCTGCTAATTTTCCCTCTGAAAGTTCTCCACTGCCTTAACCAGGTATTGAACTCACCTTCTTTGGGTCTTGTCACTGGATCTAACCAACGCCTTTATCCACTGTGCCATGTGTCCTCAAGAACTTTCAGAGGGAAAATTAGCAGGAGATAACTGATAACTGACATCCATCAAACATGGCACGTGGAACTAGAACAGTCTACCCCAGTGATCGAAATAAAGGGTTCAGTTCGAAATTCCAACCACCTGAAGAAGGCCGGAGCGTACAACGGCCGAAACGTTGTGACAAATATGGCGACAAAGATGAGGACAATAGTCCGACTAATGTAAATACTGTACATAATACCTCATCTCAGAAATATAGACAAAGCCAACGATGTGTCTGCAATTTAATGATATAGGCATTTATCCATGGCAGTGAGGAAATTGGTATGAGAATGAAATCTATTTTAAATGAATTTGGACGCGCCATGGTCATTGGTGCCGGAAACGAGTTTGAGTATTTAAAAATCTGCTGATCTGTTAAAATTTAACGCTCGACCATCTGTAGGATTTTTAGATAATGGTCAGAAAAAAAAAACATTCCAGCGAGCGGCATTTCTGTGACCAGACACAAACTGACACAAACTGATTTGAAGGCAATGGTACGTCAAGCGCTGTAACAGTGCTCAGCACATCGAACCTTGATGCTGAAGGACTACAGCTGTAGAATGCTTCGCCGGCTGCCATTCTTTTCAAGCCGAGACTACAATTCACTAAGAACAACAAAATTTGGACGAGAGATAAACGTGGCGTTTTGTTTAGTATTGGTTTTTATTGCGAAATCTTGATGTTGGGGTCAGAAGATGTATTAGGTTGGTGCAAAAATAATGACGTAAGAATGTCGTTTTTTGACCTTAAAAAATACGTCAAAAACGACATTATTACGTCATTATTTTTGCACCAACCTAATAGCAAACAACATAAAATTTTAAATCCACCCTGCCTTTCAGTAACAGTACAGGCTGACTGGAGTGTAAAGTTATAGTGAATGCTACTCTTAGTAATACTAAAAGATTTAAATCTCACATCCTACCGAGATATTGCGACTGCCGATGGACTTTAGTTCATAAATCCCCTAGTGGCCACTTCGATCAGGACAACGCTTCGTGTCACAAATTAAAAATAGTAGAAAATTGGTTTATAGAACGCAACAATGATTTTTCAGCCACTAGATCTCAATCCCATTGATTATCATTGCAGAAGTAGAATTGGATCTGTGATGTGCAGCCAACTAAACTTGAAGAATTGCGTTGAATCCATGCCAAGAAGAAATAGGTAGGTTAAAGTTAAAAGAGGATCCAACTCGGAGCTAGACGAGTACACCAAATGAAATTACCGGTGACTTGTATAAAATTTCGATTTTATATACACTAGGGGGAAATACTGTATGGTCCGAAAGTCTTGTGACCCCTACCAAAAAGTAAGGCAAACTATAGAAGAAGTAATACAGTAATACAAAGCACATGTACTGGATTAAGTTTATTCACTTTAATTGACGCTGTAATACACCGAGAAGGTCTGTATGAACAGCATACTTTTCGTCTCAGCCATCTGAAATAGATGTAGGGGTGAGAAGACTTTCGGACCACCGTGTGGATTTAAAATGATTATAGATCTTTATTTTATGAAGAAGTTAAGATTGTTTATAAATATGTAGTGTTTGTGAACCTTGAGGATTGGATAATAATTTGTTTCCTTTTCGTAGAATCTGCTCTCAGACAAGCAATATGGTTTCCGCTTGGTCCGATCCACAGCCGATGTGCTTACGGCCACCACTGAAACAGTCTACCGAGCTCTCCAAAATAACGGGGAAGCCCGATCCGTGGCACTAGACATCTCCAAAGCATTTGATAGGGTTTGGCATGCCGGCCTTCTTCGCAAGCTCCAGGGTTATGGCATTACGGGTCGATTATATAACCTAATACGATCATTCCTGTCAAACCGTAAATTGAAGGTCGTTCTCAATGGATTCTCCTCCAGTTTCTATCCCACGAACGCAGGTGTTCCCCAAGGCTCCATCCTAGGTCCCACTCTATTCCTTATCTACATAAATGACCTTCCTGACGCAATAACATTCCAAGTTGGCGTCTACGCGGATGACACCACAATTTATTCCTGCCTCAAAAACAAATCTAGTCTCGTTGACAAAAATCGCTTGGCCGTTGTCTCGAAAAGGACCTCCAATCGATTGTGAACTGGGACATGAATTGGCTGGTCAACTTCAACGCTTCTAAGACAAAACTGCTCTCTATTAATCACCACAGAGATCCTTCCCTTCCCTCCATTAGAATGTCTGACGCTCAACTTCTCGAGAGCGACTCTCTGCGGCTTCTCGGTCTCACGTTGACTGCTGACCTGAGATGGAATAAATACACTGAGTCAATTGCCTCGTCCACTGCAAGGAAAGTTGGCTCCCTGAGCCGCGCCAGGAAGTTTTTCTCCCCGGAGTCGATCCTCCAGATCTACAAATCCACAATTCGCCCTTGCATGGAGTATTGTTGCCATATATGGTCTGGTGCCCCTTCTATCTGCCTCGGGGTTCTTGATAGGCTCCAGATGCGGATATGCAATGTGGTTGGCCCTGCCCTGGCGTCTCGTCTACAGTCACTTTCTCACAGACGCGCAGTCGCCTCCCTCTGTCTGTTCTACAAATACTTTCATGGCAATTGCTCCGAGGAGCTGCATTCGCTGGTTCCCCGACATCATGAGTTCCAGCGCCTTACGAGGCTGGCATCCCGCTCTCACCCCATAACTGTCGAAACTCCTAAATATAGCCGTCTCTTCTACTCTAATAGCTTCATGTCTCGCAACTCTCGCCTGTGGAACTCCCTTCCCTTTTCCTGTTTCCCTGTGAGCTATAATCTCCAGCTATTCAAGTGTAATGTCAATCGACATCTCCAGTTGCCTTGATCTATCCACTACACTCATCCTTTTTTCTATCACTCCTATCTGATCTTGCTCTAAATTTTCTGTAACCCCTTGCGTCCTAGTGGCTTCCCGCCTTGCTTGGGGTGAAATGCTTAAAAAAAAAGGTGCCATGTAACAGAAGATAGACCGTAGCTTGGGACTGAAAAAAAAATGGCTCTGCAAAAATATTGGGCCAATGAAGAAACTGAAACGATAAAGTCATGAAAATATGAACATTTCTAAGAGTGTATGTAAATTACTATCTGGAGTTGTTTGTAACGCATTATTTATCATCTCTCAGTTGCGTCTCTGGCTTTGACGGCTAAGCGACGGCTCCGTCAAAGGAGAGAGTCGCAACTGAGGAAAATTTTACTAAGAGGTGCCGGGCCCTGGGGAACAGCTGCTTGAGGACGCACCCTCTCATTGCACAGGGATCAGTGCTCGCATCGAGGTCAGCGCAACCGACTTGGGGCTCGTGCAAGTTTTTTCTTTGCCCGTGCGTACGCGCTCGTTCTCCCCATATTAAACTGACCTTGTGTCACAACCTGATCTCGTGGGTAGGGTGAGTAAATACAAATTTGGGCACCTTGAGGCAGTATAGTGGTTAGCAAGTTTGTCTCGCTAGAACGATTACGACTGAGTAGTGAGTCCGATCTTCACTGAGTTGCCCATACTTTTAGCCTTGTGCCACATCTAAGCTATGCTTGGAAAATAACTATGCACGTTTCTAAGAATTTCTCCATCTTATTAACATGAGTGTAAGATGCCTTAGTAATTCATTGTATTTGAATATTCGATTGCCTTTTTAAAACTAAATAATGACTAAAATTTCAAATAAAATAAAGTGAAAAGAAAACCGGAAGTCACTAAAAGTTCGAAAAGAGACGAAGAAAGAAATTGTGTGACAGTCACGGTAGGCAGTAAAGAAGTAATGGGCAGACAAGTGAGGACTGAATGTAGTCTTAACAGAGGGTTTTCTGTTGACACAGTACACAGAATAATACCAAAAACCAGCGGGCGTATATCAGGACAACAACAACAACAAAGGAAAAAAAACACCATTACATCGAAATAGGAGACTGAATTGTTTAAAAGAATATAAAAAAATGGACGGTTGAAAAATGGCATACATTAATTTTTAAAGATGAATAGCGTTTATTCTAATACAAAAGAATACGTAAGAAGACCAGT
>CAHIKZ030002722.1:20000-22500 GCA_903632075.3 Acanthosepion pharaonis | reverse complement strand
TAATATAGGTATATATATATATATATATATATATATATATATATATATATATATATATATTTGTATAATAATTCATTTAAATATACACGCACTGAAACACCCACATGCAAACATATATTGACATAATTTTTTTTATTTATAAATGTGTATAGGAATACAGCAAATATAAAACACGGCGTATAACGATAAACTACATCCGGCAGCAAGGCCTCTGATCCGGATGTTGGAAGTTTTGAGGAGCGTGGAGCCACGTCTTACTTGCTGTTGTTCCCAGGGTGGTAACACCTGATAGGCATCATGCTATGAGCAAACAGTGGTCCCCAATATAAAAAATGAATTTATAAAATAGGTTTTTATAATAAAAGTACTAGCAATATATAATAAAATAAACGAAAATGATTTTTTTATACATATATTTAATGAAATGGCCAACAAGACATTTTTAAAGCAAAATGAACAGGCATACATTTTATTAGTAGTTGAAGTCATATAATTGTGTTCAAAGTGTTTAGATTTTCGTATCAATAAACCATAGATATGCCGCTAAACAAAATCAACACGAAACACAAATATAACATTTGTCACTTAGCATATTAATGTCATGTACAGTCATATATATATATATAAGGAATTGTTAGAAGGATTTGAGATGATTATAATTAAGTAATTCATCGAGTCTAGATAAAACATCAAATGAATGCAGAAAGGACTAGACGGCCGTTCTTGTCCTATATTTGGGACTCAGCAGCAGTGCATATCGGCTATCGAGAATTGAAACCAGGACAATTAGACTATCAGGCAAGCGTCATACCAGCTGTACCAACGGGCCTCGGCGACGAACGAGTAGCAAACTAGAATTAGAATTCGAGTTAGTTGAATTGTGTTCAAAGTGTTTAGATTTTCGTATTAATAATCCATAGAGGCTGATATGCCGCTAAACAAAATCAACCAAATATACAAAGATAACATTTGTCACTGAGTATATTGATGTCACACACACACAGACACACACATAAATATACAGGGTGTTTCAAAACATTTGATATCCTTTGAGATGTAAATATCACAGAAAGTACATGATTAAGGCAAATGAAATTAAAAAGTATTAATGTTGAAGATCATAAGATTTATTCTTCCAAATCTGAATGAGAAATTCAGAAGCATGTGGATTATGTGAACGATTTCACAAATGTTCAATATGCGCACCGCCTGAGACACGGCATTTTTATACCTGGAAAGAAAAAGATTAAAGATTAAAGAACATAAAAATACAAATAAGAAAAACACAAAAACATAAAGACATAAAAACATAAAACAAACATTAAACATAAAGATGCTATGAAAATTTGAAGTCATTTGAAGGAGATCTAACAAAGTTATTAGATTGCGAAATGATATCAAATTTTTTGAAACACCCTGTATAATGTATTTGTATAATAATTCATTTAAACATATACGCACACAGACACCCGCATGCAAATATTTATCTGATAATTACATATGTACAGATGATAACAGATATACATATGCTCAAAACATTTTTGCACTTGCAGACCCACGTGTTTCTATGAGTCAAAAAATTCCCAGTCTTAGAGGGAGAAAATCCTTTTTAACAGGAAATCACATTTTCTTGTTAATTACTGATTCGTTATGAAATGAAAAGACACTGAATATATATTTTTTTTCTTTTCTTTTTTTAATGAAACTGGTAACCGTTAACTGATACTGTCTAATAATTTTAATTGCTAACAATTTGTTTGGTTACTTTTTTTTTATTTTATTTTGGATATCTGTTTTTTGTTTTTATCGAAATCCGAATTCTGACTTGGTTGGCACAAACGCCTTCTAAACGTGAAACAATGAAAGGAAATATGGAGCGCGAAAACCTTATGCAATATCTTTACTCCTACAATGATAATGAATGCTGGACAATCTGCACGTAGATGAAGAAAAACTTGAGGCAAGAGAAACGTGGTTCTACAGAAGGATGCTCAGAATAGCATGAACTGAAAACGTAAGCAGCGAGAAAGTTTCAGAGAAAATGGACACATATCCGTAGCAACAGAAAGAGACAGTTGGAATTTCTAGGGTGCATAACGAAGAAACAGGGCTTGGAAAATTTGACATTCACAGGTGGAGACAAGATGGGCGGAGTAAAGCTGCGTCTAAGCTACATAACACGAGCTTTGTCATTGGTAGGCTAGGGATTAAGAGACGAAACAAAAAGACAAAATTTATTAAAGGTTGAGAAGGGCATGATCATCTACGCCCCAAAGTTGAATAGAAGATAATACCAACTGATTTGTCAAGATTTTCTTGTGAGACAAATTTGATACACATATACATCTTATGAAAAAGATTCACAGATAAATAAAATAAGAATAAAAAAAGAACTGTAAAGCGAGCATTATTTCTCTTGAACATAAATTGTAATGTTTATATATAAAAATTCTGTATATATATATATATATATATATATATATATATATATATATATATC
>CAHIKZ030002722.1:7500-15000 GCA_903632075.3 Acanthosepion pharaonis | reverse complement strand
GGCACATCAAGAGGTGTAGTGGTTAGGCAAGCTAGTCTCGCTAGAACAGTTACCACTGGGTAGTGAGTTCGATTCTCGTGGGTGCTCCATACATTTGGCCTTGTGTCACATCTAAGCTATGCTTGGAAAATCACTATATATATATATATATATATATATATATATATAGAGAGAGAGAGAGAGAGAGAGATAGGGGGATAATGACAGAGTTAGCTAAACTGGCAACATGTATATATATAGAGAGAGAGAGAGAGTGAGAGGGAGAGAGAGAGAGGGAGAGAGAGAGAGAGGAGAGTGGGTAGAGAGACAGAGAGCTAGCTAGCTAACTAACTAGCTAGCTAGCCAGATATTGTGAGAGCAAGAGAGAGAAAGAGGAAAGGGGTAGATAGATATGAACGTTCTGAAAAAAGCTAGATAGCTCGAGAGATATGAACGTTCTGAAAGAAATGTGATTTAAAGGGTAAAACAAATAAAATGAAAAATGAAAATGGTTTGAAATGATACAATAATATATATATATATATATATATATATATATATATATATATATATGTGTGGACGGAGAGGAAGAGAGGAAAGGGGGCGTTAGAGAAACATTTTTATAAATAGATAGACAGATAATAAACAGACAAATATAGCTAGCTAGCTAGATAGATAGATGCGAAGAAACTGAAATAAAGTAACTGAAGCTCAAATAAAAGATTGAGATTGTTAAATACGTTGTTAGCTACGAACAGAATTAAATAGTTATTATTATTCCCGATGTCAATTTATCTGTTTACAATTTGGGAAATTAACCGGGACGAGAACTTTTCAGCAATATCTCGCAGGCTGATGCGTATGATTAATAAGTAGAAACTCGCGTGAAGCATAGCAATTGAAAATTTTTACTAAACCAAGGTAGAGAACAACGGAGCAGAATATACAGGCATACATCAAAACATACAGGTACATATATATATATATATATATATATATATATATATATATATATATATATATATATATATATATATATATATATAATTTAGAAAAGGATAAGGGTGCATCTTTAAATTTTACAAAATTATTTTTAATTTTGCACTTAATCGTTTACATATATATATATATTAAGCGTTTCACCCCAAGCAAGGCGAGAAGAAGCCACTAGCACGCAAGGGGTTGCAGAAGATTTGGAGCAAGATCAGATAGGAGTGATAGAGGAAAGGATGGGGAGAAGGGTAGTGGATAGATCAAGGCCACTGGAGATGTCGATTGACATTACATTTGAATAGTTGGAGATTATTGCTCTCAGGGAAACAGGAATAGGGAAGGAAGTTCCACAGGCGAGAGGTGCGAGACATGAAGCTATTGGAGTAGAAGAGACGGTTACATTTGGTAGTTTCGACAGTGGAAGGGTGAGAGCGGGATGCCAGCCTCGTAGGGCGCTTGAACTCATGAAATCTGGGAAGCAGCGAATGCAGCTCCTCGGAGCAATTATCATGGAAGTATTTGTAAAAAAGACAGAGAGAGGTGACGGCGTGTCTGTGAGAGCGCGACTGTAGAGGAGATGCCAGAACATGGCCAATTATATTGCCTCTGGAGCTTATTAAGAACCCCGAGGCAAACAGAAGGGGCTCCAGACCATATATGGCAGCAATACTTCATGCACAGGCGAATTGTTGATTTGTAAAATATATATGCAATTAACTGCATTTATATCTTCTTCTTTATCTACTGTGTTCCCTGAGGGCATATGCTCTCCACAATAGTAAGGTAAGGAAGGGTTTGTAATCCTTTTGGATATTTCCAAAGAGGATGTAATCCAGAGAGCTCAATGTACCAATAGAGCAAATAATAATTAAATAATTAAATTAAGAAAGAGACAACCTTAAGGTTCCATGACTATAATTTATTTCATAAGAAAGTATATTTTTCCTGGTTCATCAGTTGCATGGATATTAGTTTGTAACCCTGGGTTTCACGCTAATGCAATCATCAGACAAACTGTCTGACAAAGTTTGACAAAGTTCGTCTGATGATCGCTGAATATGTTATCGGCATCACAGCACTTTTCCTAAGTCCCGCACATATAATATCTATCTATCTATCTATCTATCTATCTATCTATCTATCTATCTATCTATCTATTTTCGCTTGAGGATGAAACAGGGCTTGATAGTTTAACTCAATTTAATTTTAATAATTATATTGAGGTTTTCGGCTCTCGTTTTTGAAACATGAGAATTCTTATGTAAGTTGAAGAATCATATGTTTTAAAAAATAGTTACACACACACACACACACACACACACATATATATATATATATATATATATATATATATATATATATAGGCAAATATAAATATTATTTAGTCCTATGCGTTTTGTCCTCTAAGTGATTTCAATTGTTTGGGGAGTCCCATTGAAGATGAAACGCGTCGGTTAGGATAAGTTTTCCTTCTGTCTTTATTCATATTGTTCTTTTACAAATATATTCTATGTAAAAATTTTACATATACTTATATATATATATATATATATATATATATATATATATATATATATATGTGTGTGTGTGTGTGTGTGTGTGTGTGTGTGTGCGTGAAATTACCATCACCCAGTAATAATTTTTCGGATGAATTCCAATTTTCGAATAAATTGTTGCACAAAACGATGAAAATTTTGTTTTAGCTTCAATTACAGATTCTCATTGGGTACCCTACGCATGTACCATTCTGTTAAATGAAGTTGAAAGATAAAACGTGTGAATTAAAAAAAAAAAAAGATATTTTAAAAAGTCAACTACGCATTGCCGCGGAACTCTGGGGTATAGCAGTCTAACTGTAATGATTCTCAACGCTATAGAGATTTTGATCGTAACTTGTTTCTCCAGTTTATCGCCTAGTGCCGGAGAATAAACTGTAAATACCTACAAATATCCCGTCAATATGAGCATAGAGAAAGTATCCTATACCTTTCTTTTGCCGATGCACTTTGTAATATAGTCTTCTCAATCCGTATTTAACCATCACTTAGCTTTGTGGTAGACAAAACTATCCCACAAATCAAGTGAACAAAATCCTGTGTTGACACTCATGCAGATGTGGAGATATACGTGTAGAGACAAAATAGTTGCTATGCGTGTGTAGAAACGAGTGTAGGAATATACCCAAAATTGTGGCAACAGTGTACGCATGTCTGTATAGATGTTCCTACAGTTTTTACATATAAGCGTGTAGTTACTCGTACAGGTATGTGCATACAGAAGATTTACATACTTGCAGGTGTGTACTAACACGTGTGTAGACAATCGTGGAAGTGTGTACACATGTGTTCAGACAAAACAATCAGATATAGAGGCAAACCGGTTTTTGTGAATAAAGGACTTTTTACACAGTTGAAAAAGTCATGCTCTTAAAATAAGCGTACATTCGCGCAAGAGAACACACACACACACATATATTATTAATATTATTATTGTTATAAAATATTGTGTTAATCGAGGGAGTATAGATGGTCATAGACCGAAAAGACCGGTACCGACTGCATATATTAACGTGCAAAAAACTAACAGAATTAGTCGGTTATGCGTAAAAAAGTATTATATATATATATATATATATAATTATTTAATATTTAAAAATATGATTCCAACTCGCGACATAAGAGGTCTCATGTTTTCAAAACAAGAGCCGAAAACTTCAATATAATTATTTGAATTAAATTGAGTTAAAGTAAGCTCTGTTCCATCTTCAAGCGAATTTTTTTGAAATAAATAAATAATTATATATATATATATATATATATATATATATATATATATATATATATATATATTTATGTAAGCAAATGTAAATGGATATAGATCCGACAGAATTTTATGTCCATCGTCTTTGTCAAATTGAACTGACTTGTATTTTAATGAATATTGTCCTGAAGAAGGTTTATTAAACCGAAACGTCAGACGTCGACATTTCATTCATTTTAAATAACATAATTGCATTTAAGGATTTTTGTTTGTTTTTTCCAAATTTTTCTTCATATATATATATATATATATATATATATATATATATATAACGGGTGTAACAGCAAAATTGTCCAAATCGTGTAACAGCATCACACAAAATGTTTAATATCTAAAAAAAAAAAAAAATCACTTTATTCTGAGTTTCTTTTTTCCGGGTTTTTAGATAAGATGTTTAGACATCTTGACACCATGTGTGGTAAGAATCAGTGGAAAACCCTTTGAGTTATTCAGCTAGAAAGACAACAGGTTAAAATTTTGTCTTCCCAACTGAGCAATAGTGAGAGGAAAAAGATCATTCAGGCCTTCAGTAATGGTAGCAGCATTCATACTATGACCTCCATCTTCAAAGTCCATTAAAAAACCATCAAGAGAACGGTGAATAAATTTAAAAAAACTGGAAACGGTAAAGTGGAAAACTGGATCAAGATGTCACAATAGGAAGTGGGATCATCATTTCGACATAGAGCTTAAACGATCAATTAGAAAAGATCCCAGTCCATAATACGTTTGGCTTGTGATAGCTACTGCAGTCCAAAGAGCAGTGTAAAGACTTGAAAATGAAAATCGTATGTGAAACCTGTGAGCACCTTGTTACTTTAGGATAGAAAAGTTCGAAAGTTAGAGAGGGCGAAGATCATCTTGAATATGTTCGAAAATGATCCTGGAATTACACACACACACAAACACACACACACACACACACACACACACACACACACACACACACACATATATATATATATATGTATACAGAGTTGCGATGGCTATATTGTCGCCATTTTATATCTTTAATTTCGTTGTTTGTTTGTTTTTGATTTTGTCAACTTCCCAGTTTAGTAGGGTCATTTGGTCTCCGAGAAAAAGAACACCATGACGCAATTCACTCCGCTAGAAATTTCGAAACGGCATACTTCAACTTATTTAGGTGTCAATCTGAGGACAGAGCAAAGGATACGGAAAGAGATGGCTGAGTCTAATGGTGATTACGAAGGTACGGCAACTCGGAAAACTCATTCTGTTCGTTTGGATAATAAAAGAAATCCCGAATTTCTTGGTGAGGGCCTCAGACACAACACAGAGGTCTACATCAAGTGCTTTGTAGAGATAGTTCTGCCTTGGGTCAAGAGGGTGGCTGCTGGAAGACTCTGTGTTTGGCAACAGGGCTCTGAACCACAAGCAGGAGAACCCATTTTGTGAGGGGTGCAGTTCAGTGAGAGACTAACAAAACACCTTGTAACACCAAAGATGTACTGACGGCAAGGATTATTACAGCATTCAACATCTTAAACAAGAAGAATATGCAGTAGAGGTGCAAGTGATTCCGAAGTCATCTGAAGGGCGTGGTTGAAGCCAATGGCGATTTTATTGAATAAATTTACTGATTAGTATTTCAAGATATTTTTGTCATTTTGGTAAATATGTCTGATAAAATGAGATGTCAGTGTCATTTTCTTTTTTGCGTCATTTAGATCAAATTTATCCATCGAACCCTGTATATATATATAAAGGTATGTATATGTCAGTATGCGCGCATATATACATATATATATATATATATATATATATATATATATGCGCACACACTGACATATACATACATTTATATACATACTAATATGTATATATATATATATATATATATATATATATATATATATATATATATATATATATATATACACACTGACATATACATACATTTATATATACATACTATATATATATATATTTACATATACATACATTTAATATATATATATATATATATATATATACATACTAATATATATATATATTTACGAGATATAACAACTAGAAGTATTTTAAATAATGAGCACAGTGAGTGCTGTGATGTAATAAAACGGTGCAAAATGTAAAATAAAATTCATACTCAGAATAAACATACATTTATTCCAGGCCGTTGGGTGCAACTCTAAGCTGCATGCACGTGACGCTCAGGACAATATATAAACATACACACACGCACACACACACGCGCACGCACGCACACACATCCACACACACACATCTATCTATCTATATATATATATATATATATATATATATATATATATATATGTATATGAAGAGAAAAAGAGAGTTGAACTGAAAGATGGAGAAAGTGTCTTTAATAAAAGATATAAATAGAGGGGAAAACATAATTGTTTTGTATCATCTGGCTGACATGAAAATCAGTAAAACCTTTCGAGTCCATAGCTTTTTAACTGGGCTCGAGCACTGATACGTACCTCTTTTTGGAATAAAGACGAACTGCTGAAGATAGATAGATAGATAGATAGATATGTTTCATATATATATATATATATATATATATATATATATATATACATAATATATATATATCATATGCATGTATATATATATATATATATATATATATATATATATTCATATATATATATATATATATATATATATATATATATATATATATATATATATATATATATATATATATATGCATGAATATATATATATATATATATATGTGTATATATATCGCCCATATATATATATATATATATATATATATATATATATATATATATATATCAATTGGTGAGTGTTTATTTTCCATTTAGCATAGCTAGTCAGGGTTCAAGGTCAGAGCTAACCAGGTTTCAAGTGCTGATTTTACAGTATGCAAAACCTTCCTTGTTACGAATAGGGGAAAAAAAAAGAGCCTTTATTTTATTTGTGATTATCACAGTGAAACTTAAGCACGTATACACACACGTACACACATATACACACACACTTACATACACATACACACATATCTATTGTGTAGTCTAGCAAAGAACAGTAGCAGTAATTGGGCATCTAGTGAGAATCAAACTCACAGACGATACGAAGATATATATATATATATATATATATATATATATATATATATATATATATATATACCCGACGATTGCGTTTAGCATAAAACAGATTGTCGCTTCTGTGTGTTGACTTCACTGTCCACTTTTTGTACTTACATATGTTCTATCCCTAATATTGAGTACTTTTAACACATCAATATACTTAATATATATATATATATATATATAAATATATATATATATATTTATGTATGTATATATTTATATATATCAATATACTTATATATATATATATATATATATATATATATATATATATATAGATCTTCACATACCTTAAAACTATATTTGTTATCATACAAACAGAAAAATAGATAGAAAAGCACCATAATTTATCTGGTCTGAGAGAAGATATATATATATATATATATATATATAGGTAGGTAGATAGTTAGATCCGAAAAAGGCAGTTTTATTTATAGGCAAAGGTGTTCATTTATATATATATATATATATATATATATATATATATATATATATTTCAAACTACTTCTCATGTAATGTAGTTAAAATATATGTAAGCATTCATACATAAGTAATACCTTCTTTTAGCTTTCTGCATTGAATCTGTCGACCT
>CAHIKZ030002722.1:0-2500 GCA_903632075.3 Acanthosepion pharaonis | reverse complement strand
CAGTCTATCCTGAACAATGACATTTAAAAAGTCCTGGAACTCCATCAACCTCATGCGTAGTACATCCACTAACAGGTTTGGAAGTGTGTTAGAAATAGTCCCTGTAAACAGCTTCTATAAGACGTGCTGGGAGAACATATGAGCCTAACAAGCAGTCAAATACAAATCTAGCCCACAAATTAATCTTAAGCTGATGAGGATTCTTTCAAATGTTGCTTCATCTGTAAACAAAACTGAAGAGACAAAGACCCTGCACACGTTGCAAATATTACGGATACAAGTGTTGCCCTTGAAGTACCCTAAATGCGGTACTATGAGATATACGACCGGATAGGGGCACTTGATATATGCTCATACCTGGATCCTCTCCGGCAGCCTGTAGAATATGTTCTTCGTAGTCGAGCATACAAGCGGATCTCTGTCTTCCTCGATCCATAGTTTGTGTTGTCATAGATCCTGTCTTAGTAACGCGACAATAAACAGCAGCAAAGGTTGAATGGTTCGGCTGCCTTCGGCCCGCAGACGCAATCTGATGCAACCCTACAGCCTCGTGTCCATTCGGGCGGCCGTGTGCAAAAATCATATCTGCTTTCTAACGATATGAATATCCTGCCATTGTTAAAAGGAACACTTCTCGGTTAAGACACTACTACACACGTTCAATGTTAAAAGGAACACTTCTCGGTTAAGACACTACTACACACGTTCAATGTTGAAGACTAGCCATACATTTACACGAATGACAAATGTAACCTAGTCCTATGGCAACACCGCGCCATCTACTGTAATTTTTTTAAACTTAATAATTAAAAAACGAGGGATTTGCGGTCATATATTTATATTTACTTTTGTCCTAGTTTTGGTGTGTGGAACCCGCTCACAAAGTTTATTTTTTTAAACACCCTTCAACGTCTTCAAGCCAAAGGCTAATCGCTATATATTCTCATTATATTCATAATCTTCGTTTCTGTCTATCACCTCTTATATATATAGGGTGTCGCTTGTATTATGTAAAAAATGGTGTGGCGTATTAAATTGTGTCCATTATGTGCCAATTATTTTATCTCTCTCCCTCACTCTGTCTGTCTGTCTGTCTGTCTCTCTCTCTATATATATATATATGTATATATATATATATATATATATGTGTGTGTGTGTGTGTGTGTGTGTGTGTGTGTGTGTGGATGCGTGATGGTGTAAAGACAACGTCTCGGAATAAAGCCGAATCAAGGAGCCGAGTTCAAATTCTATTAGATTTCGTTACATTCTCTTACACTTGGTTCTTAGAAACTCCCAGACTGCGTACACATATGATTTGCTTATAGTGGTGAAGGCTTATTAAGTACCATCCAAAGTATTTGGGGAAAAAAAAGAGCTGATACCCGTGACGTGGTGTTACGTGTGTCACGAAGCCTCCAAACAGCTCTCCCCAGGTTTTTAGTCTCCTCGAATGGTTGCCAACTGTGCTTAAAGATCCTAGTCGGTTACGCGATTTAGACCGTGTGCGAAAGAAAAAAAGATGGGTGAATAATTTTCCCAAGGTTATCTGTGCGAAATTGAATGGAAAGAACTCATCAGGGATCCGAACAAGGTCCGCTGGTTTCTCGTTACCAGCCGCTAATCGTATCACAACCCTTATATCTCGCCGTTTTTGTATGTGAAAGTGTCATGGGTCCGTACCTATAACTACAGAATGAACTCTTCCTAACACTATGTATACTACGCCTCTCAAGAGGGGTCGAATCAAGCCGATTTTTTCGACTTGGTGGTCGAACTCTCTGCTTTTTTGAGCAGAAAGGAATTCGACGAGGTTCCGCCGAAGGCAGAATCCTCGTTCAGGGGTGAATGACCCTACCTATCTCGTTTTGCTGAGTCATACGGGCATATTTTTTCTGAGCCTACGGGCTCAGGAAACCCACGATAAAAATGACCTGTGTCGCATGCAACCCCCTCGTGGGGGGTTGGCTAGATACTGAATCGTCAGATCTTTCTTTGGATTTGATGGTCGAACTCTCTTTTTTCAGAAAGGGGACGAGGGTTTCCCCCGAAGGGAATCTCGTTCGGGGGGAATGACCCCTATCTGTTTTTCGAGTATAAAGGGGTATTTTTGGGGGTACGGGGTCAGGAAACCCGATAAAAATACCTTTTTGCATCAACCCTCGGGGGGGGGGCTGATCGAATCGGATCTTTCGACGAGGTCAACTCTCTTTTGAGAGGGAACCCCGGGCGAGTTCCCGAAGGGGGAATCTCGTTCGGGGTGAATACCCACCATTTTTTTTTTCCAATTTTTTGGGTGAGTATAAACCCCAAAAAAAACCCTTTTTTTGAACCCTCGGGGGGGGTTCAAACCCCACGATTAAAAAAAAAAAATTGTTTGAAAAAACCTTGTTTTGGTTTTGGGGAATTTTTGGGGGGGAAAACCCCTTTCCGTGGGGTGGGGGGGGATACTGAATCAACCGATCTTTTCGACTTGAGGTCGAACCCCTCTTTTGGGGGCAAG
>CAHIKZ030002721.1:175000-199181 GCA_903632075.3 Acanthosepion pharaonis | reverse complement strand
ATCTGTGTCTGTAGGACACCCTCTACCTTATGATTTTGCTTTGTGTGTCTAAGGGTAGCTGCCCGCTTTTTTTAAGACTTTTGCTTGTCGTTGCATTTACTGGACAGCACTTTCACTTTACCCACTGTTCTGTTGAGTCAGAAGTTTGTCTGTTTGTTAATTTTGCCACTGAAAAACCGTTTGCTTTACGATCATTGCGATTAGTGATGTCCAGCGTCTCAATGAAAAACATCTGAGCATTTCTGAACAGTTGGAGCTCATCGACGATGTGGCTGCTGCAGCCTAAAAGTACGGAATCGGTTATTCAACAGCAGCAAAAATTCTCAAGAATGATGATGATCTCAGATCTTGCATGCAAATCTCAAACGAAAGCGCCAATCCGTTACTGGGGCGTTAAAAGCGCTTACACAATGGTTTACGCAAGCATGTGCTCGATGAGCTACCGTCACCGATCA
Source organism: Acanthosepion pharaonis (assembly GCA_903632075.3). Classification (NCBI taxonomy): domain Eukaryota; kingdom Metazoa; phylum Mollusca; class Cephalopoda; order Sepiida; family Sepiidae; genus Acanthosepion; species Acanthosepion pharaonis. The sequence continues at coordinate 198,726 of CAHIKZ030002721.1, read as the reverse complement.
CGTCATCAGGCAGAAAGCATCACAACTGGCCAACAAATCTTGAAGTTGATTTTGAACTGAGCAATGGCTGGCTCATGTGCTGGAAGCAGGCCAATAACATTTCGCTTAAAAAAAAATTTCACGGCGAATCAACGTCAGCAGATCACGGTTCTGCCAACGAATGGGTGACAAACGTTTTGCCGCCTTTTTTTTCGTGGATATGATCCAAAAGATGTTTGGAACTGTGATGAAACGGGAATTTTCTACAAAGCAATGCCGTCTGGATCTTTGTGATTTGCCGGCGACAAACAGTCAAATGGGACAAAAGTTCCCAAAGACAGACTCACGATACTTCAGTTCACAAACATGGCAGTGAAAAGCAAGCTGTAGTTGTTGGTTAGTCGGCAAAACCATGCTGCTGCTTTAAAAATGTCAAAACTCTGCTGTTTTCTTACTTCGCTAATCGTAAAGCCTGGATGACTAGTCAGCTAACTGACGTTATGAAGACGCTTGATCGAAAAATGATTGCTCGAAAAATGATTGCTCAAAATCGAAAGATTATTCTGTTTTTGGACAATGCAACTTGTCATAACTTACTGCTGGGTACAAATCTGTCAAACATCAAATTGTCGTTCATGCCACCAAAGCGTATTATCATCGGGAACTTGTTCGAATGCAAATCGCAGCGTTCGATGCTACACCGCCAGTGCCGCTGTCCGAGATGGCCAAGCAGATAACTGTTTTGATGGCCATGCACATGATGAAGCAAGCACTTTTCATGGTCAAACTGTCAACAATTCAAAATTGTTTTAAAAAGGCCGGCTTTGTCATTGAAAATGATCAAGTTTCTCCACCATCGGGCATGGAGCAAACAGATTTTGACGACTTTATCAGCTTCGACGTCCGTACACAATGTTATGGAGAACTGACTGACACGGACATCACACGTGTATAAAATCGGATGATCAAGATTTTGACGAAGATGATGATGCTGAAAGCGTAAGTTCTGAAGTTTCAAAAAGTGACAAACCGGTGCCAAATTCTCTGGCTGCATTGAATGCGCTTTGAAACCTGACAGCCTACTTTGAAGCAAAAAAGCAGTAATCCTGATGGCGATTGAAAATGATTTACGGACTGTATGAAAGTGTTCATGATGTTAACAAAGAGATTTCTGTACAATCAAAAATGACTGACTTTTTTAAGAAAAAGTAATTTTGATTGACTTATTTTGAAAACTGATTGAAAATGTATTTTGTCTGGGTTTTTATGTCTATAACTGTTAAATAAACTAGTGTTATGTACATAAAAAAGCGTTATATGAAGTGTTCCCATATACTTACCTAAACAAAATAGACCAAACCCGGATATAAGAGACTTCTTCTCTGGTCCCGACAACTCTCTTGTATCTGGGTTACAATATATATATATATATATATATATATGTGTGTGTGTGTGTATCGATATGTCTGTGTGTTTATTCAAAATCAAAAATATTGGCAATGTAAGTCTTCCTAATAAACAGGACAAGCTCATTATAGCCTGTAAGCATATTAAATCCTTTCTCTTAAAATACTGGAAGCTGGATTAATTTAATGTTTTTTATTAAAGTAATATTTTTTTATTAATTTAATCTTCTTTTTTTACATACTTTCCTTTATCAAGCCTTTAAGTTCCACACCTGATTACCTCCCTTTAACCGTTACTGTATCTTGAGTACACCAGTGTCTCCAGTTTTAATTTGAAATTTCTCCTTATTTATTTTTTTTTTTTTTTAAAAAAAAATGTAAACAATTCCTACAAGTCATTTCCTACATCTTTTGTTCTATTTTATTTTTCGTCTATGAAACGGCATTCATCCTATGTCATCTGTGTATTTTTTTTTAAAAAACATATTTTCTGCCCAATGAGCTGGAAAACCAGCGAAGCTTAAGTCACACACCTCAACATAAGTATTTGTGTGTGTGTGTGTGCGCGCGTGCGTGCGCACACACAGACACCTATTTTCTTTCTCTCTAAATAGATGTTTTCATATACATGTAATAGCAGCCATTTTGTTACATATTTAAATATAAACAATTTTAATTTTTCTTTTTAACTCCTTTGTTTAGGTTCTCAAAGAAATTACGCTTACCCAGTAAACTTGGACAATACCGTGTTCCTGATGAGTTAAGGCAATCTGTTATTGCGTGTGAAGATCTGGTAGAAATTTTCCCAAATATATCTGAAGTGAGTTTGTTTTTTTTTCTTTTTAAACACTTTCTTATTTAAACACTTTGAAAATGGGACATTTAACCCATTAACTGTGGAGAAGAATTTCCATTTCTTTTTATGGTTCAACTGTGAATAGTTGAAATTTTTGCAGTTTTTGTGTTAAACTTATAATTTCTGAAGTAGCTGATAATTGTTTCAAAAGTGAATGTCTGAAGAAGCTGCTGCATGAAAATGGTGGGAACTGTTGGTAAATAATTAAAAAAAAATTTGATCATTGATAAAACAACAAAGTTAATGTATTCTGCTGTTGTCACTTATAAGACAATTTAATTTGCTAAACTATTTCAGAATTTTTTGCTTTTTTATTTCAGACATTGGATTATGAAAATTATGTCTCCAAATTTTCTATTCTTCTTCATTTGGAAGAAATACAAATGGAGATTGACATACGACAGTTTGACTTAGAAAGAGTGAGTTGAACTTGTTATTTCTATAGAAATTACTATTTCTCAATGCTAGGAATCTTCAAAGATTTGTTTTTTCTGCTTTACAGGTATGTCTCAAACATGCAGGGGAGTTTCTGGCATTAAAAGTTCCTGGTCTTGCAGAAGGTCGGCCTTCTGTCCTTGTTGGTGACAAAGTTTATGCTTCTATTCCTGGAGAATCAGATAGCCCACTTCTGGAAGGAATTGTCCATGAGGTAATTTTTCTTTTGCATCATTTTCTTTTTCTCCCATCAATTATTTTTGTTTAAATAAAACATTTTGCTAATTTTAATCTTCTTTTTCTCCCTCTAATTGTCAAGTTCAGTGTTCAGTCATACGTTGTTCAAATATTTTTGTAAAAAGTTGGGTTTTTTTTGGGTTTTTTTTAATTTAATCAAATTTTGGCAAAAAATTTTTAAAAAATAGGCCTTTGGTTTATACTGATGGTGCTGTTCAGTTTTTCTATTCACATTTATCCTAAATTAAATGTTTTTTTCTATGAGGTCAATAAAAATATTTATCATTCACTAGACTAGTAAAATAATGGTTGATATTATCTTTGTTTCTCAAAATTCCTTCAGATTCTATTTATAGTTAAACATATTTGAATAGACAAAATAAGAGAAATTCTTCTATAGTAAATGTGTCATTAAATGTTAGTGAAATGTTTATTTTAACAGTTTTCTGTTGCTTTGTATATCTCAAAGGCATTTCACAGTTTGGTATACAGAGCTTCTTCACAAGTTGAATTTTCAAACTGATTCACTCTGATTAAATTGCGAAATGAAAGTTATCTTGAATGGACGCTCTTCTAGATCTTTTTTTTCATTAATGCAGACGTCCTCCTGAGCTCTATCTTTGAACTTAAATTGTTCCTAATTTTCATCAATGACCTTCTTACAGTCATCAGCCCTATATCTATGCTGATGACACAACTATTTACTCTTGTCTTAATAGTAAGTCTGATTGGTTTGGGCTTATGGCCACATCACATGGAAACACAGGTTCCTGTACAGTCACTGAAGTTAAGCAGTGTTGAGCCTGGGCAGTACCTTGATGGATGACCACTTGAGAACACCGGATGCTGTAAGCTTGGATGTGCAGGTGGTGTAATGGATAATGGCTCGGAATTGTTAATTGAAGAGCTGAGGTCCAATTCCAGTTCGGTTCATTATATTCATTTATGTGCAAATAACCTTGAGAAAGGTAGGAATCCACCTCTTCCATGTAGCTCTGGGTTAAGTTCTAAGAGACTTGTACCACTAAATCATTATCTCCCAAAACATAAATTTTTACCATCTAAAAATATTTGCAGAGGGGTGATAAGTCATAGAAAACAATCATGATTGGTCAAATTGGCAGCTGATCTAAAAAATGACCTACATTCTGTTGTAAACTGGGGCAAGGAATGGCTTGTTAATTTTAATGTCTCCAAAATGAAACTGCTCTCTATTGTCTGAGAGGTCCCTTTCTGCCTTTTTCCAGATGAGTGACTTGTTGCAAATTCTTGGGCTAACGTTTTCTGACGACATGTAGTGAAAACATATCAAATCAGTTGTTAGGTTTGCTGCTAGGAAAGTTGGTTCTCTGTGTGGTCCTAGACAATTTTTCTTACCCAAATCTAGCTTACATATTTAAGTCTACCATTTGTTCATGCTTAGAATCCTGCTATATATTTAGAGATTCTTGATAAAATCCAAAGAATTTGCAGTGTCATTGGTCCTGACCTGGCATTTCAGCTTAGGTCACTTTCCTGCCACTGTAATGTAGCTTCCTTGTGCCTTTTCTATAAATACTTTCATGGAAAATGTTAAGATAAATTCTTCTCTGTTACTGAGACTCCATGAATTCAAGCACAGTACTATATTGGCAGCATGATTTTATCATTTTACACTTGAAATGGCTGCTAGATGTAACCATAAGTTCTATGCTAACAGTTTCTTCTATCACACTTCTATTCTGGTTTCTTGCTTTCCAGTCAAGTTTGATCTTCAAAAATTTTAATGCAATGTCAATCATTAAATTCTGTCTTAATTTCTGTTCTCATTCCTTAATAATGCTTTACTTGTATTCTTTCACACTCAGTAACTCCCTGGCTTTGTTGCCTTGCTTGGGGTGAAATGATAAAAAAAAGTGTGTGTTTTTAGGATTAGTTCTTGTCCAAAAGAAAAATATATTCAGGTTAGTTTTGACACAGAATTCTATTTTTTCAATATTAAAGCAGGTTTAAAGTTTAAAAAAAAAATATAATTTAAAATATTTTAAAATTTTTTACATTGCTAATAATAGAAAATTAAAAGAATGTATCTATGAAAAAGTTTGGTGAGAAGTTGTAAATGATATAGTGATAAACTTGTTAATTTTTATGAAATTTTATCATTTAATATTTTTTTCATTCTTCAAAAGTTACCCTTTTTTCCCTACTGTGAAATTAAAAATACATAAATATTTTTTTTGCCTGTCTCTGGATTTATTTTAGGTGCACAATGAAGAAATACTCCTAAAATTTAATTCTGAATTTCATAATAATTACCAAGGAGAAGATTACAATATGCACTTCACATTTAATAGGTTTGTAAAAATTTATATTTCATTTATTTCTTTTATGATGAATTTTAAATATGCTGCAATTATCTAAGTTAAATCTCATGATGATAGAGGAATGATTAAATAAGATTAATTATAAAAACTTGTTTATATAATTATCAAAATATTAAAGATTTATATGCTTCTCAGACAATCTGCATCAAGCAAATCTCTGTATATTTATCTAGATATCAATCCATTATCATTTATTTGGACATGTAAGGCTTGAATCAATTAACAATTCATTATTTGACTTGTTTTTAGATCTCCTTTAAGACGCTGCCATCAAGCTGCTGAATTGGCACCAAGTCTTGGACGCAATGGTAAGTAACCATTTATTCTCTTTGGTAGAGACGTGCAAGAAAAAACTCAAAATTAATTTAATTGACAATAACAGAAATTGTTTGGATTCTGTGGTGAAGTATTTTCCTTATCAACTGTTTTTTCTTTATTGTTGTTTTTTATTACAACTTTCTACTTTGAATACCATTGGAACATTAAAGAATGTGATCTGGGAATTAAAGAAAAAAAAAGAAAGTTCCTGTGGAACATAAGTTCAAGTTTCACTAGAAACTACTTTATTCTTACTTAGTTTAATAAATGGAGGGCATTAGACTTAGGAAGTTGCATTAACACTCTGCATTATTAATATTAGTTCCTTTTCAACTGCATTCTTTTTCAAGGCCTCTCAATTGCAGTAATTTTATTGTTACTCTCATTCAAAGATATTCTTTTTTTGCCATAGCAGGATATGACAAAACAACTATGAAATTCAGACTCAAGGATCCGTCATCTTCAGTAAATGAAGTTTCAGTGATAAAGATTAAAAAGCAACAACTGATAAAAGATGAATGAAAACATTGATAATGCCTAAATTTCATTAAACAACTAGGTTAATAAACTCTAATAGTGATTAATCCAAAAGACAGGTTGGTTATCCAGTCACAAAAAAAAAATCTACACACCTATGACTCACCATGATTGTTACACAACTCTTGACAATGTTTGAAGACAAGAACAGCTTTCTTTGATAAACAAAATCATAGCTGTTCTCATAAGATGATCATTGCATTTATTCATGGATGGAAGTTGCTTTCAAGCAATGATTCTCTCATGGTTTAACTTTTAATTCTTCTATTTAAAGGATTCATAAATGCAACCTTTCTTCAATTTGAAATACAAGTGTTAAACAATAGATTATAGATCTTAGACTAATTTCTGACCAGCCAGCTGATTAGTCATTTCATTCTGAAATTCAAGACCATTAGGATTGTCTTTTTTCAATGACTCTCTCGTCAGATGGACACAAGAGTAGAATAACTTTGCTAGTATCATTCTGTCTCATAAGTCAAACCACTTGACTCAAATTATCACTCTTTCATCACACATTATTTGTGACTCTGTTTCAGACCTCATGTTTGCAACTAATGATGAGCTGATACTTCTTGCTATATAACTTGATGGCACATTTCTTGCAATGGGGGGTCATTGGGACATCAAAACTCTTTTTTTTTTTTTTTTTTTTTTTTTTTTCAGCTAGCTGCCAACTTCGATTGCTAACAGCTTTACAACTGAGGTGTTTTTGGTTGCAATTGTTTTCCTTGGCTAAATATTGGTTCAGACCTAGTGTAAATTGCCTGCTCAATCATATTTTATTGGCATTAGTCTATTTTCTGAACAGTTTATTTGTCTATGCATTTGTTAATTACTCTCAGCCCATTTTCCTGACATAGTAATAAGAAATAAACCAATCTGGATTGTTATACCCAAAAAATTAAACTTTACTCAGCATTCCACAACAAGGCTTCTACACATCTTGTGACACATTAAAAACCTCCAATATGATCACAAACAATAATACAAAAAAATAACATTCAACATGCCAATGTTGTTTACATATTCACTTGCCCAATTGAGAATGTCTATTTAACAATAACAAAAATTAATAAATTCTATATGTTATCTTGTTGATTAACTCTCATAGCACTAACCAACACATGAAATTCAACAAATATTTATAATACAAAACATAAAACAAAATCCATACAAGTTGTAGAAAAAAATGAATATAAATATGAAAAGTCTTAACCATAAAACAAAATATTCACTGTCAATGAAATTTCATAACTAAAGACAAAAATATACAAGTTGATACATGAAAATGCAATATTTGAAAAAAACACTGATTAATGCATGAAGACTTGATACTCCAAGATCTCAAAGCAACATAATGCATACCTATAAACACAACTTTATCATCCTACAAAAAATATTTGATAATGTCTTACGAAAGCTGAAAATGTTCTTTAAACACTGGACAATTTGTTAAAACTACAGAAACCATGAAACTATACAAAAAATTTTAAAAAGGGAAACTTTCATTGGTCTTCAACTATACACACACACACTCTTCCTATATATATATATATATATATATATATAATCAGAATGCAGTACTTTTTATTCAAATTTGCATACATGTCATCATGAACTCTATTAGAAATGCATAATTACATAAAATCAAACACATGTTTATATTGTAAGTTTTTTTTTCTTTTCTTTCTCTTCCTTACAGTATTGTTTCCTACTAAATTAGAAACTGTTTCCCCACAATACACTCTTTCTTCAAATCGACTCTCTGGATCACACACACTCCCCAAGGCAGGCACACCAACAAGGCACAGTTGCCAGTCTCCACCAACTTCCCAGGCTACAGTCCAGTTTTTCAATCGCCAGTTGAATGATCGTCAAATGGCTGCAGTCACACGGATTCTTCAGGGACAATCTCGCCCCACACCTTACATTTTATTTGGACCACCAGGCAAGGACTTTAATTTAGAATTGATGCTACTTTCAGCATTTATGTTCATACTAGCTGTTTATCTAACCTATTATTTCTTAAGTAGGATTTATAAAAGAAACTGCTCCATGCTTTAATTCACTTTACCAGTGATGTGTGTGTGTGTGTGTATATATATATATATATATATATATATATATATATATATATATATATATATATATATACACGAATACATAGTGAACTATATATAGCATGAAGTGCAAATGTAATGTAAAATTATGAATTGAATTTTCGGGTTTAATTTTTATTTATTACACTTTCTTCATGTAGGAACTGGAAAGACAATCACAGTGGTTGAGGCAATTCTTCAAATTCTGACAAAAATGTCTGGAAGTAGAATTCTTGCTTGCACTCCGTCCAATAGTGCTGCAGATTTACTGGTAAGTATTCTCACTTATTTTATTCATTTTAAACTTATAATGGGAATTTCAGAAATTTACAAACTGACACAGATTATGGATAAATCTACTCGTGTTCCTGATACAACTGGACATCATCTTAGTCCTCTTCCTCACATTCTGAAGTGTTGCTATCTTTGGGCACTTCAAGCCACTCACTGGTCAGTGTTGATGCCAAACCAAAGGCATCTCTCCACTGTGCTGTTTAATATGACAAAATTTCAGTATACCAAGGTTCACTGGGATAGCTTCAGATCTTACATAGCAGAAAATCCTCTCTCAGTATTCTTCAGAACAGTCTCCAGAACTGTCACCCCTATTTCTGAATCCTTTTTGGCATGGATACTTTTATTACTCCCTCCAAAAAAAAAAAAAAACCTGAAAGGCCAGCATTGATTCACACCGAAATGTGCTACCACTATAACTCACTGTAACCGCTACTACCATCTCTGTCACAAGGAACAGTATAATAGAACTCTTGCTGCATTCAGAACTGTCCACAATAATTGCAAGAAAGATCTAGAAAATATAAAGAGCAGCTATGCACAATCAGTTCAAGTGAAAGTTGAAAGCAAAAGTCTGAGTCTGATCAACAAGAATAATATCAGCCACAAACAATATGGATCTTGGTATTCTAGATCCACTGCTGATGTCCTGTGTGTCATTACACACAGAATCAGTGAGGAACTAGACAAATTCATCATGAGGGCAATTTCCTTAGATATATCAAAAGCCCTTGACAAGTTGTGGCGGAGAGAGTTGCTACACAAACACTCCAGCTATGGCATCTCTGTAAGAGTTTTCTCGATTATCAAATCATTTCTAACAGGTCCATGAAGGTTGTTAATGGTCTGTCTTCTGAAACCCATGTGATCAATGCAAGCATTCCCCAAAGCTTCCTTCTCAGTCTTTCTTTCTGCTTTATATTAGCAATATGCCTAAGAACAAACTCAGATCACTGCAGATTGCCCTGTTGGTGGGGTTTCAAAATACACCAACTGCACCTCTGCAGAGGCAAAAGTCCTGGGGTGGGAGGGCACCTGTTTGCTGTGAGTGGTGATCCGTGATGCTTGAAGATGGGATCCTGGTGGTTAAGAGTTTTAGGTGTTGAGCTATACATATACTCTTAAACTCCAACACACCAATTTGGCCCTTGAGCTAGATGGGTGGTTGGTGAGGCCCAATCAAATCAGTCTGCTGATCATGTCAAGCCCTAAGTCAGACTAACAACCAAACAAAATGCACTCACATTTATCATATCAAACATTAAACTGATTTAGTAAGTGGTGGCTGTAGGGTCAATCAGACTGAGAACTAAGGAATCTGACATAGCTGTATCAAGTTCCGCAGAAAGCCTGTACTTGGGTGGATGATCTTGGATATGACAGGTAATTGGAACCCTCCCTGCATTTGAGTATAACAGTCATATAGCCCTGGAGGAATGAGGTGAATGGGATTTCCTCCCTTATCATCTACACCACATGAGGCTCCAAGGTGGATGGGGAGCATGGCTGATGAATAATAATAATAAACAAAATATGAGCACAAAAAAAAATAACTACAGACACAGAAAGTGACACAGAAAATCATACAAAAAACTTTTGAGATGCATAGTAATAGAACCAACAAAAGATAAATTAAAAATGAAGTTGTCACCTTTTGTAATAGAAAAAAATCTTATCTCCTGGAATAACTCCATAAATAGTTTAAAACAAATAGAAATAATACACTACTGATAGAAGTAAAAGAAAAATATGATGCTGAACCTCTATTAAAGATGACCAAATTTAATGATATAAAGGTAAACGTCAACAAACATACCTTTTTAAATTCTTCCAAAGGTGTAGTGAGAAGCACCAAATTCTCACTGTGTATACTGGCAGAAATTAAAAATAATAATTCTATTAAAAAAAATTACATTATTGATATAAAAAGAATATATTACCTTTGATGCACCAGAACCACCATATGAAATAAAAATTGGATATACAGTTTCTAAAGTAGAAAGATATATTCCAAATCCATTTAGATGTTTCAATTACTAAAGGTCTAGACTATTAAGAACCAATTCACAAGGATGCCAGTATGTGGAAAAAGTAGTGGGGAGAATGATCCTAATCACAGATCATATGCTCAAATGAAACAAAAATGCCCTAACTGTAAACAAAACCATAGTGCAACTTCCAGGGACTGTGTAACCTGGGAAAAAAAGACATACTAAAAATTAAACACATCAAAAATACCTTTCTCAGAAGCAAGGAAAAGCATTGAAACAAACTTCAATGCACCATCATATGCAAAAATTACCCCAGCAACATCAAGCTATACCCATGAAAATCTAATATCAAACAAATTACATGAAAAATAAGTATTAAAAAATATGTTGAAAAACATTAAAACCAATTGTGAGCTTGGAAACAAGCACTGAAGCAAAACTTTACAGAAACCAATGTAAATCCAACACAAAATTCACTGGCAACAACATCTCGACTACAAAATGCACAAAACTTCTTAAATGAAAAATTCTGCAAACCGAAAACTGACAAAACAAAAACCCAAACCTCAATAGAAAACAAAATCGAATATAAGAGTTTCAGATGGTACATCAGTGCTTATAAACAACAATATGCCCCATAAACAAATCCAACTTCAAACTAATTTACAAGCAACAGCAATAACAAACCACACTGCATAGAATGATTACCAAATGCTCCCTATACATTCCTTCCTTCAAAGGACAAAATATCAGAAATAGAACTAAACAACCTAATACAACAGCTCCCAAGACCCTTCATCATGATAGATTTGAATAGACATAGTTATCTATGAGGCATTCAAAAAACAAATCAAAGAGGAAAGATCATTGAAAAATTAACTGATGCAAACAATCTATACTTGTACAACAATAGATCCCATGCATACCTTCATCTGGCAACAGGCACATTCTCAGCAATAGATCTCACACTGTGACCCATCTCTGGCACTGGAATACAACTGGCAAATTTACAAGGATACTTGTGGCAGTGACCATTTTCCAATAATATTAGAACAAGTATCTTTTAATTCTGAAGACAAAGCATCAGGATGGAATCTACACAAAGCTGACTGCAACAAATACATAAAACTCTGTCTCGCCAAATTCACTTCAGGCTCAAACATAGGAATAAATACCAGTCAAGAGGATCACATTAATTACTTTACAAGAACACTACTAGAAATTGCAGAAGAAAGCGTACAACCCTAGTTTAATGAAAAATGTAGGGAAGCAGTCAAAACACAAAAAATACAGCTTAGATTTATAGAAATCTGTGTAATGAAGCTGGTAATTACCTAAAATGCTTGAAGTGAAAATCAGTTATACATTTCAAAAAGGATTGTCCACATAGAAAAAGAAATCAAGAAGCAACTGCCTGAAAACAGATGCAACTGAGAGATAAGCATTCCCTGGCGGGGCTGCAGAATGCCTGTTTTTTATTGCATTTGAGGCCTCCTTATATCTTGAATCACTCTTACAACAATGCTGGTTAAGCTTTTACTTCCAATTGTTTTTTTTAAAAAAAATGTGGGAGTGCTGACAGGGTATGACACTCTTATTGGATTTCATCATTTCCTCTTGCTGTGTTGTTTGTTTTGGATAGTACTTCCTATAGTTCTGTTTTAATATTCTTCCTTATTATAAAGTTAATTTTCATACCAAAATCATTAATTTTGAACTACTTTACAAAACTAAATGATGCTAAAATATTCACAAATTAAATTTAATACACAAACCATGATGCCCAATTAAATCACTGCAGATGATGCAAGTGTATGGGTACATCTCCAAAAGTGTAATTGGCCAGAGCCTGGCAGCCAATCACACCTTGACTTGGTTTTAAGAGCTCATTGGAGTGTGGCGGGTGGGGGTCTTATAACATTCAATACTTCCAAAACCAAACTAGTAATATTCTACCATCACCAAAGAGACTGAACTTTCAACTATCATGATGAATGGGTGTTCTCTTCAGGAGGCTCCTTGCTTTGAACACCTATTGGGGTTCAAGTCCACCTCAGACCCCAAGTGGAACTCATATGATCTAATGATGAATATACTGTAAAAATGGGCAGTTTATTGTACTGCTCCAGTAAGCACCGAAATTCCATGCTATGCTATCTTTACAAGAACCAGATCAGACCAAAATGGACTAGTAATGAGCTGCCCCATCCTCACTTTCCAGCCTTGATAGAGTTCAAAGTGTCTTTGCAGCCTTGTGGGGGATTAATTATTTTCTATTCCACAACCCCTTTCCTACAGACAAAATGTCACAAACCTCTTGTTACTCTATCACTATTTCTATGCCAAATGTTCTGATGAGCTACATTCTTTAGTCCCACCAACCTTGACCTTCATATCTAAGACCTGCAATGACATCTACACTGAAATGACTCATCACCATTCTTTTTATATTCTGTTAGTAAGAAGAAAGTTCCACTTGGATGGCTTCTTCCCAAAAAATACTGCTTCAATAAACACTCTTGAGAGTATACTTCCCTGATCACGATCATTGGCTTAACTGATATCTTTCCTGCATATCCTTTTAAATTGCACATCTTACCTCCTCTTATGTGCAACAACCTCAGTCAGTAACCCTCTACTTTAAGTGGCCTATGGGCCTTGTAACAAGTAAAAAAAAAATATATATATATATATATTCTGTGCATTTTTGATTACATTCATACTTGTATAATATTATAAACAATTATTTTAATATTTTATGATAAATTCTTTATAATTGGTTTATGTCATTTAAATCATTAAGTCACATCCATTTTTATCTAGCAAAGATTTATTAAGTTTAATAAAATAATTTTGTTTAGTTTATTTTTAATAATTTTTCATGATCATTCCACATTGAAAAGTGTTTTAAATAATAAAATGCTTGCATTTTCAGAAAATTATATTTGACCAAAGCAAAAGATTCTTTAGATTTGTTTTGTAATCATGGTCAAAATAATTTCCACTTTGAAAGACAATTGAAAATCATAATTTTTTTTGTATTTCTCATTTACATTTTTCTTCTAGCCCAATTTAATCTATATAATAATTTTACTCCCTTTATTTTATCTAAATAGGCTGAAAGGCTACACAAAAGTGGAGTCCTCAAGGTTTCAGATATGGTCAGGTTGAATGCTTTTCAGAGGAATGATGATGTAAGTGAAGTATTTATTTTTTCTCCAAAATATCAAAGCTGTAGCATTATTGCTAATGTTAGATTTTTATATCAGAAAATTTACTTCCAAAATCTCATAATTAAGTATAAATAAACTGAACTCTGAACTTACAAATTTGTAAAATATGTGATTCTAGATTTTTTTAAGAATTAGTCTATTATGTTTTGGACAATTATTTTAATCTTTGTTATAACAATGTTTCAACAGCATGTTTGGCCTTTTTTAAACCCCTCCTCCCCCCCAACAAAAAAGCCTTTTCAAAATCCTAAAACAGTGGATTTGGAAGAGAAAATATGGGAGGAGGGTGTGCGTAAAATCTGTAGATTGCTTGTTGGTGTTAATACACTATGACTGAGCAGTTCTAAAAATAAGAACTAGACAAGATATCCCTAGACAAGGGCAGTAGAATGAGAACAGTCTACCCCCGTAGATTAAATAAAAGGTTCAGTTCAGAATTCCCTGTAGGTTATCCAGATCGATATACACCTGATGAAACCTGGAGGGTACAACAGTTGAAACCTTGTGAGATAACAGTGTGAGGACAAAAGTTCACTTATAAATAGTGTAAATAATTAATCCATCTTTTTTTTTTTCTTTTTCTTGCATAGAATATACCAGAGAACATCAGGCAGTATTGCACTGTTGGTGAAAATTTGGATATCATTGTTCGTTATCGTATTTTAGTATGCACATGTGTTACATCAGGCCTCCTTTACTCATTAGGACTGAAAACTGGCCATTTTACACATGTTTTTGTTGATGAGGTAAGGATAGTATTTCACTATCACCTTTTTTTTTTTTTTTTTTTTTTTTTTTTAATCATTTAACTATGTAAACTTCAGTTTTAAATATTTGTTAAGGTTGGGCATCCAGTAAGGACTGAAATCTTTATACTAGCATATAAGTCTTTGGGACCAGTTTGCTAAACCTTGTACTATGGTAAAGCACCCTGTAAACCTTTTAAAATAAAATTCAGGTTAAATTCTTAAAAGATAATTTTTAACTAACCTCTCCAGCTCAAAGTGACTGAAATTTTTAATTGAAATTTCAACTAAAAAGTTTGCTGTTAATGAACTGGAGAATGAAATAGCAAAATATTTTAAAGTCTTTTTTTAAAAAAAAGAAAGATATGACTATAGTTATCAATGAATATAGAATTTTACTGAATGTAAAAATCTTTTAACAAAATGTTAAATGTTGTGTTGAAACTTTATAAAAGAAAAAAACTTGCCTTTAAAAATAAATGTCTCTACAGATAGACATGATCATGAAAAATTGGTAATTTTTAATTTTTGTATTTTCTAGGCAGGGCAAGCAACAGAACTTGAGTGTTTAATACCAGCTGGTCTAGTTTCAGGAACTGATGGACAGGTGAGTATCTACATTATTTACTGTAGTTTTTTTTTTTTTTTTTTTCTTTAATCATTTCACCTCAAGCAAGACAATAAAACCACTAAGATTCAAGGAGTTACTGAGTGTCAGTGAATGAGAAAAAAATGCTATTAAAGAGAGAACAATAAAAAGAAAAAAAAATAAAGAATTAAGATCTAAGATAACTATTGACAATTGCATTTAAATTTTTGAAGATCAAAGTTGACTGCAAGGCAAGAAGCCAGAAGAGTTCCACTAATGACTAATGAGAAGTGCTGGTTAAAGAAATTGTTAGCATAGAACATAGTTACATCTAGCCATTTCAACTGTAAAATGATGAGACCTTGTTAGCAATCTCGTACTGTGCTTAAATTACGATTAATTACTAGGTACCATAGAGGAAAATTCATCAGTATTTCACTGATTGAACCGTTTGTTGTTTTCTTTTTGAAAAATTCATTCAAAGTATTCTCTTCTAAATCATTTAATATTTAATTTATTTTTCAGATAACTCTTGCTGGTGATCCTCAGCAGCTTGGCCCTGTCTTACGTTCCACATATGCCAAGAACTATGGTATGGAGTTGTCTTTCCTTGAACGCTTGATGTCACGCTCGTTGTATGCACGAGATGAAACTAAATTCACAAATTATGGATATTATGATCCCATGCTGGTAAAAAACAATAGCAATGCATACTTTATTTTGATTTTTTTAACTTAAACATTTTTTCTGATGCATTTGCTCATTCTTAATACTTGTATGTCACATACCTGCTTCTCAAATAGCAAGGTGTAAGAAATTAGAATTAAATTTTTTTTTAAATAAAGCATGTAAGGAAAAAAAAAAAGAGGTGAAACTATATTCTTTTGTTAAAATTATTTTTCTCATAGCTTTTCTTTAGATTTTCTGCATCTAGTTTTAATATTTATAAATGCTAAATGTCTGTGTGACAAGTTAGTTTTGTAATATTCTATTTGCCTCCTCTGTTTTAAAGCCCTTGACATCTTCAAGTATTAATAAGCATGTCTGCACAAAAGTTTCATTTTTATTTTTATAAGCATGTATGTAATTTAATTTTTATAAGAATGTACGTAATTAATTACCTCTGGTTATTTTTATTTTTGCCAATTAATTTTCTTAAATTCTTGACAATCTTTAAACAAAAACAAAATTTGTCATTTCTGGAACATTCTTTTTTTACAGAAAATGCTATCCTATAAAACAAAAAAAATTTAATTTTTGCAGCCATATTTGATAAATATTCATTAATTTCTCCGAAATTTATTCTCTTACAGTTTTGTTTTACTTCAAATCTTTAATTTTTCTTTTTGTAGGTCACCAAACTCATTTACAATTATCGTTCACATCCCTCATTGCTTCAGCTTCCATCAGAATTATTCTATGCAAATGAACTTCAAGTTAAAGCTGAGAAACAACTCACACACAGCCTTTGTGGATGGAAGTCCCTTCCTAATAAAACTGTGCCAATTATATTCCATGGAATTCGTGTGAGACAAATATCTTTTATGGCTTGTTTTTAATTGTTACATTTTCCTAATTAACAAATCTGAACACATCAAAAATTATATATATCTCAACAAAATTGTTGAATTTTACACTTGAATTAATAATGCATACCATTTATCTAGTAAAAAGTGAGTTCTATTTCTACTTAAGCTGTGGTTGATTTTCTTTTGATATTATTCTGTCTGTTTTATTGATTATAAAACTCATCAGCCACTTCATACACATTTTTAAATGTATCTGGAAAAGAATTATAGAAATTTCCCTAACTAAAAATTAGTGATTTTGTAATATTTTAAGTTTTAGTTTGGTTTAAAGTTTTAATTTTTTTCCTTTTTATTAAGAAAAGTTGTTGTTTACAATAAATATCTTTTGTAGGGTGAAGACTTAAGAGAAGGAAACAGTCCTTCATGGTTCAACCCATTTGAAACTGTTCAAGTGGTAAGATATTTGCAAGGCCTCTTGGCAGATTACAGCTCTTCACTGACAGAAGATGATATTGGAATAATCACCCCTTACCGAAAACAGGTATATATTTTTTTTTGTTATTTTTGTTGTTTATTTTTGTTGATATCAAGGTTTTTGTGTGTGTCTGTCTGTAACAAACAAAAGTGTCAGTAAACACCAAACACAAAGCCTGCCAAGTGACCAAAGGAAATCAAAAAAGGAAAACAAACTAAGAAAAAAAATCTTTTACTGTTTAGGTAGGTATCTGTCTGTCATATATATATATATATATATATAAAATTGTGCATGTGTTTGATCTTAGGAGCAAGTTTTTTTTTAAAAAAAAAGTACCTTATTTTTATCTATGATTAAATCTTATTGATATTTATAATATTATCAGAAGCATATGAAGGAAAAATGTAACCATTGAAATGCTGCTCTGGATTATGTTGTGACGGTTACACACCTGGCCCAGTGTCGGATCCTTTGGTTACGGCGCCAACGGTGACGTCGCTCCTCCTGGTCGCTCCTCCTGGGTCCAAGCGTGCCGCTCCAACCCTTTGGTCAGATGATCACCAGCCTCGCCTTTCCCGACTCGCTTCCAATACCTGGTCACTAAAGCAACTATACCGATCTCCGGTCTGTCCACCCACGCTGTGTTTAGATCTTAGACAGACGGGACCAGCAGGGATTTGGGCCGATACAAGTCGAGTCCGACGGGGGTGGCAAAACACAAATAAAACAAAAACTCACGACACTAAACAAAATTGCTGATAAAAAAGGGTAACAACCTTTTATATCTTAATGTCCGTTACATAAAAAAAACAAATTGTTCTCAATTCCCGACCCGCTCTGTGGACTATGGCACCAAGCTTCTGTCACACAATAGAAAAATGTCGAATTACCTACTTTCTAGAATCATGTATGTATGTCGGAGTGTGGTTCAGTTCGACACTGGGGCTAATTTCTATCGATCATTCGCAGTTGATTCTTCTCTCCGACTTGAGTTGTATTTCTTCTTCTTCGTCTGCTTGGGCTGGTAGTTTTCCTGTTTCAACTTGGTGGAAGATTTCTTGTTTCAACTTTCTTGCCGTCGCAACTCTCTGTCGTCTGAGGTGGTCTCTTCTCACTGCCGTCGTCCGGGGAACTGAACTTTAACTTCTCATCGAACTTTTCAGCTTGTCTGCAGCTCCAATTCTTCTCAGGCTTTCAGGCAATCTTCTTCTTCATCTACTTGGGCTGGAAGTTCTTCTTGTCTGAGGTTCTTTTCCGCTCTCGGCTCTATCCCTGCCCGGGGATGAACTGATTTTTTGTCGATTGGGGCCCTGCTTTTATTTGACGCCGCAACAAACTGGGGTGGGTCTGTCGGCGTCAGGGTTTTCTCGATAATTCCAAAACTGCATTAATTCTGTCTTCTCCATTATCGCTATTGTTTTCACCCCTACTTCCTCACAGTACCTTTGGTGGGGCGGCGCACATCCATCTCTCTTAGTCTCTCGTATGTCAGGTGACCGCTTTTCAACCAATCGTTCCTGATCGAGCATTTCTTTCCCTTTTCTTTCCGCAGCCCACGTGACCGTATTCGACCAATTGTTATTGGTCGAACATTTCTTTCCTTTTTCTTCCGCAGGTCACGTGATCGTATTCGACCAATTGTTATTGATCGAACATCCTCTCCCCTTGTTTGGCGGGCGTGGTTACATCGTTCTTGTTTAAAAAAAAAACAAAATCCAATTTTTCCCTTTTTGCACGTACGCAAAATGACAATCTTTTAGCTTTCTCTCACCTGGACTTTGTCAAACAGCCCGCTGCTAATTAGTCTTGACTTTAGAAAGGATCTTTTCCGCCTTCTTGGCGCCCTCTGTGAGCCAAAAGCAATTGTCCCTCTTTTTTTGCTCTTTGTTTTTCCTGATAGTCGAAAATCTTAATTATCTACATTGAAAATGTCTCTACTTTATTAACGTGGGTGTCCAATTCTTAACAGGTCAAGATCTGTATATCGTTCCACCGGTCACTCCCCTCAACCCAAAAACACTTTTCTCTGATTAAAAAATTTCATTTCTATTGTTCTAAAAAGAAATTGATAAATGAGTCTTTCCACAAAAAAGTTGAGGTCAGATGCTTTGACCGATATCTGGTCTACATCAATTCCCGTTTTGATATCATGTCTTTTTCCCTTTCTTTTCTTCTTATTATTTATAATTCTATTCTTCCAATTGTCTTTTTTTTTTCGGCCAAGACGCTGACCTAAATCTCTTTCTGACTCCTATCTCCACCCTCAATTGGGTCATGCATCATACATTTCTTTTTCTCTCTTCTTCTTTCTTTTCTTTTTTTTTTTTTTTTTCTTTCTTCCTTAAGATCGTCTAGTACAATCTTAGTGAATTATTTTCAACTCAGTTATTTTCCGTTTTAAAAAAAAAAAAATAACAACCTGTTTAGTAAACCGAATAAGAAAAAATTAAATCATATTTCTATGAATATTTCTAATAATGCAAGGTGCCACAATGTCAAGCTAGTTTGTACTGTTTATATAACCTGCAATATCAAAAGCAAGATTTATTAAATGAATGTCAAAACATTTGTTTTAATGATCATGTGACACGGTGATGAAACAGTAACCATTATTTTAGTGCCAACTACATTTGAGCAAACTTCTGCTCCCTGTTTATTGTACATTGAATGATATTTAAGGATGAACACAGTGTTTATTCCATCCCTTTTTTGGAATTTTCACAGATGTTTTCTGACTTTTTAATCTACATAATATTAAAGGTTATTCCAAATTAGGAAAATTTGTTTGGGTGGATTTTTTAGGTAAAATTTTGTTTTTTTTACTAAAAAATGGAAATATTGGAGGTAAGGTATAGAGAGAGAGAGAAAAAATAGAAAACCAGATGAAAAGAAAAAATAATATAGAAAAGCTGCAGGGATTGGGTGGGGGGGACATGGATTTGCTGACTGGATGCTAAGAGACCATGAAAGAAAAGCATAAATATTGTAATTAATTAAAATTTATCAAGAGATAGACAAAAGGATAAAGGATGCAGTTGTGGATACCTTATTCTGTCTGAATTTCTGGCATGAGGAGTCATCATCATTTACAGTCAGACATTTATTATAAATTACATAATGGAGTTTAAAATTGATTGGTTTGTAAATTTTCTGACATAATAATTGTGAGTTCAATCTCAAAACTAGTTGTAAATTTTTCAGCTGAAACAAGAATGGGCAAAAACTGAGTAGTACTAAATCCCAAAGCATCAGACAAGATATCCCTAGACAATCTACCCTGCAGATTCAATAAAGGATTTAGTTCAAGATACCCTGAAGGCTATCCAGATGGACAAGCATCTGATGAAGGCTGGAGAACACAATGGCTTTATTCCTTTCTCAAATATGAAATTAACCTATGTTTGTATAACATTTAAATAGAATATATTGATGGGTAACAAAGATTGGAAGGGATAAGGGAGATAATGTGAAGATACACACAAATGGTGAGAGAAGAGAAATTACAGATCTTAATTGCCAACACCCATGGAATTTCCATGGGTCTAGCTAGTATGTTTAATTTTTGCTTTATGTTATAAATTTTCTCTTTCTAGGTTGAGAAAATCCGTTTGCTGATGAGTCACTTGGGCAGAGATAATGTCAAAGTTGGATCTGTTGAAGAATTCCAAGGACAAGAAAGGAAAGCTATTATTGTTTCCACTGTAAGTGAAATAAAAATTAATCTAAAAATATCCAACATTTTTTCTCTACCTCATCCAAAATCTTTACAATTAAAACCAGTGTTTCTTACAACTTTCTTTTTAAGATGAATGTGTATTCTATAAAGTTTCCAACCATATAAAATTTTAAACTAGATAAAATAATGATTCATATGGAGTAAATTTCTCTTCAAAATTCCAAGTTGAATGATGACTTTTCAATGCTTTTTTCACTTTTGGGAACACTAAAAGTCTGATGGTATTGTGACTACAGAAGATGTGCAACAACCGTTAATTTTATTTGCACTATTTATTGATGGTTATGTGGTCTCACATTGTGATACAGAAAGTTTCTTTTCTGGCTTTCTTCTGCAGATATGTTGTTTGAGGCTTGCAAGGTTCTATGGTACTTTACCAAATTAATCCTCATTCCTTTTGGCAGAAATTTTGTGTTCTAAAAAATTCTGAGCCTGATTTTTTCTCTTCTGAAGAATCCCAGAGAATTTAGGTGATGATATTCCTTAGCCTGCCTCAGGGTCATAATAATGAACCACCGATTCAATCCCAATGACAATGTTCATGTGGAACCTCTTTCCCTGATGTGGAAATTGGTTGACTTCTCGCTTTACCTTCATAATATCTATCAGTTTTCATGTGACTCACCTGAAACTGATTTTTCTGTAATTCAGTATTTGAATGATATACTGTCCTCTTTCTTGACTAACATCTTGCTTCAGAGCACTATCACTTTGTTTAATTTGCTGATTTTCTCCACTCATGGTATTTGCTCTTTCTTCCTATGTGTCAGTGAAATCAGTCATCCTGATCTTTGCTCATCAAACATATTTTGCTTCATCCACGTCTTTTTGCATGTCAAAATCCACTGGTAAACTTTTTTTTTTTTTTTTACATGTTTATAATTACTACCTTGAATTACTTTCATAAGACTGTGAATTTCAATTCTCATGCATCCTTCTAGTACCAAAAATTCTATCGCTGCTTTAAATATAACTGATTTTAGTACTTATTACTAACAAACTATTACTCAATACCCTCACACATACTAAGTGTATTTGAATTGGACTTGATATGCTGCCAAATGCATGTTCAAAAAGTATGTTTCTATCTTTACTACTAGTGATGTCATGTGGTAGGAAACTTTATTTAGCAATTGGCTATCATAAAATCAACTTCAGAATCTAATTTGTATGTGAACTTGTAATAGGTATTCATGAATATAAAACGAAATATTAGATTACATTTTCAAGTTTTTTTTTTTTTTTTGAATTTAAAACCTAAACACAAAACCTAAGAAAAAAACAATCCCCTGAAGGGTTAATTATTTGGCATTTGCCCACAAGCAAAGGGAAAATGACATTTTATACATGGATAATAACCACAGCAAAACAAATGAACATTTATTAATAAATTTATTTTAATTTTCAGGTTCGTGCAAATGAAGACTTCATAGAATTTGACAAGCAACATGCTCTGGGATTTCTGAGTAACCCAAAGCGTTTCAATGTTTGCATTACACGTGCACAAGCATTGCTTATTATTGTTGGAAATCCTTATGTTCTGATGCATGTAAGTATTTTCTTTCTTCATGAAAATCAAAGATAAGCATGTGAAATTGCTGTCTTTTAAGCATCTTTTAGTAATTTTGGGTAGACCTCTTTATGAAGACAGCTCTTGGTAATTTGAGCAGATTAGGTAATTTTGGGTAGCATTGTTTACTCTCTCTCTTAGATGTCAAGATGTTAAAATTTTTAAATTTTGTCTGTTGGAAACTGAGATGAAAAAACATGGAATTTTTAATAAGTGGAGATAATTTTCCCCAGACTGGTATACTAGATTGACATGTGGAAGGGAAAGCAAGAGAGAAGAGGAACAGGTTTACTTATTAAACTGTATATTTATTTTCATCTACCAGCCTGGATACTTGAGAAATCTTAAAGAAAAGTATGAGTATCCACTAAAAATGTCTAAGTAATAAAATCTGCTGGATTAATAAATAAAAATCCATCATTTCTTTAGAGATACACACACACACACACATACTGCTAATGATTGAGACCATTTTTTTTTTTTTTTTTTTTTTTTTTTTTTTTTTTTTTTTTTTTTTTTTCCAATTATTACTCTATTCTCCGGCAATACCGGTCATATGCTAACATTCTTTGCTATGCATGTGAAGCACATGTGGTACTGGTTACATTAGTCAATTGTCAACTTGTTTTCAAAATTTGGATTAGTTATACATATTGAACATTTTTTACTATGTTTGAACAAGACAACTTTCTTGAAAACTTATACTTTAATTGAATCTGATTGCACCATCAGTTTGACCAATCAGATCTTTTCAGAAAATGTTGCATATGGCTTTGTCTCTGATCCATTTTACAAAAACAACACCAAACTTAGTCAAGTCCTGATAAAGACTCATTAACACACATTATATCATCAACAGAACACTTTCATCTTTGAGATTTTTGGAATTTTTTTCCATCCAGATTTTGCCAGTTTATACCTATGCTATATTATACTGACCTACAAATGAACTCTCACTAACATTAACATAATTTTAAATGAGCTTACTTGAACTCTAGTCAAATTATTATATGTCAGTATCCCACAGCCATGAGTTCAGAAATGCATTTCATTATATGATATATGATACAATTCTAAGAGTGAACGGCATCAATTGTTCAGCTATTGGAACTCCAAAAAACTAAAAGGCAATGAGAAATTAGATGTTAAAATTTTAATGCAGCATCAACTCTTAACGATCCTATTACTGTCTGAGGTTTTCAGAACGAAATACCTAAGGCCAAATCAAACACACATATATATATATATATATATATATATATATATATATAAAAAGTATATAATTGGTATATACAGAATTAATTCCAATAACCAACAATTACTATTCTTA